>JAGFNQ010008885.1:0-64072 GCA_024364735.1 Boesenbergia rotunda | reverse complement strand
AGGACTTGGTTTCCTGCACTCTCAAGCAGCATTGTTAGACAACAAATAACCCTTAACTTTGAATCCTTTGCCAATATCAAAACAAGGTTCGATCTGGTGCTTCCTGCACCAACAATCTCCCCCTTTTTGATTATGGCAACACAATTCAAAGTTAAGGAAAAAGATAGCAGTTTAAGCACAAAAGGTTTAAGCAATGAAGTATAACTATTTATGAATAGAATAAATGTAGAGTTGAAAAAAATATTTATTTTTCATACTCCCCCTAAAACTCTGAATACTTGTATTTACAACTCTTAACTTTGACCTTTCCTCCCCCTTTGACATATATCAAAAACAGGCATGGGTGAACAAGGTATCTAACAGAGATTTATGAGTTTTTCTAAGTGCTTCATGTTTTTGACAAAGTATTTCAAAAACAGAGTAAAAATATTTTCAAAACTTTTTACACTTAGATAATTTTCAAGTATAAAGCAAGTACTTTTTGAGAAGTTTGAAAAATTAAGTGTCAGAAGAAATAATTTTTGAAAGAAATAGTTAAGTAATTGGAAAAAGAATGTTAAGTACTTAAGTTGTATTTTAAAAAAATTAAGTAAAAAATCAAGTACTTAAATTGATTTTGAAGAAAATTAAGTACTTAGTTTGTGTATCAGAGCCTATAAATTTTGAAAGCAAAAAGATACTTAGAATAATTTTGAAGGCATAAAAACTTAAATTTCTAGATTAAATCCATTTTTTTAAAAAAAATGTATTTGTAGGCAAATCTTTAAAAGCTTCACGCACTTAGAACACTTTTGCCTTGAAAAATATTTGTACTTTTGGAAACATATTATGCATTTTTGAAGACATAAGTACTTTTGAAATAAATTATGATTTGAAACACATAAGTACTTTTAGAAAAATATTAGACTTTGAAAGATATGAGTAATTTTTGAAAAGTATTATGCATTTTGAAAATAAAATATTTTACTTGACTAGGTTTCTTTTCCAGTCTGACACAATCCTAGGAAACCTTGTTGATTACAAGGACATTTCCCTAAGTGTCCTAGAAAAGTTCTCCAATTCAAGTAAATACTATCTCAAAAAAAATGATAGTACTTTGAAAGTATATGCTAGTACATTTTGAAAAATGTATGACCTTTTGAAGACACAATATTTTGCTTGACTTGGTTTATTTTCCAGTCTGACACAATCCTAGGAAACCTTGTTGACTACAAGGATATTTTCCTAAGTGTCCTGGAAATTCGCCAACCCAAGTAAATATTATTTCAAAAGCAATTTTATAGGCCACAATAATAATAATATTTTAAACGAAAAATTATTTATGTTTTCAAAAGGATTTTAAACTTGCAGTGCATGAAAACATATATTTTAAAAATTTTCAACAATTCTTTTAATTTGATCTCCCCCTAAACTTGACCCAGTCCTAGGAAGCTTGTTGAGTACAAGTGATCTTCCTCTGAGTCTTAAGGTTTGAGTCAGATTAGAAAGAACTGTTTAATAAAGACATAAGTAAAAAGAAACTTTTTCTGAAGTTTTTCTTTTGACTTAGACTCCCCCTTAATTTGACACATCCTAGGAGTCCTTGAAGATCATGAAGTGGACCTTTCCTCTGTGTCTTTAGGGTTTGTCAAGATCAAAAGAAGCACTTTTGAACAATCTTCTGAGTATGATAACTTTCAAGGAGATAAATTTTTGAAAACTCAATTTGAAATAATAACACAGTTTAAAAAAAACTTTGAAATGATAATAAGTTTTCCAAAGCGATAGTAATATATTAAGGTTTTTGAATCAACTTATTGAAAGCCTTATTTTGAGATGAAAATAAGTTTTAAAGCATAAGGATTTTGAGAAATCAAAAAAATATTAGGAAGAACTCCCCCTGTATCCGACATAGACTGACTTTATCTAAGACCTTAGTATTGACTAGGTTTGACCATGTTTGACTCAGTTGACTAAGGTTTGACTATGTTAATCATGGTTTGACTATGTTGGAATTATCCTCTGAATTAAAACACAACGTAAAAGAAATTTTAATTGAACTTAATTTTCCTGTCTCACCCAATCTAGGATTTTCAAACAGTTAACCTTAAAAGTTCTTTGTGAGACAGGTTTGAAGGTAAAAATTAATTTTGAAAAGGAATTTTCATTTATTTTGAAAAAAGTTATTTAATTTTGAAAACAGATTTGATAAAAAAATAAGTTTAGAAAGCAGAAATTTTGAACACTGATTAAGTGATATTTGAAACAGAATAAGTTTGAAAAATAGAATTTTGAAAATAGATTAGAATCTATAATTATTTGAAATTTGTGTTAGATTCGAATTTGACAAAAGATAATTTGAATTTGAATTTCAGAAATTGGCTTCCAGGTCTTGGCGAGGCACTAGGCCTTCTTTGGCCGTAGCCTTATGGGATCATCCACCCTTTCCTAGACAAAGCCTTTTAATGAAATTTCATTTTCAAATTAAATTAGGTCATTTTCTGGTCTAACTAGCTTGGGTCTTGGATCGGTAGCTTCGGCTGGTTTCACCAGTCTAAAGAGACCAAGTAGACTTGATCTTATTAGAGTTGGTTTCCCCAACGTACTATCATCTCACCTCCTCCCAATACTATATTTTCAAATTTCAACTAATTGGTTAAGTCCTTAAGGTATCTAGTCCTATGAATAGCCAAGACAAAACTTCAGATAATGTCATAGTGAGGAGAAATTTCTGAATTTTCTACGTTTGCAAAATTATTAATCAGTTTTTCTTGTATATCAATTTTAATTTTCAAAGTCTCATTTTCTTGTCTTAACATTTTGAATTTTGACTTTGCTAATATACATGATTTCATCAAGTTATCTAAGCATGCATCCATATCTGAATTTGACCAAGGGAGATTAATTAAACTATCAGTATTCAAGGTAAAGAGTTGATTTGGATGTAAATTACAGTTACCCATTTTGGTTGGTTTCCCTGGATCTTTGTAACGTTTATCTGTGCATTCCTCTTTGTAATGCCCAAACTCCTGACACTTGAAGCATTGAATGCGACTCTTGTTCTTTCGTGCTTTTGGAGCTCGTTTCTTTGTTGCCGTCGGTGGTATCGTTTGAATCTTACGGGTAGGACACTTAGTTTGGTAGTGCCCTCTCTCCCTGCATATGTAACAAATTATATGATTTTTAAAATTTAAATTTGTAATTTTACCTTTTGATTCCTTATTGGGAATCTCCCCCTTAATTGTAGCTGTCTCGGATCTAGATTCATCTTCTGGTTCCGTGTCTGAGTCGGACTCGGATACTTGTTGAAGCTCCTTTTTTGGTAGTTGTTTAGGAGATTTCCCTGCAAAAGTTATACCTTCCTCGACCATTGCAGTATCAGCTTGATTATTTAATTCTAATTTAGAAAAGAATTTGAAATTGGTTACCATCTCAGTCAGTTCGTCGTCTGATTCTGCTGGTTCGATTTCGACTCTGGGTTCAGGTTCAGACTCTGACTCGGCTGTCTGTGCTTGGACCGAGAGTGCGAGATAACTTACCTAATCTTCTTCTTCATCTGAGATTTCTTGATGAAGATTGATCAATTTCTCCCAAATTTCTCTAGCACATCCAAATGAACCGACTAGCTTGAGTTGTTCGTTAGTTAGGCCGCATTGTATGATTACAGTCGCCTTTGCATCTGCCTCGATCTTCCTCAAGGTTGGTTCGTCCAATTTCTCCCAGGCGATCGACATACCATCTTCTGTAGGTACTGTAAACCCCGTTTGAATGATCGTCCATATGTCCATATGGGTCTTTAGATGGAACTCCATTTGACTTCTCCAAGAATTGAAGTTTTCACCGGAGAAGAGAGGTGGACGAATGCTGTTCCATTCTCGATTGGCCATTTAAAAACCCTTGCACACAACAGAATTAACCGAAATGTACCAAGACTTGGTCTTGGATTAGTAGTGCGGGAGAAAAAAAAATTTGCCCAAAAAAATTGCACGAATTTCGAGGCAGAATAATAATAAAATAATAAAAAAATTTGAGACAAAATTTTTAGGAAATGAATATTCTGATTAATGGTGAAAAATAAGAGTTAAAAGATTGCTCGAATTAATGTGGCACGAATTTCGAGAAATAATATTAAAAAAAAATTTATGGCAAATTTTCAAGAATTGTTCGTTTTATTAATTCTAACTTATAGTGAAAAAATGAGAATTCAAAATTAAAAAAGGCGTAAGGATTTTTTAAATACTCCTACAGATATTATTTATTTGAAATAATAGGCGGAAAAGATGTAGTGGTGTTGATTAACAAAAAAAGAAAAAAAATAAGATAAAAATTTTTTGTAAATCCGAAAAACTTTCAAACTGGTGGTTGCACCAAGTTTGAACTACCCCGCTCTGATACCACTTGTTGGATCGAGAGATGCGATAGAGGGGGGGTGAATGTCGCAAATCGTTCGGATTTCGTAAAGAGCAATTGCGTAGCGGAATAATTAAAATCAGACAATGCGAACACCAAGATTTTTACTTGGTTCGGAGCCTGGGTCGACTCTTACTCCAAGGCCCACGGTCGTTGACCGTTTTCTGTGGGCAATTCTATAAGTTCGTAAACCAGTTTACAATTATTGAATACAGAATAAGTGCAGTAAACTTATACAATAAGAAGTATGCTTTTCTTTTACCGACGTCCGGAGTAGATCGAAGATTTCGGGGCAGCGGGACGTCGTCGGCTCGAGTTGGGCAGTATCTGAAGCAAGGTACGAGAGCAGAAGAGCGTGGAAGTGTCTGAAGAATTGATTATTGAAGAAGAGGGTCGAGGGTCCCTTATATAGGGCTGGGGGCGCCCGGGATGCTCGGGGCGCCCCCCCCACGTGGCTTTCGATCCGGCGAGCCCTCTGGTCAAGGCTGATCTCTGCTTCTTCGGGATCACATTTGACTGGGGCGCCCGACGCGCGTGGGGCGCCCGGGTTGACCGGTCAAGGCTTCATCTTCTTCGCGAGGGTGAGCTGCTGCAGCCAGTGGCGTGGCACAGTGGGCGCCCGCGACACGCGGGGCGCCCGATGCGCGCGGGGCGCCCGAAACATCCGGGGCGCCCCCAAATGTGCTGCTGTCGGGGCGTTTACTTGCTCTGCTTACTTTGGGTTGACTCTGGGGCGCCCGAACCATCCGGGGCGCCCTGCTCAGCTACTGCCTCACTCCTTTGAGGCTCTCTGAGCTGCAGAAACACAGTCCTTCGGTCCTGCATCCAGGGTTAGTCCAAAATAGCAATTAATAAGTTAATCTTACACAGCCTTGGCTGTCTTGGTTCTGACTTTGGGTCTCCAAAATGGAGCCCTAGGTCGAACCGACGCCTAATGTTCCCTCAAGGGGAACGCGTCCTCACCTACTCCTCTCGGGAGAATTTACCTGGTGCCAACCGGATCCTCCAGTTGGACTTTTGCCCGGCAGCCCTTCGCCAGGTCTTGGTTTTCGCCTAGCAGCCCTTCGCCAGGACTTGGTTTTCACCTAGCAGCCCTTCGCCAGGTCTTGAGTTTCGCCCAGCAGCCCTTCGCCAGGACTTGGTTTTTGCCCAGCAGCCCTTCGCCAGGTCTTGAGTTTCGCCCAGCAGCCCTTCGCCAGGACTTGGTTTTTGCCCAGCAGCCCTTCGCCAGGACTTGGTTTCCTGACAGCCCATCGTCAGGTGCCTAGCAGCCCTTCGCTAGGACTTTGTTTCCTGCACTCTCAAGCAGCATTGTTAGACAACAAATAACCCTTAACTTTGAATCCTTTGCCAATATCAAAACAAGGTTCGATCTGGTGCTTCCTGCACCAACAGATACGTGTTGTTCGACCAAGACCGGAGACGATGGGAAACGGGAAAGAGTACAGGAGATGGATCCGACAGCGAAGAAAAAGAACCCTCTGCAGGGTCGGTGATCTCGGGCGAAGGTGGCGAAGAGAAGTGAAGAAAAACGAAGAAGAACGGGCGAACTCGAATCGACGGAGAAAACAGAGGAAAAAAAAATAATATAGAATGACCACTTTGCGATTAGCCCCTCCTAGTTTGGTAATCCCCACAAGAGCCCCCAAGTTTAGGTAATTTTGCCTTTTAACCCCTCAATTTCCTGAGAATATGATTACTCGAAAGAAGACTTTGATGTTAGAATGCTATAACTATGCACTTATTGTAGTATCACTATAGCTTCCGAGAACAAAATTTCTCGAGAAAAGACATTAGCGACTCGAGATGCTTGGGAATAAATCTAAATACCATCACTTATCTTTATTATCATGCATGTTGTGCTTATTTTGTAATGCAGGAGATATTCCTAGACCAGCTGATCTAGGCGCCTGGAATGATTCTAGGTGCCCGAAAACCAACTGATCCAAGCGCCTAAAAGGGGTTCCAGGTGCTTGGAACAGTTGTTGCTTGACAGGTGAGGTGACGAACATTGGTTGGCTAAAGCACGCCAACTTTTAGGTACTCGAAAGGGATCTAGGTATTCGGGAAGGGATAAAGACAACTCAAATAGAACTTCGCCTAGGTGCAGCCATGTCAACGATCCAAGAGTTCGGAAGGGATCTAGGTGTCTAGAGTTGTATAACTCAATAATGATGACGGATCGGATAGCCATTACTGGGCAGGAGTTCGGAAGGGATCTAGGTGCCTAGAGTTGTATAACTCAATGATGAAGACGGATCGGATAACCCTTACTGGGGCGCCCAGGGTTGGTTCAGGTGCCCAAAAAGCCTTATAAAAGCACCTTCGACTAAGATCTCACAACAACAATCGTCTACACTCAAACACTATTCATGTTGCTCTGGAATTTGACTGTGACGCTATATCGCTTCTCTAACAACTAGTTCCAAGTCTACACTATACTTTATGTTGTCAATATATTTCATTTATGCTATTCGTTTATTATAATTGGATTTTGTTGTACTTATTAACCTTAGCTTTAAAATCCGTGTTTGAAGGATAAGGTCATTAGTGGATGATTACCCAACGAAAACAATCGCAGGCCTTGAACTCGTAGCACATGATGTGAACCAAATAAAAAAAAAGCTTGTAACTATCATGTTTGTTTATCTTTCAATTCCGTTACAATCTCTTGAGTTTCTGAGAAATCGAAAATTATGAAAAAAAAAAACAACATGCACTATTATCCCCTCGGTGCTTCTTTGATCCTACATGATAGTCATGAAGAAGGGAAGGAATATCTTCACTGCCGAAGGTATATCTTCACTGCCAAAACTGATATTGTCACCTACAATAAAAGTGCTACATGAACGCAGCAAGTAATCAGAATAGAAAAAGACCTTTTTTCCTCTTCTATAAATAAGACAATCCATTCAACCTAAAGGGTATGCTCTCCTCAAAAAACACATTACTTATTTTCTTTCAATTTCGGACTATTTTCTCCATTCTCCACGTTGTTCTTGACTTAAAAGGAACCGAGTCGAACCAGAGTTCTGTTCGGCCAACTCTCTAATCTTTTGTCCAAGTTTATTTCCTATAGTTACTTACAGCGAACATCTATGCTGAGTTGAAAGAGGATTGACTTGACAAGAAGTCGACTTGGGAGAATATGCAAGTTAACATCCAGCAATACATTATGTATCACTGATTCAATAATATTAAGTTCCTCGTGATTTATTTCTTTCGTGTTAATCCTGAGACGGATTGACGAGATACTGAGGGCGAACAAATCCCCTTTTATCACTGAAAGAATTAACCACCTCTCATATTCGGACCGGAATATATAGTCTTGGATGTTGTTTTTTTTATTTTAGGTATTTCAAGTTTCAGCATGATTAAGTATTGAAACATAGTATTATGATGGTTTGCTGGATTGAATCATACAATAAGTAATCAATTGCGTAATTTAACCAATTCAAGCTTAGCAAACAAGTTAGATTTTTTTTGGCTTACCCAATTATTTCCATTTACAATATAAGTAGTTTTTTTTCCTTCTTCATCTGTTACTCGTTTAGTTTCTTACAATTCATGCTTGGATTAGTTGTAAGGTTACAGGTAGAATGGTATTAAGAAATATGATACAAATGCCAAGTTATCTGGGTAGTTGTAGATAGTTGTGTTGCAATAACCGTCTATAAACATTGGGTGGACAAAAGCAAGGAGTCAGATCTAGACACGACAGATTGACAAGTAGTGTGTATGTGAAATGAATTCAACTCTGATAACAAATTGATGCAACAAAAGAATGCTTTGGTATCAAATTGATGTAGAATGAAAAATGAACCCAAAGGGATATAGAATTGAACAAAATTGAGGTGGCATGAGGGACAACTATAGCACACAGGGAACTAAAATTGGCTGAGCAATTATTACTAGCTAAAATTGGTTTACACAAGAGGAATAAATTCCTTTTAAAGACTCCATCCATACAGAATTGAGATAAACTAAGAACAATTAAGAAAATAAATAACCCTATTTCTAAAAGGATTCAGTTAAAACCCAATTACAAATTAGGAAATGAATACTATTAACTTCGACTCCTACCAAAAGTTTCCTACAATCCTAAATTAGACAATTACTAACTTTGAAACTTTCTTTAAAGACCAATTCCCCTAAAGGAGAACCTACCTAACTCTTCTGGAAATTAATTTCCTTGTTTGCATTATTTTGACCATTAGCACACAATTGACTTCTTGTTTCAAAATTGATTATGTTGCTTAAAGATACGACTTATCACCGTGAAAATTTATGCTTTAATAGATTCACACCATGATACCCAAGAGCAGCTCATTTCCGATGTTAAAAATTGCAATTTATTGTTATCAAATCACAATGAATTTGTTTTTGTTTGTGTATTCTTTCAAATTGTTTCTCTAGTTTGTGAGACTTGGGCAAGAATCATATCTAGATTTTAGAGCTTGAATGTTATCAATGCACCTCTTGCATCCTGTTAACTTTTAAGGAAGCTTAGACATGGAAGTTATCTGGAATCATGTTGGACTTGTAGGTTTAAGGACTTATTTCAAGCAGTATATGAGGAAAAATGGAAGAGCATGTCACGCCCACCAGAGGCACATGCTTCCTCGAAAATCGGGCAGCATCTCCCCTGTACGGCGGACAATATGGGGCAATTATACATCATATCTCCTCAATATAGCTCAGCCACAAGCGGCTGGCATCACAATAATATATAGAAATCACAACCACGCAGTTTTATATCGAAACAAAATAAATAACGGATGGCTCTGCCACCTTAAACATAAAATGAAATTACAATCCAGAAGAGAACTCAAATGTCTCTGATAACGACAAAACCCAATAACGAATAAAATGCATCTCCAAGTACTGAAACAAATAACTAAAACAAATACAGAAGACTAACTCAACTCTGGGGACTGGCGACTGGATCCTCTCCTGGCTCCAAGAAATACGACTACCTACTATTTAAAACAACAAAGAAGAAAGCAGGGGTGGTGAGTCCGGGCGGACTCTGCGGGTATATGAGTAGACAAATAAGCATGGCATAAATAAGATAACGAAGTAGAGAATCAAAAGGTACAGTCCATAAGAAATATCAGATTTACCTAATCATGCATAACCAATATAATACGACATGGTATAAAATCCGAATAACGACTAAGCAGGTATAGAACAACTCAACAACAATAATATCAAGATAGACATGCATGTCAAACATGTGCAACAATCATAGCTCATATAAGTGCATCAAACACAAGCAAATGCATAAAAGAAATACGTATGCACATGATGCAATGACATGTGTCACCCCTGACGCCAGTCAAGCCGTCATCACATCCCATCTGTGTGACCGAGTGGGTAGGGCTGTGACAACTGTACCACTCTAAACAACAAATACATAAATATCACTGAAGGCGTGGTTGAGTGGACAGGATGTTGGGGAGTACACACTCCAAACCCCGGTACATCGGGGGAGCTATCAACAGCTACAATATATATCCCTCGAAAAACAACAACGGTGAGGGTGAGCCACCAACAGCTCATCCCTCTAAAATAACGGTGAGGGTGTCACTGCCTGGCATGACAGGACAAACACTCACACTCCAACCACTATCATGACAACATGTGGTTGAGTGAATCGAGCAACAATATGACTAACGACGGCTTAACCAAATGTAAGCCCAACAGTCGTTAATATGCAACGTGCAAGTATGGTGCATGTTATACGATGCACAAACAACCGAAGAAACAACGATGCAATAAAATCCAACGAATGCACGATGCATCAATACAATCAACCGAAAACCAAAACCAATGATTATGCACCTACACTACTAGGTAGGGTATTTCTAATGGCAAATAAACCTATCTGTGTGTAATGAACTTCTAGGTACTCGTGTACAAGCGGTACTTTATAGAACAGAAAACCAATCGAGGACTGTACAGATACGAATTTGAGAACACTCGAAGATCAACGAAGAATAAGTCTCAACGGCGATGTTTCAAATAACGACAAAGAACAAGGTCAAGCAACCTATAAGACATAAACTAGCCATGCTTTAAGGTAAAAGAACTACTCGAGTACAAAGGAGAAATACCCACCTTTATTTGTAGAATTCCGTAAACGAGAACCGTCCACGATGAACCGAATGAGTCCGAATTAAGGTCCTGTATAAAGGACTAAATTTAGCTATTTTCATAAATAATGATTAGCTAATTATACTAAATAAAACCAATAATTAGATTCATTCTAATTGCCCCCTTTTTAATTAATTCGTAACCAACTACAACAATAACCATGCCATTAGAACAATAACAAGGAATCAACACTAACACTAACCTAACTACTGGTCGGTCAACCAATAACATATCCCCCATTGATCAACTTGATTACAACCTTAGCAACTTACCGATCTTGCTTGGGAACGGAAATGAACAGTGGCCTCCCTGGTTGTTCCATCTATGGTACAGAGCAGATGAATACCGAATCCAAGCAGCAACCCACACATAACAGAACAAAATTACACCAAATTAGCACATATTCACTATCAACCTTCATCCATCCATAATATAACAAGATCACCTAACAAAACTCTTACCTTATGGGCGCCGACAAACAGGGAGGAGGAGATTAGGGCTTCGGCGTCGGTGGAGGTGAAGACAGTTAGGGCTCGGCGTCGGGTGAAGCCGAGAGGGGAGACGAAGTCGCTACTTCCTTGGTTTCTTCTTCTCGTGCCCGAGGGGAAGACGAGAAGGAAAGAAGAAGAAGATGAAGAGGAGGAAGGGATGCGGCGGCATTCGGCGTCGCGAACTCCAGGAACCGCTACGGAGCGCCTCGCTCGGTGTCGGGGAACGAATCGGGAGAAAAAGGGAAGACTTAGGGGGCGTTTGGTTTGTTCCATTTTCCATTTTCATTTTTCAGAAAACCGCATTTTCTCATTTTCTAGAAAATGACTTTATTTCATTTTCTAGTTTTCTAGAAAACGTTATGTTTTTTTCTAGAAAACAAAGCTGGAAAATACAAACCAAACATGTTTTCCAGAAAACCGTATTTTCTACAGAAAATGAAAATGGAAAACAAGTTGGAAAATGCAAACCAAACGCCCCCATAGGGTTTTAAATAGGTTTTTGGCATTTTGCAAATAAGCCCTCCAATGTTCGTTAAATTCTAACTAGGCACATATATTCCGAATTTTCCCCTTCAGCCCCCTAAAACTCGATATTTAACATAGCAAGTTTGAAGAACAGTCAATATAGTTGGCATCTCTATTAGTCCTTTTTGCTTGCTATTCATAAAACAATTGCAAACAAGTATCGGTGTTCCTTCTGTCAGGTATGAGCATAGGTTGATTGACGATATGGTAGCTTATGCAGTGAAAAGCGATGGTGGTTATGTGTGGGCATGCAAAAACTATGATGGAAATGTCCAAAGTGATTTCCTTGCACAAGGTAGTTTTTTTTTTGTATTTTATTTGTGCCAATGCTGATATATATATATATATATATATATATATATATATATATATATATATATATATATATATATATATATATATATATATATATAACAAAATTATTACTAGAGTTGCTTCTTAACCTCCCATACATGATTGTCGGTTTAGACCCTTGCCTTTCGACTTGTCATCGGTATCGAACATATATTCCATTAAACTAGGAAATATCTAACCGACTCTATATCAGATAATGAATATCGAAAATTAAGAGAATTCCAAAGAGATATATCTAACCGACTCTATATCAGATAATGAATATCGAAAATTAGGAGAATTCCAAAGAGATATACCTCCTGTCGCCTGGAGAAGTCCATCGCTGCCAAGTCCCAAAACACAACCAGACCAAACCATGTCAAGAAAATGACTCCGCTAAAATACAATCAAATCCATAAAATATTGATAGACCTCAAAAAACAACCTCGTCAATCCACAGACACCAAAACATCGCAAAACCTTGTGACCTATGGGTTATGGGCCCATTACTCTACAACATCCGAAAAATACTAAGTTTGCACTAATAATGTGTTACAGTTAGAACTTCGAAAAAAATCCAAAATACAAAACATATATACATTGCAAAACCTGCAAAACTACCTCTGTAATAATTCACCAAAAACAACATCATAAAAATCCATAGATCCCAAAGGAACTCGCAAACTTGGCTCTGATACCAAAAATTGTCACGCCCCCAGAGGCACATACTTCCTCGAAAATCGGACAACATCTCCCCTGTACGATGGACAATATGGGGCAATAATACATATATCTCAACATAAAAGATGGCTCATCCATCACAACAGAAAATAAAACATCACCACGCAGTTTATATTAACACAAAAGATAACGGGTGGCTCAGCCACCTTAAACAGAAAAGAACTACAATCCAAAGATAACACAAAAGTCTCTGATAACAAAAAAACCCAATAACGAATAAAATGCAACTCCAAGTACTGAAACAAATAACCAAACCAAATATGGAAGACTAACTCAACTCGACACTGGGGACTGGCAACTGGATCCTCTCCTAGCTCCAAGAGATACGTCTACCTGCTATATGAAATAAAAAGGGAAAGTAGGGGTGGTGAGTCCGGGCGGACTCTGCGGGTATATGAGTAGACAATAAGCATGGCATAATAAAGGTACAATATGTAGAGAACCAATAGGGTACAGTCCATAAGGAATATAAGATTTCTTAAACATGCATAACATATATAAAACAACCATACATAAAATCGAATAACAACTGATATAAAGCAGAATATCAACTAAGCAGGTATAAACAACGTGACAACGATAAATCCAACATATACATGCATGTCAATCATGTGCAACAACCATAGCTCACAGAAGTGCATCAAACACAAGCAAATGCATAAAAGAAATACGTATGCATATGATGCAATGACATGTGTCACCCCTGACGCCAGTCAAGCCGTCAACACATCCCATCTGTGTGACCGAGTGGGTAGGGCTGTGACAACTATACCACTCTAACAACAAATACCACAAAAGGTGTGGTTGAGTGGACAGGATGCTGGGGAGCCCACACTCCAGACCCCTATTGTTGGTACCGGGTGCATGTTGACAAGGATACGGGTTCGTAAAATTTTAAATTTTTACGTGCAGCGGAAGAATTAGCATAAAATAATTTCTCAAATTATTTTAATCACGTATCTAGCATGCAACCTTATGATGTGTGGACATGATCATAAATTAAAATTTTGCGGAAAAAGTAAACTAATTTACTAAGTACCTCGCGTAACTCGAAGTAAGGGACGAGATCCAACCGTAGCGTCCCTTGGAAGCTTCGCCTCTATTCGAGTCCACGCCGAGTTCTCTTCGGGATGACTTCGCAAGCCACGAGTTTTGTGCCGACGAGAACTACTAGATTCTCTAAAGGCACAACTAGAACAACAAGAGAAAAGAATGGAAACTAACCAACAAGAAACGGAATCAAAATTCCGGGAAGAGAGGAGTTGTGATCCGCTTCTTCTTCTTCTTGTTTGGCTCCTTCTTGGTGATGGTTGCTCACGCCAACCCTTGGAAGGGTGAGGGTGCGCCGGCCCTAGGTTGGACTAGGGGCGCCGGCCCTAGGATAAACAAGGGGCGCCGGCCCTAGGAGGGAAGAAGAAGGAGAGGAAGAGAATAAGAGAGAGAGGGAGAGAATTAATCTCTTAATTACTCTATTAGGAATTCAAGGTTTGCCTTTAGTTCCTTTATATAGTAGCCTCTCCCTTGCCAAGTCACCCTCTTAACGGAATTTTCATAAGAAATTTATCCTATAAATTTTCTTATGAATTATTCCGTTTAAGCCAAGTTTTATTATAACTAATTTTATAATAAAACAAATACATCTCTCCTTTTTAATTATGGAATAAATTTTCATAAAATTTATTATATAAATTTTCTCATCATGGAAAAATCAATTCATAATTGATTTTATAGAATAAAAAATAAACCATTTAAAGTTTATTTTAATCTCCATAAAAAGAATAAATTTATTATATAAATTTTTCTTTATCATGAAAAAATCAATTCATAATTGATTTTATAAAATAAAATAAATCAATCCATGGTTCATTTTAATTTCCATAAAAAGAATAAATTTATTATATAATTTTTTCTTATCATGGAAAAATCAATTCATAATTGATTTTATAAAATAAAAATAAACCATTTAAAGTTTATTTTAATTTCCATGAAAACAAATTTATTTATCCATAATTTTATAAAACAAATCGCGCTTGATTTATTTTATAATTTAAACCAAATAAATTGGTTTCTCCCCATTGTTGTGGCCGGCCAAACCAAGAGGGTGGACACCCTCTTTGGCCGGCCAAACCGAGCCGAACCCATCGCGAATTAAACTCATTTAATTCACCCAATAAGCCTTCAAAAGACTTAGCCATTTTTAGCTTCCGTCGCGCCTCTGATAAATTCAGATTCGACTTATTTCTCTTGATCGAAAAATCAAATTTTCAACTCGTTTTAAATCCCTCAGATTACTCGTAGTGCGTGTGACTAAATAGGCTTTCGATTTATGTTGGTCGTCTATAATCAACCAATTATAGAACGATTATGAGTGGCACCTAGTAGTACATCATGACCCCCAATTAATCGAAAGATCAACGGTTGACCTCAGAAAGAATTCCGAAACCCTTCAGCAGCTCTAATGAATCGTGCCCCATTCCCTTCACCATCTTATACCCACTTGGTTCAGGACATGGTCTGTTTGTGTCAGTCCCCACTAGACTGACTACGTCACACCTAGCCCAAGTATTGTCTTTCTCGTCCTTTGGATTTCTAATTACTCTCATGTATTTAAGAGACTCATACTCTAAACATGATATGCTCTGGCCAGAGGCTTTGAGTAACAATCCGACGATAGGCCTGGGTATACATCTCCTCGCAAGGAGTGGTGAATCCTTTGTAGGCTGTTCAAACATCTTCGGGCACTTTGGCTTATACCCAATCATCCTAGGTCCACACCTCCTTGGAGATGCTTGCTTAAGATGTTAAAGTATAAGTCTCCATGACCAAGATGACTTGAACACCGCAAGTCAAAGGAACATCGCACTTAAGCTGCAGTAAGAACTTCATTGACATATCTATATAGATTACCATATAAAGTTTTACAGCTAGTCACTCCAATGAACTACTTCCCTTAACTAGCATCCATGTTTATCTCCGGACATCCCAATGTCACCAGCCAGTGAGAATCAGCTGATTAGATAATAACCCATGCTAGTCTCAACAGAATTGATAGTGTCCGTTTTTATCAATTCATCGACTAGGGATATTTTCAATACTTCACAATTACACATGTAGAGATAATCACTAGTTGTGATCCCATCACAAATTCTCTTATGCTGTGAATTGTATTGCGGACATTCAGTAGATGAGTTTAAGATCCCAATCAAATACACGAACATGTATACTCAAATAGTGAATTATCATTTATCAAAATAAATGTTTACAATCATAAGGCGATTGCCTTAGGACACTTCTCTCATATCACCAACACCTATACCTAGGGGGAGCTATCACAGCTACAATATCCCTCAAAAATAAACAACGGTGAGGGTGTCACTGTTTGGCATAACAGGACAGATGCTCGCACTCTAATATCTACCACGACAACAAGTGGTTGAGTGAATCGAGCAACAATATGACTAACGACGGCTTAACCAAATGTAAGCCCAATAGTCGTTAGTATGCAATGTGCAAGTATGGTGCATGCTATACGATGCACACACAACCGGAGAAACAACGATGCAATAAAATCCAACGAGTATACGATGCATCAATACAACCAACCAAAAATCGCAAACCAACGATTATGCACCTACACTAATAGGTAGGATAATTCTAATGTCAAATAAACCTATCTGTGTTTAATGGACTTCTAAGTGCTCGCGTACAAGTGACACTTTACAGAACGGAAAACCAATAGAGGACTATACAAATACGAATTTAGAATCTCGAAGATCAACGAAGAATAAGTCTCAACGGTGATGTTTTAAATAACGATAAAGAACAAGGTCAAGCAACCTATCAGACATAATAAAGCCATACTTTTAAGGTAAAGAAAACTACTCGAGTACAAAGGAGAAATACCCGTCTTATAATTGTAGAACGTATACGAACAAAACCTCCCACGATCAACTGAGCAAGTCCGAATCAAGGTCCTGTATTAATGTGGAAGTTTAGCCATCTATAAATTAACAAATTAGCTAAACAAAATACTAACATGATTAGGATAGATTCCTAACTACAAATATCAATTTAATTATCTCACAAATAACAATTGGTCCCTTCTTAACCCAATTCATCAAAAATTTAGTTTATTAGGTTAAATCCCAAAACCTTTAACCCATTTGATACTTAGAACTCTCACAACATTATCAACCTCAAAGATCCAAGCTGCTTGGATTTGTATAACAGTTTCAAAAATTTCCTATCAACTGTGACACACTGTAGGGGAAAACCAAATTAGATCAACCATCAAACCAAATCAACACAGCAACCCTAAATTCGATTCCAAATCGAATATCAAACAGAGTAAATTCCCAATAGGGTTTTCATCACATACCAACCCATCTACACTGTTGTAAACAAATCCGAAACCAATCCATATAGATCAACATTAACACACCTTTCTTACCTGAGTTGGCACACACAAAAACCTTCTTCCTCCTCTGATCAGTCGCGGCAAGCTTCATCCACAATCATGAAAGGAGCACCAATTAAACACGACCCTTGAAACTCTAAGAGAACTCTCTTTGCTAGAAACCAAAGGACAAGCTGCACTAATGGAGCGATTAGGACACATCAACAGAGGATGATTACTTGCAGCGATCGAGAGGAAAGACACAAACCAAAGAGATGCTAACCTCTCACCTACTTATGGACGGAGAGAAACCAGGAACAGGAAGAACACAAGGTGTCGCTTCCTCAACTCGTGACGGTTTCGCGTCGGCTAGGGCTTCGCGCGAGGGCGCGGTGCTCTGCTCGTGTGCGCTGGAGAAGAAGAAGGAGAAGCGAAGGCTAGGGCTGACGGCGGTGGCTGCCTTGCGGGGGTGCTCGCGTCGGCGGGCTTGCGGCGTTCGTCTGTGGTGTCGGGTCTCGGAGCCGAAAGGAAGAAACGGCGTCGGGCGGTTTCGATTTCGCGCAGGGGAGTTGGCGCAGAGGAGAGGGGTTTCGGGTGAGATGAGGGAAGTTAGGGCTTGAGGTTTTTTTTTATATTTGATTTGGCATTTTTGCAAATGAACCCTATAAGTTTGGAATATTTCAACTAGGCCCCTAAAAATACCTTCTTTAACCCTTTAAAATTCCGATATTTAACAATCATAGTAGTCTTCATATTTCTTTCCTTCAACCTTCTATAACTCAAGCTGAATGTAAATCCTAAAACATTAGACTTCTGGATCATCTACCATGATCACTTCTCAATTTACTTTGATAATTCGTGGAATACTTCTGTACGGCTAGGTCGATCACCTGAGGTTAGACGATACCCAACCTTATTAATCATTTTCGATAACTCAACCTCGAGATATGTGCAAATGATGTTTAGATGACATCCTCCTTCTGTTTGAGGATTTCTCACAAATGGTGTAAATTTGATGACCTCTTTTTTTGCTCAGTTTACCAGCACGACCCTTCCGATGCTCAAGTTAATCATCGAGAAAAGGGGAGAAAATGAAATAAAGAAGAAAAGGAGAGGAGGTTGATGGAGAAGAGGTGTCTCCGCCTACGACAAGAAGAAGACCAACGTACTTAGAATTTATTATCCGTAGTATTTATATAGTCATCAGAAAAACATCTCCACGTCCAATAGGACACTTTTGAATGTCCATTACACCTTCCTCCATTCATCAAGTGCTACAAATTAGGAGAAGGAATCAAGATAATAAGATATGACTTCTACTACTCGTTTCTTCACTTTCTGATTTCCACGTACTCTCTCAACCAGAAACTTTGAAGCCTCTAATGCTCAACAAAACTTACTTATACTGCTCAGCAGAATTTAATAATATTGATCGGTAAAACTTAATAATATTGTTCGGTGAAATTTGATAATATTACTCGATAGAACTTTGTTATATTGTTTGTCAGAACGAATTAATTGATCTTTAAAATATTGTAATTTTGTTTTACTTTAATTTTATTGTAGCAGAGTGAATGTGATATTGTAGCCTACGAAAAATTTATTGTTCGGCAGATTGGATTGCGAAGCTATTATAGCAGTATGTACTAACCTATAGGTGTGATTGCTCGAGACAGGGGCTCATGTAGCAGTCACTCTATCAGCATTGTAGTTGTCACTCTATCAACACTGTAACTTACTGTAGCACAGAAAATATTATTTCTTGCGTAACAATTGTGACCATGATAGTAGCAATTCTTGTATCATACTATAGCACAACGAACATTATTTCTTTGATTGCAATCTTTTTTTTTTTTGATGAAAGGTAAATATATAGCTCATCAAAAACATACAACAACCAATAATACCGTCGGTCCACGCCCCTCATATCTAGACATCTGTCAGATCAGGTGAGGTACTCATACAGTATCGTCAGATGGGTTGGTGCATGCTAAGCATCACCAACCTACATCACTATCAACCACAAACATAATCCCAATACAATCACACAACATAACCACAACTGTACATCTCTCATCACCAATGTACTCTGTCGTCATCTGCATGATCCATCAGTCGCAGCTGCTCCTCCTCGACCTCCCACTATTCTCGTAGCCTCCCAAGTTCGGCAGCTCCCCAACAAGACATCAAAGTCCGGTAATCTATGCTCCTGGTCACAATCAGTCATAATTGTTCTTTCTCCCTCTCCTTGCACCTCATGATAGCTCCCCTAGTAGCCCTCTTCCGATTAGCCCCTTTCTCGTCACTATCTTCTTTGATTGCACCATCCACCCTTCTCCACATATTGTTAGCCGATAAGGATAGCTTCTCGGGTTGTGATTAGAGAATCAATCAAGATGCCCATGATCACTTTGGGGATCATCCAAGGCCCCCAAGCGCTACTCACCAATGAAATATGTCACTCAGCTGCAAGATTGAGCATCAATTAAGAGCCCAAGATCAATCCGAAAATCACTCAAGACCCCCGTGATCCAAGATCCGTATGCGAATCAATGAAGACCCCCAAAATCCCGCCTCCGCAAGCCTCCGCATGGTATGCCTCTCGGTTGAAAGATTGGGACTCAATTAAGAGCCTCAAGATCATTTGGAGATCAATTAAGAATCCTATGATCCAAGGTCATTTGTGAATCAATGAAGACCCTCAAAATCTTGACTTCAATGCCTCCGCATGTTAGCATAGCCTTCTCTTCATATAGCTTTTGAGAGAGCTCGTACTTACCTTACTTCCATTCTGTGGCTTCATCAATTTGAGGAAATTGAATATGAAAATCAACTCGTGATGGTTGACTTCCCTTCTCATTTGAATTTGAAATTCCAATTACTCCCTCTCCTCCTTAGGATTTGGAATTCCAATCTAATGGCTGAATAAACCCAATTGAATTTGAACCCATTTGAATTTTGAAAATCATCCACGTGGTTTGGAATTCACAATTCCAACGTGATGGCTGCCTCCTTGACCATTTGAATTTGAATTCCAAATGATAGCTGACCGTCCCATTCACACTGAATTACGAGTTTCAACGTGATGGCTTACCGCTCATTCTTCCCTCTGCGCGTTCGAATTTTGAAATTCAGACTTGATTTCTGACTTCCCTCTCCTTTCGTACAGCTGGACACCATACTTCCTCCATGACCCTTTACCTTTAGACTTCACCGGAGCTCCCAGGTTGCCGGCGCCACTGCCTGGCTGCCAACACTGCAGCAGAGAAACTTCAGAACAGCAGGGTTGCAGCTCAGCTCTGACTTCCCTCTTATTGTAATCTTGTTTGCGGTAGTTATTACAACAATACTGTAGCATACTGTAGCACAAAGAATATGATTATTTAAAAAAAATTGATTAACGAAGTTTTTCCAACCTCGGACAATCGACTCGACCCCATAGAAATTTTCTATAGACTGCCAGGATAAATTGGGAGCACTTGCAGTAGCGGCGGTCTAGAAGTTCAGCGTCTCAGATTCGCACCCCATTTGAAAGTAAAATTTTTACAAATAAGCCGTAGCTAGGGATTGAACCGCGGATATCTTGGATAACGATTAGTCGTCCTACCGCGGGTATCTCGGGTGACTGGCTTGGCTCCATGGAAGTTTTCCACCGACCGCTAGGATAAATCGGGAAACACTCGCAGTGACGTGGTCTAGAAGCCCAGCGTCCCATGATTCGCACCCCATTTAGAAGAAAATTTTTTGCAAATAAGTCGTAGCTGAGGATTGAATATGAATATCTTAGATAGCGATTAGTCGTCCTATTACTGTACCATAGTTCCGAGGGCGAAAATTAATAAAAAAATATAAAAATATCATTATTTTGATAAAGCTGGTGTACGTTATTATAGCAATTAACAGTTTACTATTATAGCCTAATGTAGCACAAAGAACATGTTTATGGTAGTTTAAAATGATTTTTCAACTACTGTAGCAATGTTGTGTACTGTAAAATCACTGTAACATCTGAGAATGTGATTCATCGGAGAACGACTTTGATGCTAGAATAATATAATATCCAATTACCATAGGAGTGCCATAATATATATAGTAATTACTATAGTAACATGGTATTGAAACAATTGAGAATATGATTATTCGAAAGAAGACTTTGATGTTAGAATGCTCTAATTATTTATTGTAGTATCACTATAGTGTCCGAGAATAAAATTTTTTGAGAAAATATATTAGCGACTCGAGATGTTTGAGAATAAATCTAAATACCATCACTTATCTTTATTATTATGCATGTTGTGCTTATTTTGTAATGCATGAGATATTCCTGGACCAGCTGATCTAGGCATCTGAAATGATTCTAGGCGCTCGAAAACCAACTGATCTAAGCGCCTAGAAGGGTTTCAGGTGCTTGGAATGGTTGTTGCTCGACAGATGAGGTGACAAATTTTGGTTGGCTAAAGCACATCAACTTTTAGGTATTCGAAAGGGATTTAGGTATTCGGGAAGGGATAAAGACAATTCAAATAGAACTTCGCCCAGGTGCAGCCATGTCAACGATCCAGGAGTTCAGAAGGGATCTAGGTGTCTAGAGTTGTATAACTTAACGACGAAGACGGATCGGTTAACCTTTATTGGGCAGGAGTTCGGAAGAGATCTAGGTGCCTTGAGTTGTATAACTCAATGACGAAAAAAAAATCGGATACCCCTTACGGGGTGCCCAGGGTTGGTCCATGTGCCCAGAAAGCCTTATAGAAGCACCTTCGACTAAGAGCTCACAACAACAATCGTCTACACTCAAACACTATTGATGTTGCTCTGGAATTTGACTATGACGCTAGGGATTGAACCGCGGATATCTTGGATAACGATTAGTCGTCCTACCGAGGGTATCTCGGGTGACTGGCTTGGCTCCATGGAAGTTTTCCACCGACCGCTAGGATAAATCGGGAAACACTCGCAGTGACGTGGTCTAGAAGCCCAGCGTCCCATGATTCGCATCCCATTTAGAAGAAAATTTTTTGCAAATAAGTCGTAGCTGAGGATTGAATATGAATATCTTAGATAGCGATTAGTCGTCCTATTACTGTACCATAGTTCCGAGGGCGAAAATTAATAAAAAAATATAAAAATATCATTATTTTGATAAAGCTGGTGTACGTTATTATAGCAATTAACAGTTTACTATTATAGCCTACTGTAGCACAAAGAACATGTTTATGGTAGTTTAAAATGATTTTTCAACTACTGTAGCAATGTTGTGTACTGTAAAATCACTGTAACATCTGAGAATGTGATTCATCGGAGAACGACTTTGATGCTAGAATAATATAATATCCAATTACCATAGGAGTGCCATAATATATATAGTAATTACTATAGTAACATGGTATTGAAACAATTGAGAATATGATTATTCGAAAGAAGACTTTGATGTTAGAATGCTCTAATTATTTATTGTAGTATCACTATAGTGTCCGAGAATAAAATTTTTTGAGAAAATATATTAGCGACTCGAGATGTTTGAGAATAAATCTAAATACCATCACTTATCTTTATTATTATGCATGTTGTGCTTATTTTGTAATGCATGAGATATTCCTGGACCAGCTGATCTAGGCATCTGAAATGATTCTAGGCGCTCGAAAACCAACTGATCTAAGCGCCTAGAAGGGTTTCAGGTGCTTGGAATGGTTGTTGCTCGACAGATGAGGTGACAAATTTTGGTTGGCTAAAGCACGTCAACTTTTAGGTATTCGAAAGGGATTTAGGTATTCGGGAAGGGATAAAGACAATTCAAATAGAACTTCGCCCAGGTGCAGCCATGTCAACGATCCAGGAGTTCAGAAGGGATCTAGGTGTCTAGAGTTGTATAACTTAACGACGAAGACGGATCGGTTAACCTTTATTGGGCAGGAGTTCGGAAGAGATCTAGGTGCCTTGAGTTGTATAACTCAATGACGAAAAAAAAATCGGATACCCCTTACGGGGTGCCCAGGGTTGGTCCATGTGCCCAGAAAGCCTTATAGAAGCACCTTCGACTAAGAGCTCACAACAACAATCGTCTACACTCAAACACTATTGATGTTGCTCTGGAATTTGACTATGACGCTATGTCGCTTCTCTAACAGCTACTTCCAAGTCTACACTGTGTTTTAAGTTGTCAATATATTTCATTTATGCTATTTATTTATTATAATTGGATTTCGTTGTACTTATTAACCTTAGCTTTAAAATTCGTGTTTAAAGGATAAGGTCATTAGCGGATGATTGTCCAACGAAAACAATCGTAGGCCTTGAACTCGTAGCACATGATGTGAACCAAATAAAAAAAAAGCTTGTAACTACTAGTAGAATTTCCTTAATTTACTTCGTATATTCACCAAAGTCATAGATAAATAATTACCGAAGTAGACACGTGTAAAGTAAAAAGGGATTATTTTACTTCGCCATATAACCGAAGTCATATCCATGAAAATAGCAAAGTCTTTTACCGGTTCAAAGAGGCAAACCAGTTCAGATTTGGACCGATTCTGAAGTAAAAACTTATCTTTTACTTCGTTGGTTTTGTAAAGTGCCAAAGTAATCGATGATATATAACTTTACAATTTAAATTAATTGTCGAAGTAAAAAAATATCTGTTGCTTTAGTAGTTTTGTAATGCGACGAAGTAATAGATGATATGTAACTTTCACAGTTTACATTAATTGTCGAAGCAAATATATTTTATAACTTCGCCAGTATTTATATTTATCGAAGTATGTAGTATTATATTACTTCATTGTAAACATTTATTGACATAGTAATCGATTTAAAAGACTTCATTATTTTGTATGATACAGAAGTAATAGATTTGAAACGACTTCACAATTATTAAATTGTGATGAAGTAAATATGTTTTTTAACTTCATCACAATTTAAATGGATGAAGTATTTTATTTTTGATTACTTCACCATCAAATTTTATTATCGAAGTAAATAATCATATTTTATTACAATATAATTTTAATTTAATGAAGTAAATGTTGATTATCACCGCACTAATTTAATAAAAGAGTGAAGTAAAAATTGTTTTTACTTCATTAAAATTAAACAATTATCCATTCAAAATGATGAATATATATCAACTAATCCATCAATGCACAAGTACATATCCACAAATCCACAAGT
Organism: Boesenbergia rotunda; assembly: GCA_024364735.1. Classification (NCBI taxonomy): domain Eukaryota; kingdom Viridiplantae; phylum Streptophyta; class Magnoliopsida; order Zingiberales; family Zingiberaceae; genus Boesenbergia; species Boesenbergia rotunda. The sequence goes on along the minus strand of JAGFNQ010008885.1, from coordinate 39,874 downwards.
ATATATAACCAAAATATATATCCATAAGTATATCCAAAATCCATAATGAAAGAACAAAATATGTATCCTAAGTACATCAACCATTTAGACACCTACATATGAGTAAACAAATTCACTCCATTCACTTCTGACATCATCATATTCGGATTGTTGGTAATATTGATTCTTGATTGTTCCTGCAAACTTTTATGCAAAAATACAAAATACATTAAATTCATCCAACTGTAATAGTTTATCTCAATTAAACCAAAGCATATATTAAAAAAAATATTACCATATTCTCCAACTGTGGATTTTCACATTCAACTATCTCTTTCATGTACCTCATCACACAATATCCACATTCAATAGAACCACTTTGTTTTAGAATACCCTACAATGAAATATAAAAGGTAATGTAATGGCCACAATCAAGTTATAAGAATCATCCGTTCATATCTTCATAGATAAGCACAATACATACTGTTAATTGTTTAAAACCTGGTCCTATAGAGATACCCTTTGAGGCATTATACATCTTGACCCCACTACATTTTTAAAAGTAAAAAAGTTATTTTTTCCATATTTATAAGTGAATGCATTCAAAATTAACATAATCTACTACTTACATGGTCACCATAGTTTTCCATGCATCGTCGCGATTTCTATTTGACATAGAGTCCAATAAATATATCATATTTTTATCTTCATTGACGATAGCCAAAATCCAATGGTATCTGGAAAAATGAAAATATAGCATTGACTAGTATGTAGTAAAAATCAATAAATAGCTAAAATATTACCTAGTGTTATATGGGATGAGGCAAATGTTATCTCTACACATTACTTTTAAGTGATCAGCAATATTTTGTGATAAGTCACGACCATCTTTGCCAAGTGGACATGTATGTATGTAGTCGGGATCCATAAATGAAATATAATCAGCTTTGTCTTCGTCCCTCAAATATTTGTAGAGATGACTACACTCAAATATTATATAACTCGGTTAGAAATGTTTCAAGATATGGACAAGTTCCAAAAAAATATAAATATGCAAACAAATATTGTATGCTAGACATAATATACCCCATATAAATAAAAATTTGTCTGGCACCTATCTCTCTCATCTCCATAAAGCATAGGATATCTTCTCTTAGCAATCGTATGCTTTTAGGACGTCCAAACATAGCATCCTCAAACTTAATGTATATGCTCTTCGATTCATTCATCAATCTAACAACATGAGAATAAATATACTTGCATGCCATAGGTAATGTTTTTTCAATATTCTTGAACTTGTCACGCTGACCAGGAACATTCGAGAGAGCAAATGGTTGAGGTTTCCCCTTCTTCTACAATTTAAAATATTCATATAAGTATTCTAAACTAAACCATTGTCCAAGCAATGTATATAATATTTGCAAACACAAAATCAAGTGAAAATTTAAAGTACCTTTTTCATTGGAAAAATTACCAACTCTTTCGGCCAACCAACAAAAACTCCAACTGCATCATTGATGATTTTTGGTCCAGACTTAATTGGGATTGGAAGTTCTGCTTCTTCATCTAAGACAACATCAATAGATACTTTGAAATTATGTTCCCCAAGTGGAACATGGTGAATCATGATATTTGGACCTCCTTCTGATATTATTGTACCATATGCTACCACATTTTTAAATTGCTTTACGGCCAAATGACATTTTTCCCCCTTTTAAGAACAATAAGTATTATATATAAACATACGACTGTGAAAAAAAAATAATTTGACTTGAAATAAAAAAAATATAGAACCTTCATATTTGATGTATCGCACTCATATAAACTTCTTCCACATCAGTAGGCAGTTTTGGATCTTTTATGTCTGAGCACTTGTTGGATACTATAGTCTCAGAAGTTCGATCATTGATGACAACAAGTTGAGTCTTCAATTTCTCCAATTCAGCTTTTAAAATATTATTCTCTTCCAATTGAGCACTTGTTGAGACTGATTCTCTCTTCTTTCTTGGAGTTTTAAAAAAGACTTGAGGTTTCACGAACCCTTCCACACCTCGAACTCTTCCATAGTGTTCTTGGCTTCCTAAGGCAGTGGTTAGCACATCATTCATTCTAGACTATTTAAACTCGCCTTTGATTTTCTTTTCGAACAAATCATCCTACAATTAGAGGCATAACAAATCAATCCAAAAACTACTATTTTATTTATCTAGGCAATATGAAGATTGAATAAAATTAAACATTTATAATTTTTGTGGCGACTTCTAACGTCTTCACATATGTTATATTGCCATATTTGTCTTCTTGGGCTTTATGCCAAAGCACCGATCTATCAACTTCCTCATCTTCCGCAATTATGTTCTTCTCTCTTTACAATTTCAAAATTCATTACCTTAGGAACATAGAAAACTTACTAAAAATAATGCTTCATACTTACCAATTCAGCCTCCAAACCGATGTAACCCTTGCGAGATAATCTGTGGTGATATAAATAATGCATGGTCCGTTCTTTTTGTTTTTCGTGAATAACCTACATCATTATGTTCTTCAATTAAATATGAAAATTAATAGTTCTTAAATGAAATATGACAATTCTTAAAGTACACCTCCCATGATGGATCCAGTCTTATATCAACAAATGTTTTCCAATCTGCTATTGGGAGCTGATACTGACTTGGTGGAGTATTCAACTTTTCAGGATTGTTTCTATTCGACCAAATATACCTGCTAGTCAATTTATTTTTAAAATCTCGCCACTTTTGAGCTGCTGAACTCGTCACAGCAAACTCACTTTGTGGCGCTAATTTGAAAACATTCTGCAACAAACAAATTAATTGGCACAATTTCATATCGTATATGCATACAACGTACAAAAAGTAAAAAAAAAAGAAGATTCAAGCAGATTAAGAGGCATCCAACAACATCAACAGTTCATTCCGATTGGAAAAGGAAACAAATCCCATTAATGAGTGAATTGAGTCAGAACAGCTGCTTGTGATCATAGTTACTGATCTCAAGCAGATTGTAACAAACATATTCAAGCATGCTTTGTTCAACTCGTATAAGTTGTAACAAACAGATTCAAGCAAACAGATGCTTTGTTCACTCGCATACTTTGTGAAATCTAAAGAGCATGCTTTGTTCAACTCGTATAAGTTGTAACAAACAGATTCAATGTATAAGTTGTAACAATGTGAAAAGATTATGGTGTATAAGTTGCAACGTATAAGCAGATTATGCAGATTCAAGCAGATTATGGTATGCAGATTATGCATATTATATGCAGATTAAGCATCCTTGTACTCTAAACGTATGATTGTGGTGTATTCAAGCAGATTATGTAGATTATGTATTCAAGCAGTTTGTGGTGTATCCTATGCAACGCATAAGTTGTGTGAATGTTGTGTTGGTTCTAAACTGTAACTAGTACTGCATTTTTCAGTTTATGTATGCAAGTATCATTCTAAGCAGATTATGCAAGCATCATTCTACTTACTGAGATCTCTTCCCACACTTTTTGTTTTATATTTTCAGGAACATCAGACCAAGACTTTATATTGATTGGCACCATGGATCTAGCAATAGAGCCAATGTATGATTGTAAAACTCTTCCATTTGCATTGTATACTGGCCTCCCCATGTCATCATAATCAATCTTCACTTTTTCCCCCATCTTGCAGTTGCAGTTAGTTTACTCATCATTGTAGGTCCTCTCTTGTTCTTCTGCACATGTACAAGTTGTTCTTCTCCATCAGTAAGTCTATGTAGATCCTGATCAACTGCCTCTATCCATTATGCTCTTCGCTATATAACAACATGAATCAAACCAATGTTAAAATCTACATAGTAACATGGATAATTAAACTATCACAAACAAAAACATAACATGAATAATAATAATAATATAAACGTAAACATGGCATAAAGAATAACAATAAGACAAATAAATATAAACATTACATAAATAATAATAATAATAATAATAATAATAATAATAATAATAATAATAATAAACATGATAAAAATGCATGATTAAAATATCCTGTCAAACTAATTTTGGTAGACAAAATCTTGTACCTACCACAATTATTATGGACTCTTGTAGTAGTAGCAGGTACACTGGTGTAAATTTAGTCATTCAACAAATCGAACTGTGTGAGCACCTAAAATTTGTTCAGACTAGCATTTGTATTATATAGAGGAAACATTCAAGTATGGTACCGTAACATTCTAAGGACAATGAAGCATTCATGTGTTGGTGCAGAAAGCACCCAAGTCGAACATGTATTTTGATAATGGCAAAAGGGTTCAAAAGTTAAGATATAATGTTTATCTAACATGTTACTCAAGTGTGCAGGAAAAGCCCTAGCGAAGGGCTGCTAGGCACCTGGCGAAGGAATGCCACGAAATAAAGCCCTAGCGAAGCACTGCTAGGCACTTGGCGAAGGAATGCCAAGATACAAAGCCCTAGCGAAGGACTGCTAGGCACCAGGCGAAGGACAGCTTGGTACTGAAGACCTAGCGAAGGACTACTAGGCACCAGGCGAAGGACAACTTGATATTGAAGACCTGGCGAAGGACAGCTAGGCACCTGGTGAAGGACTGTTGGGCAAAAGACCAACCGGAGAAGCCGGTTGGCATCAGGTAAATTCTCCCGAGAGGAGTAGGTGAGGACGCGTTCCCCGTCGAGGGAACAGTAGACGTCGGTTCGACCTAGGGCTTCATTTAGGAGACCCAAAGTCAGAACTAAGACAGCTAAGGCTGTATAAACTAACATATTATTGCTCTATGTCGTTTTGGACTAACCCTGAATGCAGGACCGAAGGAATGAGTGTCTGCAGCTCAGAGAGCCTCAAAGGAGTGAGGCAGAAGCTGAGTAGGGCGCCCGGAGTGTCCCGGGCGCCCCTAAGATGAATACAAAATGGAGTAAAGCAAATGCACGCTTCGACAGCTCATGGGCGGGGCGCCCCCATGCTCCCGGGCGCCCCGGATGGTCCGGGCGCCCCTAGCTAAAGCTAGCGAAGCAAGCCAGTGAGAAGCCAACGGATAAGAGCCTGACCCGGTCAACCCGGGCGCCCCCAGCGTCCCAGGCGCCCCCAGCGTCCCAGGCGCCCCAGTCAAAGTCTGATCCCGAATTTGAAGGGATCAGAGCTGACCGAGAGGAGCTCGGATCAGATGACATGTGGGGGGGGCCCGACGTTCCGGGCGCCCCCAAGGGATATAAAAAGGTGCTCGACCCCAAGGCTTCGGACAACAATTCTTCCAACGCATTCACGCTCTTCTGCTCCCGCGCTCTGCTCCGGAAACCTCCCGATTCAAGATACAAGCGCCGACGACGTCCTTCTGCTCGAAAAATACAATCTACACTGGACGTCAGTAACGAAGAGCTTCTTTTAAAGTTTACCATACTTTACTTGTAATACAATCTTGTAAACTGCTTTTGCGAACATATAGAATTGTCCGCAGAAAACGGTCAACGACCGTGGGCCTTGGAGTAGGAGCCGACCGCGACTCCGAACCAAGTAAAAAACTTGGTATTTGCGTGTGTTTGATTTAAATTTCCGCTGTGCATTCTTTATTTCTTAATCCGAACGTTTTACGATATTCACCCCCCATTTATCGTTTCTCTCGATCCAACAAGTGGTATCAGAGCGGGGAAGCTCAAATTTGGTGCAACCACCAATTTGAGAGTTTTTCAGATTTTTACGAAATGTTTTTCTTAACTTTTTTATTCAAAATTTTTCTCGCTAATCGAGGTTGGTGCAACACCCCTCGATAATCATTTCTCTTTATCCCGCACTACTAATCCAAGACCAAGTCTTGGGATAGTTTTTTTGTTTACTATTCAGATAAAAATGGCCATGCAAGAAGGCTTCAGCACCGCAAGACCACCTCTCTTCAGTGGAGAGGACTTCTCCTACTGGAAGAGCAGAATGGAGGTCCACCTGAAAACTCAGGTGGACATGTGGATAATCATCCAGTCTGGACTGGAGATTCCCAAGAATGCTGAAGGAGTACCTCAGACCTACACAGAGTGGGACACCGCTCTGAAACGGAAAATTGAAGCTGATGCAAAGGCGACCCAGACCCTACAATGCGGCTTAACAAAAGAGGAGCTGAACCGGGTGGGTCCCTTCAACAGTGCCAAGGAGCTGTGGGGGAAACTGATCGAGCTTCACGAAGGAACGTCAGACACTCAGATTAGCAAGAGAGATCTCCTTCTGAACAAGTTGTATACGATCAAGATGAACGACAACGAAACAGCAACTCAACTCCACGCCCGAATTCAAGAACTAATGAACGGACTACACACAATCGGTCACAAGGTAGAAAACCGTGACCTGATAAGGTACGCTCTAAATGCTTTCCCGAGAAACACCTTGTGAGCATCTATGGTAGATGCATACAAGGTTTCAAGGGACCTTTCAAAATTAAACTAGATGAACTGTTTTCAGAACTTGAATTGCATGAACAGACTAACTGCACAATGGCCGAGAAAGGTATTGCCCTTGTTGCAGGTAAAGCTGGAAAGGTATCCAAGAAGAAATCTCAACCCGCACCCTAGTCTAACTCAGACTCAGACTTAGAAGACGAAGAAGGAGATCGACCTAAGCTGGTCTGACTGGCCCGGAACTACTACAAGGAATTGAAGAACCAAACCAATAAAAGGAAAGCCAGCCGAAGAAAGGATGAACCAGCTGAACCCTCAAATGAGAAGAGCAAGCCCAACGTGACCTGTTACGAGTGCAAGAAGAAGGGCCACTACAAGACCGAATGCCCCAACCTGAAGGAAACAAAGAAGACAAGGAAGAAGAAGGCACTTCAAGCAACGTGGGACGAGTCCTCCTCCTTCGAAGAAGAGGTCCCACAGGCGAACCTGCTCACGCTAACCGCCTCAGAAGAAATCAAAACCGAGTCAGAATCGGAACAGGATGACGGCATACTGACATTCTCAGAGGACGGCAAAATCAAGGTAAGTGGTTTTACTAGAAGTCAATTAAATGAGTTAATCTCTTATCTTTCTCGAGATTTGGCGAAAGCTAAACTCCGAGTCGAATCCCTCCGACAGGAAGTAAAACTCCTGAAAGAGGGAGCTAACTCTAGAACCTTAACTGAGAAGGTTCAAGAAGGAACCTCTGCTCAAGTTGAAAAACTTGAGAAAGAGAACTCCTCCCTGAAAACTCAGATTAAGGACCTTAGATCAGCTTTAGAACGATTCACTTCTGGTTCCAAGGGTCTTGACATGATTCTTGGAAAACAGAAATCGGTTCTAAATCGATCCGGACTTGGCTATAAAACCAAATCTAGACAAAGATCCTACTTTGCTGTACTGAATCAGTTCAGAAATAAAGTTCAGGCATGGGTACCAAAATTGTACCTGAACAAACAAACTAGATCAAATCAATATTGGATTCCCAAGGACAAGATTCACATCTTGCCGAACCATTATCGTGGCTTTAGTCCAGGGGGAGCCAAGTTGAAAACAATATTCATTGTTAAATAAAATTCAATTTCTGTTTTTAAATTGCATGATTGATTGTTTATTTATTTTTTGCAATTTGTCATGCTTAGACTAAGGAATAGTTAGTTTAAGGACTGAACCAACTTAATTGAAATTTGACAGCATAGTATTGGGTGGAGGTGAGATGATAGTACGTTAGGGAAGCCAACTCTAATAAAGTCAAGTATACTCTACTTGGTCTCTTTAGACTGGTGAAACTAGCCGAAGCTACCGATCCAAGACCCAAACTAGTTAGACCAGAATTTTTCAAATTATAATTTTGAAAATGAAATTTCATTAAAGGCTTTGTCAAGAAAAGGGTTGATGATCGAATAAGGTTACGGCCAAAGAAGGCCTAGTGCCTGGCCAAGACCTGGAAGCCGATTTTTGAAATTCAAATTCAAATTATTCTTTGTCAAAATTCGAATCTAACATAAATTCTCAGTTAACTATAGATTCAAACATAATTTTTAAATAAACTCAAATCAATTGTTTTCAAAATTAATTAAGTTTTTCAAAATAAATCATAATTTTTCAAAATAATTTTACCTACCAAAACCTGTCTCACAAAACCTATAAGGCTAACGTGATTGATAACCCTAGATTTGGGTGAAACAGATTAGGCTGTGAAAATCAATTTAGGCTATTTTTGACTCTAATTGGATCCAAATCAACAAAACTCTTTATGTGTAGGAACATAAAGATTTGGACCAATGGATATTGGATAGCGGTTGCTCCAGACACATGATTGGAGGAAAATTGAAATTCACCAAACTCAAGTTCAATAGCCTAAGCTCAGTGGCATTTGGCAACAATGCTATACTCAAGGTAATTGGGTCAGGTAATATTGAACTTAAATATGACTTTGTTATTAAGAAAGTGCTTTTGGTTGAAAATTTCAATTTTAACCTGCTTAGCATAAGTCAGTTGTGTGATTCTGGTTATATGGTTACCTTCAACAATTCTAACTGCCTGATTAAAAACCTGCAAGACTCGGAAATCATGCTTAAGGGCACTAGGAAAAATAATGTTTACACTATAAACCTACCCCTAGTACCCAAATGTGTTGGTGCAGGAAGCACTATATCAAACCTTGTTTTGATATTGGCAAAGGATTCAAAGTTAAGTATTGTGTGTGATCTAATGTTGTTACTCAAGTGTGCAGAGACAAAGCCCTAGCGAAGGACTGCTAGGCACTGGCGAAGGAATGCCAGGGTAAAAAGCCCTAGCGAAGGACTGCTAGGCACCTGGCGAAGGACTGCTAGGATACAAAGCCCTAGCGAAGGACTGCTAGGAAACTGGCGAAGGACTGCCAGTATCCAAGACCTGGCGAAGGACTGCTAGGCACCTGGCGAAGGACTGCCAGTATCCAAGCCCTAGCGAAGGACTGCTAGGCAACTGGCGAAGAACTGTCAGTATCCAAGACCTAACGAAGGGCTGCTAGGCACTGGGCGAAGGACAGCTCGGTATCCAAGACCTGGCGAAGGACCGCGAGGCAAAAGTCCAACCAAAGGAACGGTTGGCATCAGGTACATTCTCCCAAGAGGAGTAGGTGAGGACGCGTTCCCCGTCGAGGGAACAGTAGGCGTCGGTTCGACCTAGGGTTCCATTTTGGAAGCCCAAAGTCAGAACCAAGACAGCTAAGACTGTATAATCTAATAATTTATTGTTTTATTGTGTTTTGGACTAACCCTGGATGCAGGACCGAAGGAACGTGTGTCTGCAGCTCAAAGAGCCTCAAAGGAATGAGGCAACAGCTTACGAGGGCGCCCGGAGTGTCCCGGGCGACCCCAAGGTGAACTCAAAACACAACAAAGCGAGGACAACTTCGACAGTTCAACTCCCGGGCGCCCCCGTGCTCCCGGGCGCCCCCGCTGCTCCGGGCGNTTAAACATGGATGCTAGTTAAGGGAACTAGTTCATTGGAGTGACTAGCTGTAAGACTTCATATGGGAATCTACATGTAGATATGTCAATGAAGATCTTACTGCGGCTTAAGTGCGATGTTCCTTTGACTTGCGGTGTTCAAGTCATCTTGGTCATGGAGACTTATACTTTGACATCTTAAGCAAGCATCTCCAAGGAGGTGTGGACCCAGGATGATGGGTATAAGCCGAAGTGCCGAAGATGTTTGAACAGCCTACAAAGGATTCACCACTCCTTGCGAGGAGATGTATACCCAGGCCTATCGTCGGATTGTTACTCAAAGCCTCTGGCCAGAGCATATCATGTTAAGAGTGCGAGTCTCTTAAATACATGAGAGTAATTAGAAATCCAAAGGACGAGGAAGACACTACTTGGGCTAGGTGTGACGTAGTCAGCCTAGTGGGGACTGACACCATAGACCGTGTCCTGAACCAAGTGGGTATAAGGTGGTGAAGGGAATGAGGCACGATTCATTAGAGCTGCTGAAGGGTTTCAGAATAATTTCTTCTGGGGTCAAACCGTTGATCTTTCGATTAATTGGGGATCATGATGTACTACTAGGTGCCACTCATGATCGTTCTATAATTAATGGGTTAATTATAGACGGCCAACATAAATCGAAAGCCTATTTAGTCACACGCAATACGAGTAATCCGAGGGATTTAAAACGAGTTGAAAATTGGATTTTCCGATCAAGAGAAACGAGTCGAATCTGAGTTAATCAGGGGCGCAATGGAAGCTAAAAATGGCTAAGTCTTTTGAAGGCTTTTTGGGCGAATTAAATGAGTTTAATTCGCGACCGGTTCGGGTTGGTTTGGCCGACCAAAAGGGGTGCTAACCCTCCTTGTGGTGGCCGGCCATTAAAGGGAGATTAAACCAATTTAATTGGTTTAATTAATAAAATAAATCTAGTGTGATTTGTTTTATAAATTATGGATAAATAAATTTGTATAAAGAAATTTATATAAATAAAATTTATAGAAATTTATTCTTTTATGGAAGATTAAAATAATCCATGAATTGGTTTATTTTAATTTTATAAAATCAATTATGAATTGATTTATCCATAATAAGAAAGTTTATAAATTTCTTATAAAATTTATTCCATAATTTAAAGAGAAGAAGAATAAGTTTTATTATAAATTAGTTTATAATAAAGACTTGGTTTAAACGGAATAATTAGTTAAGAAAATTTATAGGATAAATTTCTTATAACTAATTCCGTTTAGAGGGAGACTTAGCAAAGAGTTGCTACTATATAAAGGAACCAAAGGCTAGCCCTTTAAGATACATCAATCAATTAATCAAGAGATTAATTACTCCCTCTCTCTTTTTCTTAATCTCCTCTCCTCCTCCTCTTCTTCCTCCATTAGGGCCGGCGCACCCTAGCCTCTCTAGGGCCGGCGCCCAACCACAACACCAACAAGGGTGTTTGCCGTGAGCTTTGAAGAAGGAGGAGAACTCGAAGACGAAGAAGAAGAAGCGGATAGCGACTCCTCTCTTCTCGGAATTTGATTCCGTTACTTCGTTGGTTAGTTTTTCCATTATTTCTCTTAATCTTCTAGTTGTGCCTTCCGAGAATCTAGTAGTTCTCGTCGGCACAAAACTCGTGACTTTGTGAAGTCATCCCGAAGAGAACTCGGCGTGGACGCGAATAGAGGCGGAGCTTCCAAGGGACGCTACGGTTGGATCTCGTCCCTTACTTCGAGTTACGCGAGGTACTTGGTAAATTAGTTTACTTTTCCGCAAAGTTTCATTTTATGATTATGTCAACACACCATAAGATTGCATGCTAGATACGAAGTTAAAATAATTTAGGAAATTATTTTATGCAAACTCTTCCGCTGCACGTAAAAATTTTAAATTTTACGAACTCGTATCCTTGTCGACATGCACCCGGTCCTAACAGATTATAGGTGACTAACATGATTGGCCAGCAGCTGTACTTACTACTTAGGTTGCTGTAAGGATTAATGCCATCAGCTGCAAGTGCTAGGCGAAGATTTCTTGGCTCACTTGCAAAGTCAGGCCACATATGATCCACCAACTTCCTGTTGATGCAGTCTGACCCTGATTGTTGTTTTGGTGTTGACGCCAATTTTAGTTTAGGTTGATGAGATGATTGGGATGAAGTCCTGGTCGTGGACTAGGCATACCTAGTGGGACTAGGTTGGATGAAAGCCTGACTCGGAGGGTCAAGTCCTAGCTTGGAGGGCTAGGTGTGGGAAAATCCTAACTTGGAGGGTTAGGTGTGGAAAAATCCTAACCTGGAGGGTTAGGTGTGGAAATGTCCTAGCTTAGAGGGCTAGGTGTGGAAAAGTCCTAACTCGGAAGGTTAGGTGATTGGAAATCTCGGTGAGTGAAGCCGGGTCCTGGTGAATGAAGCCAGGTTGACTGAAATCCCGGTGAGTGAAGCCGGGTCCTGGTGAGTGAAGCCAGGTTGATTGAGATCCCGGTGAGTGAAACCAGGTTGACTGAAATCCCGGTGAGTGAAGCCGGGTCCTGGTGAGTGAAGCCAGGTTGACTGAGATCCCGGTGAGTGAAGCCGGGTCCTGGTGAGTGAAGCCAGGTTGACTGAAATCCCGATAAGTGAAGCCGGGCCCTGGTGAGTGAAGCCAGGTTGACTAAAATCCCGGTAAGTGAAGCCAAGTCCTGGTGAGTGAAGCCAGGTTGACTGAAGTCTCGGTGAGTGAAGCTGGGCATGAAGTCTTGGTTCGAGGGATCAAGAACGAGTCAGAGATGGGCTGGAGGCCGGTTCTCGTGACTTAGAATGGCTTTGACCTTGCCTGGATCGGTCTGGTGACCGATCAGGGAAGTTGGCACGGTGTTCCCTCGTGGATCGGTCCGGTGACCGATCCAGCGATGACTGATCGGTCTGGTGACCGATCAGGGAACACACAGTGACCTTGTTAGGCTACTGCTCGGCTCCTGATCGGTCCGGTGACCGATCAGGGAGCATGCAGTTCACTCACTGCTCGGCTCTTGATCGGTCTGGTGACCGGTTAGGGAGCATATAGTGAGTTGAGTTCCCTTGCTGCTCGGCTCCTGATCGGTCCGGTGACCGATCAGGGAGCATCCAGTAGGTTTTGGGAACCTTACTGATCTGCTCCTGATCGGTCTGGTGACCGATCTGTAACACTGTTCAGATTGTTCTGGTGAACGATCAAGTGTCGCGGACTCCGACTTATAACCGATCAGGCTGGAGCCTGATCGGTCAGGGAGCTTCCTGATCGGTCTGGTGATCGATCAGGTCACAGCCTGATCGGTCTGGTGACTGATCATGCCCTTGTGGCTGCGAACGCTGGGAGTCCCAGCAAAGCTGTGGATAGGTCCGGTGACCGATCCACAAGCCCTGGATCGGTCCGGTAACCGATCACTTTAATTCAAACGCGCTGTCAGACGCTCTGAACACGTCTGATCACAATCTGATTTCCCTGATACACTGCTGATATCTGCTCTAACCTTCTGATACTTTGATCTTCTGATGATTTGCTGCCCTAATGAGCTGCTAAGTGTGCAGGTGACTCAGGGATCATCCAAAGGGGAGTCAAACGAAGGCTTTCTTTACATCAGATTGGGCAGGTTTCCATCTCAGGTTGCAACGGATGTTGACACTGCTGGAGCGGCTGGCTGGGGCTCATCTGAGGGAAGCTCAGGGGTAGCTGACTGCTGCAGGTGAGCAGCTGGGAGCTGCTGCAGAGGAGCGTGTGACCTGGCGATGGAAGGTGTTAAGCTGAGTAGCGGAGAAGAGCTGTGAAGTGCTTGCTGGGTTCACTTCTTGCTGCGCGATCAGTTCTCCATCATCGAAAGCTTTGCTCCATACTTGTGCGATCTGTTGATCCATCTCTTGAGGAAGCAACCTTGTGATACTTGAGCACTTGGAAGAGAAACAAGAAGCTTGGTGAGTCCATCAGCGAGAAGACATGAAGAAGGGAGTTCTTGCATGAGATCTACGCTGAGTGGAGCTCGGTGAGAAGTTTGCTTGTGTTCTTGAGGTTCTAAGTTCTCAGTAAGATCCTTCTTGTGTTTCCTGTACTTATTACTTGATTCATCTTGAAATGCTGTGGAGAGGTTACTCCACCGAGAAAGAGGTTGCATTCTATCCAGATTTTTCGGGGCTTGATCTGCCGACGATCAAGGGATCGCCCACCTTAAGGGCACGCCAAGGAGTAGGGACAAGTTATCTCCGAACCTTGTAACTCCTCTTTGTTAGCGTTTTGTGTTGTTACTTAGTTTCTGCATTTAGTCTCTGTTTTTGGTTTGCTTCCGCTGCTGCCTAACCTCTTAAGTGCAAAAAATTGAAAAGTGTCAAGTTTCGGTGTCTGGCTACATTCACTCCCCCCTCTCTAGCCATCTAAGTTCCAACACTTCCAAGATGGTGAATCATCTGGATGACATAGCTAACCAGCAACTCCTCTGGTTTCTGCATGCCATGTTAAATTTTTTGAGGTCTCTAAAGATTTAAACATGCGCTTAAATCTTGGTATAGGAGGGAAATACCACACGACCTTGGCAGGAACACCTTTCTTCTCAATGTTCTTCTTAGTTAGCTTCCACTGAGACAAGCCACATTTAGGGTAGTTTACACAGTCTTTATATTGCTTCCTATAAAGAATGCAATCATTGGAACAAGCATGAATATTTTCATGAGTCAACGCCAAACAACTCAATGTCTTTTTTACATCATACATTTTTGATGGCAGATTGTGATTATCGGGCAACATATCCCCAAAATCCATTAGTAAATATGAAAATAAAGCATCACTCACATGCCTTGCTTTAGTATTGTACAGTTTCACAAGTGCACTCAACTTTGTATAACGTTTACATCCATTGTATAACGGCTTCTTTGCATCCTCCAAAAATTTCATAAAAGCTTCTGGATTTTCTGTATAGTTATCATATGCTGCCTGACACATATTAGCAGTTTCAAAATCATCGTGATAATTATCAATTGGCTCATGGTTGGTACTCAAATTTATTCTATCATTTTCAACAGACTCACCATACCAAATCCAATTTACATAATTTTGACTACAACCATGGAAATAAAGATGCTCTCGAATAGACTTAACCAATCCTTTTTTTAGATTTAAACATTTGCAACAAGGACAATGAATTAAATTAGGCTCAATATGAGGATTCTGTAAACAACCGCTAATGAATTGTTCCACACCCTCTTCATACTGTTTAGACCTTCTATCGGATTGAATTCAAGATTTATCCATTTCAGTCTAGTAAAATCACAAAAAAAAAACGTAACAATAAACTTTGTGAACACAACCTGAAAATATTACAGTAAATAAGCAAAAATTATAGAGAAAAACGACATAAATTTATGATAATTTATGCTATATGATGCGGAAGAAGCAATATTACAAGGAAAAGAATTATCAATATTACAGTCTCAGAAAAAATAGACCTCATTACAATCAATACTTGTCATTTGGTACTTCAGATATCAACATCAATATATACATCAATACATGTCTGAAGAAATTACAGTCTCAGAAGTATTTTTTTCTCATTGATACTTCTAAGATCAACATCAATACATGTCTAAGACAATTATGTTCGATCATTGATAATTCTTGAAAGAAGCAATATTACAAAGGGTAAATTTATGATAATTCTTTGCTAGTAAAGTATTGATAATTCATGCTATATGATTCTGTCTAAAAGAAGTTTAAAATAGAATGCTAGTACAAGTATTGAATAGTAGTGGAAGGACTGAAAGAGACTTCTGTCTAAAATAATGAAAACAAATTTGAGTGCCTCAACTTAACTAAAAAAGTTGTAAAAAGAAAACCAACTTCAAAAAGATCATCTCTACCAATCTTATGCCTCAACTTAGTCACACCCTATATCAATTTCACCAGTGAATATCTTATGTTAATTTTTTTAAAAATTTTTATTTTGTACCCTAAATACTATACTATACCCTAAATACTAAAATAATTAATATTAGATGCTAACGAAATATTCACGTATAGATGTGTAATATAATATTTCCGTATATATCAAAACTATTTTTATTTTGTTAAGTGGCTCTAGATTACTTTAGATCACCCGTGCCAAAAATTTATCAAACGACAAATGATGCTATAATAATTATCCATCTGAATCAATCATATATAAACGCTCATTGTAATTAATGTAGCCCCAGAGCTATGGTACAGCGGTAGGATAATTAGTCGTTAATTCAGGCATCCGCGGTTTGATCCCCAGCTACGGCATATTTTGTAGGAATTTTTCCTCCAAATGGGACGCGAACCCTAGGACGCTCGGCTTTTAGACTATCCACCGTGAGCGCTTCCCGATTTACCCTGATGACCGGTAGTAAACTTCCGTGGAGCCGCGCCGATCATCCCAGATTCAATTTGTCTGCTTCCTAGTTCATCATTTTTTTTTCATTGTAATTAATTAATGCTTTTATGCTTCATTTATTATATTGTTTAAACATTTGCCATCACATGAAACATTTCCCTCTAATTAACGAGGTTTTTTCAATCAATCTCGGACGATCGGTCCGACCATACGGAAGTTTCTCATCGGTCGTCAGGGTAAATCGAAAAGTACTCACAGTGGACGATCTAAAAGCCCAACATTCCAGGATTCACACCTCATTTGATGAAAAAATCACATGAAACATTTCGAATCTTAATGATTGATGCTGATGCAAATTAAACTACGACTAGCAATGGGAACATGGATAATCATGAGTTATACCTAAAGAAATTAAAAAGTGGAATTAGAACCTTGTGGAATATATATATATCGATAAGAACATTTATGCTTTTCTTCAAAATAAAAATAAAAAAAATCAAGCCAATTAAGTCCCTCACAATGAGCATGCACATGTCAAGTAAGAACAACATCAAACCCTATATTTGAGTGGAATTATTAGGCAAGTGTGGTTGACTCCAAAGTTAGGGTTCCATCAATGGAGGATTTGCACAAACACACATAAATGTAAAAGAAATTATGCCTAACCCAAACCATAGGAAATAAGAAATTATGCTACAGTAATCAATCCATGGTAATCAGAAATTATGCTCTAGGACAGGAGATGCCAAAAACCATAGGGTAGGAAATTAACCTGGTTGACGAACTGATGGGCGAGCAGACCGGATCGGTTAGAGACGGCAGCCTCAAGCTCGAACAAAACCCTTGCCTTTTCTTCTCGTGGCCAGGAAATCTCAAAGAGGAAGAAAACTAGTGGCGCTGCAAGGAAAGGAAAGAAGGAGGGTGGGAGAGGGAAGAAAACTGAAAGGAAAAGAAGATGAAAATGCCAATGGAACCTAGCGAGCGCATGGTTGAAGATGTGCGTCGAGGGGAGGGAGAGATGCAAGCGCGGCGAAGAGGGGACGGCGCGTCGTAGAGCAAAAGGGGGTGGCGCGTCGTCGGGAGAAGGGGGAGGTGTTGTGCGCGATGAAGTTAGGGCTCGAGTACACTTAGGGAGTTTTAATTAGAATTACTTTAAAAACAAATATAAACAGGTTAATTTATTTATAAAAGAAAACATATTTTAGTTGATTTAAACTTATTACTTCGGTATAGAAATTTTATGGATTTTATTTGGTAATTTATTACTTGATCAAATATTTATTATGAAGTAAAATATCAGATAAATTTAGTAGTAAGACCCACAATTTTTAAGCTACGAAGTTTAAAATGAAATTAATTTATCAAATTTAGTACCGAAGTTGATTAACATGTATTACTTTATTAAACCATTTCGTCGAAGTAATCTATGGCGAAGTCTATTCTTAATTTTTCACATAGTATTGTGTTTGTTTATCTTCCAATTCCGTTACAATCTCTCGAGTTTCTGAAAAATAAAAAATTATGAAAAAAAAAACATGCACTATTATCCCCTCAGTGCTTCTTTGATCCTACATTATAGTCATAAAGAAGGGAAGGTATATCTTCACTGCCAAAAATGATATTGTCATGCACGTACAATAAAAGTGCTACATGAACGCAGGAAATAATCAGAATGGGAAAAGACCTGTTTTTCCTCTTCTATAAATAAGACATTCCATCCAACCTAAAGGGTATGCACTCCTCTAAAAACACATGACTTATTTTCTTTCAATTTTCGGACTATTTTCTCCATCCTCCGCGTTGTTCTTGACTTAAAAGGAATCGAGCCGAAAGAGGATTGACTTGGCAAGAAGTCGACTCGGGAGAATATGCAAGTCAACATCCAGCAATACATTATGTAACACTAAGTCAATAATATTAAGTTTCTCGTGATTAATTTTTTTCGTGTTGATCTTGAAATGGATTAATAAGATGCTGAGGGCGAACAAATCCTCTTTTATCACCGAAAGAATTAACCACCTCTCATATTCGGACCGGAACATATAGTCTTGGACGTTGATGAACTAAGTACAAAGAAAAAGAAAATCTGTATATATTTTTTATTTTATTCTTTTATTTTATATTTTCTGCATGTTCTTTTCTTTTATATTTCCGCTGCTACGTTGGGTTTGTTATTTTTTTTTATAAAAATAAATCATATGAATATAATACTTAATAAATTTAGATCTTCAAAGCATATTATTCCTGCATAAAAGTCCAACATTAGAACGTTATCCCTTCAATTGTGCAACTGTGGCGGAGATGAACAACCTGCCATCAGCCACAGAGCATGCTTCCTGTGCAAACTGATCCCTGGTGCTTCTTCCATGCTAACGTCCTCCTCCCTCATTTTCGGAGGCAACTGCCAGTCGAAAGAGTACAAGAGATTGGCCAGCGCCACCTCCACCATCAGCATCCCCAGATTCTTCGCCGGGCAAATCCTCCGCCCCTCGCCGAACGGAATCAGCTTGAAGTCATAGTGTGAAAACGAGTCCGTTGGAGATTTCATGTTCACAAACCTCTCCGGGTCGAACACCTCCGGTCTCTCCCACGCATCCGGATCTCTACCGATCGCCCATGCGTTCACGTAGATCGTCGTGTTGGGAGGGATTTGGCACCCGTTGCTTAAAGTGACCGGGCGCATGGTTTCCCGGTTGACGAGCAGCGGCACCGGCGAGTGCAGCCTCATCGTCTCCTTGATGATGAGTTTGAGGAAGTGAAGCTGGTGCAGGTCGCTTTCTTCGACCTTCCCTTTGCTTCTCCCCACGCAGCTTCTCACTTCCTCTTGTGCTCTCTTCATCAAATCTGGCCGCCGGATGAGCTCCGCCATCGCCCATTCCACCACCGCCGACGAGGTATCCGTCCCGGCGATGAAAATATTCTGCCGATCGTTGAATCAGACCTATTTAACTTTGACAAATTATTTTGACATCGAAATTGAAAATAATTGTCACCATAAGAAGTCCTTTGATGTTCTCCTCTGTCAGCTTCCCATCCTTCCGCAACCGGAGCAGAACATCCAATAAATCCTCATTCTCTTCACTTCCTGATCGACTCTTCGCGTCGAGATGGCCATCGATGAATTTCTGGTAGATGCCGTCGAGCTCAAGAAACGATTTCCGAAGCCTGGATTTCATCCCCGTCGCCACATCGACCCACCCGAACAGGGGAAAGTAGTCTGCCATGAAGAAGCTAACCAACACCTCCTGCACATTCCTGAGCACGTCGTAAACGCTGAGGTCGTCGCCGGCGATGTCTCGACCGAAGGCCGTCCTGCACATCGTGTTGCAAGAGAAGCACATGGCGAGCTCACTCACGTTGACGGCGAGGGAGCTCGAGATGCGAGAAGAGATATGCTTCGCCATCCTCGCGATTTCATCTTCCCTTACTGATGTAAAAGAGTCGATTTTTATGGCGCTGAAAAATTCGACGGCGCAGAGCTTTCGTAGCTGCCTCCAGCGCTCGCCGTAGGGGATGAAGACGATGTCGGAGCGGCCGTAGGAGATCTCGGAGGTGGCGACGTTGTGGGGACGGGAGCAACAGTCGTGGTCGAAGGTCTTGAGAACGTCCCTGGCGAGGGAGGCTGAGGAGACGACGACGGCTGAGACTTGGCCGAGCTTTAGGTGCACGAGCGGGCCGTACTGCTTGGAGATTTCCCATAGGGACTGGTGCAACAGATTGCCACTTATCTGATGGAGGTTACCGATGATCGGGAGCTTCGCAGGGCCTGGCGGGAGCTTCCGGATAGCCGAATTGGTTCTTGCTTCTCGGCCGCCGGCGAGAAGAACAGAGCAGAGGAGTGCGACGAGGAAGAGAAGAGACAAAACAAGCGCAACCATTTTTGGATAAAAAAATAGAGACCGCAAGTAGTAATAGACCGGCACACATCCATTTAAATAGGGAAATTTAGGATGGAACTTTCAAAAGAAAAATGATATGCAGCAAAAATTTATAGCATGAAACCCAATATGAATGATGTGATATTCTAATTATAGCGATCCTCGACGGGTTCACTATGCTCCCCAGGTTATAGTTTGGTTCAGGGCGGCGGCCGAAGGCTGCCGTTGGTGTCCAAGTGGCAATCGGATGCGTATATAAAAAGTGCCACGTCATTCATGTTGGTTTCATGCTATAAATTCTTGTTGCGTATCATTACTCCTTTCAAAAATATCCCAAACAAATAGCTTACATTCATCTTTATAAAAAAAAATATGTTTTCTATTTATTTACCAAAATATCTTTTCACAAATATAGCTCAAGAAAAATTCATTAGTATTTAGGGGTGATCTAGAATTTTAAATTTTAATAATAAAAATAATAAAAATAAAATAATACTACTACTGATCTTTCTAATCTTTTAAAGAAACATCATGTATATTTAATTAAAAAAAAATTAAATTTAGTCATTTAAAAAATTTAAATTCTAGATGTGTATTTAAAAAAATAAAACTTATCCTTATAGAAGCTATAGGTATTTATTCATAAAGGATGAAATAATATATATAATAAAAAAATTTATATAGAATTTTTTATATATTTTGGGAGGCCGCCACGGCTCCTAATCCTGGCGTAAATCTGCTCTGAGTATTCATGACCACACGAAGATCATAATTATCTAATCAAATTTTGTCACTACCTAAAAGTCATTTAGAATTATTTGGCGATGACTATCGAGTTTTATCATAAATTAATTGTCATAAATACTCAGTTTTAAAATTGAACCGATGTTTTTTTTTTGAGTTTTTAAAAATATTTTTTACTGAGAAAAAAAGTATTTAACTAATAAACGTCCCTTTTGGTAAATATAAAAATTAAGTGCTACCTAATATAATAAATTATGTTGATTTATTACAGCCTTTAATTCGATCCAATTAATATGTCCCACCAATAATACAATAGTTAGGTCTTGTAAATGACTAAATAAACTTAAGATTTGAATGATAATTGTAGTATATTATTGTAAGAGATTTTATCTCTGATGAAAAGATAGGATTAAGAATATTAGTCATCTAGATGATCACTAAAAGTTCTTCTCGATTTATTTTAATGGTTTGTTAGAAAATTTCATGTTTATAGTTTAGCTGTTAAATAGATTATTTTTTTTATAAAAATTAAATAATAATTATTTTTTTCTTTTTTTTTTGATTTTTTTCCTCGTCAATTTCCTTGCGCGATAACCTTTAAAATAATGGTATCCTGTCTACATCAATAATTTAAATATAAAAAAATACTATGCTCGAGAAAAAAACTCAAGGTACAGTGATTCTCGACAGATTTATCGTGTCTCCTAGGATATAATTTGATTCAGGATAGTGACCAGAGATCATCGATGATACATATAAAATATCATGTCATTTCTTAAAATTTTTATTGAGAATTTTTCTTAAACATATCGTAGCTCAAGTGAAGAAGGTTCTCATTCGGATGACTCGGTCTGACCAATATGACATCGGTTGCGATAGTGGGTGAGTCGGGGTCGGACTTGAGAGCTTAGTAGGACAAGGGTGACTCGGGTCAGACCAAAAACAAGAGCACAAAGATGGAGGCAAGATTTCAAATGTTGGAACCCCTTTTTTGGAGCTCCAAAAGGGATTTATATAGGGGAGGAGATGCTCTCTGTCTTGTCAGAGCTGTCCTATCACATTAAAACCTGCTCTACTGACAAGTTGACCACTTGGCAGCCTTGGCCACTCTATGAGACTGCCACAGTCGCCTGACAACTTGTCCAAACTGTCTCTTCTGTTCTTAATTAATGTCTGCTACTTTGTCAGGTCATGATTAGGATAGTTGTCTTTTCCTCAGAATGGAGAGATTTGGGAGATCCTCTTGCTGATGTGGCCCTTTGATTACTCGGGTACGTCCAATATGGCAGCTACGATACTACCAGACCTTCACCGAGCGGATGAAAATGGTTGGTCGAATAGGACATGCTTCTCTACTGCTCACGTTTTGGGAACGGTGCCCAGGTGTTCGACCCAGAGTGCCCAACCGAGCACTCCCGACCGAGAATCCCCGATCGGGAGGGCCATTCGGTACTGCATGCTTCCTTGTCCTGACAAGTGCTTCTAACTTCGCCTGACCGAACATCCTCGACCGGTGATTCTCGACCGGGCCCGCCCGACCAGGAGCTCCCGACTGGGAGAACCACTCTGTACCAAACGCTTCCTTTTCTGGGGGGTCTGATAGGTGCCCCTAATTTTTCCCGACCGAACATCCCCGATCGGTGCCTCCTGATCGGGAACATCCAACCGGATATCGCTGACCGACCCCCGACCCGAATAACCTCGAATCTTGATCACTCAAGCTGGATCGGTATCTTGTGCACCCGCCTATCTTGGCCAGACCAAGACTTGACTCAACCAGCTTGGCCTGATCGAAATGTGATCCGACCGGGCTCCCGACCAACTTAGAGAAACTACCCGACCGGAATAATATATAACTATGGTAATATGTTATGCGCTTAATTTGTGGAGCACTTTCAACGTAACAATTTTATCTAAAATTAATATATGAAATACTTATACTAAAATTGTAGAATCAAATAAGGAAATACCATGACTTTATAAATGAACAACTGATATTTTAAGATATATAAAATTAGGAAATCTTTCATGCATGCTTTTTAGAAGTTTATCAAATAAAAAAAAGCTGAAAAGAAAAAAAAATTAATCGCATTAGATTTAAAGTTTTTAATTAAGAGTAAAATTTTAAAATTACTTTTTTTTGCTCTCGAAATCATAGAGATGGGACCATTCGAAATGAAAAAGTCTGAATTAATAATATAGGTTCCTAAAAAAATTATTGAGAATTTTTTAATAATAAAATAATAATTTTTTTTTTTATGTTTTTATGTGTCATATTAATTAGACCCAAAATGCTCATTTAAGACTATGACCATTGAAAATGGCCTTACATGGGCATTGAAATTTTTAAGCTGTGTTTTTTGATCTTTATATTTCTGTCTTTCTATCACAGTCTCAATTAACTATCCAATTGACTTGTAATGGCCCCCGAGACTATGGTACAATAGTAGGACGATTAGTCACTATTTTAGATATCTGTGATTCGATCTCTAGTTACGATATATTTTATAGGATTTTTTTCTCCAAATGGGGCGTGAACCCTGGGACGCTGGGCTTTTAAACCGCCGACCGTGAACGCTTCCCGATTTACCCTGGTGACCGGTGGAAAACTTTCATGGGGCAGGACTAGACCCGACCACGGTTCGGAACCGACGGTTCGACGGTTCGGAACCGCCGGTTCGACGGTTCGTGGGAGGTCGACCCTTAACCTTAACCGCCCAAGACGGTTACGGTTCACGGTTCAGAACCGTCGGTTCACAGTCTGGTTCACGGTCCGGTTCACGGTTCGCCACGGTTCAAGATTATTATATTAAAAAAATTAAAAATTAAAAATTAAAATAAAAAAAATAAATTTTATTAAAAAAGGGCTTGCACTTATATAAGTTGCCTACGTATCCCCTTAGGGTATAGGGGAATCAAAGCCCACGTAGTTCTTTTACATTTTTACTCTTTTACATTTTTACATTTCTCATTCACTTGCATTTCCTCCCGTTCCCGTTGTATTTGTTCCTTCGGAATCAAATTCTTCGGCTTCGTCTTCTGAAAGTTGCATTCCTTGGATTCGCTTCTCGGCTCTGGTCCAATCATCAAGTAATGCTTGAGCTTCCAATGAGTCGGGAGACATGGTTGATCGTCGTTCATCTAATATGTTGCCGCCGGCACTGAACGTCTGCTCCACAGCAACAGTCGACACTGGAGAAGCTAAAATTTCTTTTACGATCACGGAAAGAACGGGAAAGCTTTGAGCCTTCTGTGACCACCACTTCAAGATGTCGAAGTTTTCGCTATCTGCTTCATTAAAATCAAAAGAAGTCATAAAATAATTCTCAAGTTCCTGTGTGGAACTTGAGGATCCTCGTGGACGTTTCGTCAGTTCTTTTAATAAAAGTTGGGCTTTTGTAAGTTTTAAATTAGTAGTAGTAGGTTGTTGTGTTTCAGAAATATTAGTTTGTGTTCCATATTTAACATAATATTGATTATAAAGATCATATAAATAATTTTTAATATTATATACAATATTAGCTGGATCCGGAGAGAAAGAATCCTTAATAGGAATTAATGCGTCATAATATAAAGTTAACATTTCTTGTAAAACTTCTAATTTAAATCTAGGATCTAAAGCAAATGCAATTAAATAAATTTCAGGAATTAAATAAAAATATTTTTCCCATTTAGTTTTCATAGCTATTATACATAAAGTTAAAGCTTCATCATTTACATGTTCATTTAATATTAATACTATACTACAAAAATTTACTAAAATTAAATGAGCAGTAGGATAATAAACACCAGAAAGTTGTTCAGTTGCATCGTTAAAATCTTTTAAAATTTCACAAATACTACTACAAATATTTCATTGTTGTGAAAATAAATATATATTAGTATTACTATTTTGTGTAAAAAATAAATATAATAAATCTTTATATTGAAAAGAATCTTGTAATAATTGATATGTTGAATTCCAACGTGTTGGAACATCACGTGGAAATTTTTTTGGTCGCATTCCATTAGCTTTACAAAATCTACCCTATTGTTTCATTATAGATGGATGAGACCATAAGTATGAAATTGCGGTTCTAATTGGTTGAATATAATTTTGTAAAAGTTTTAATCCATCTTGAACACATAAGTTTAAAATATGACATACAGAACGAATATGAAAAAATAAACCACCAATGACAGGTTGGCAAATAAATTTTAATTCATCTATTGAAGCGGTATTAGAACTAGCATTGTCTAATGATATTGAAAATATTTGATGAGTCAATTCATATTTTTCTAAAACTATGTGTAATAATTGTGCAATGTTATGAGCAGTGTGTGATTCATCAAAAACTCTATAAGCTAATAATCTCTTTTGAAGGATCCAAGAGTTATCAATCAAATGGCATGTTATACCCATATAAGAATGAGTTTGCCAATGATCACTCCAAATATCGGAATATAAAGAAACTTTATTATTTAATTTACTAAATTCTTCAATTAAATTCTTTTTTCCTTGTTTTACTAATTTTTTAATTGTACGAGTTAGTGTAGTCCTAGGTACACGTTTAGTAGCAGGATTAAGAGATTCTTTACACAAATCTTCAAATGTGCATTTAGCTCCAAAACTAAAAGAAAGATGTTCTACGGAAACAAATTTAGCTAATGATTCTCTTAATTTATTATCTGAATATAAAAATAAATCAGAATCAGTACTACTACCGCTAGAAAATCTAGATAATTGTGTTTGAGAGCGGTCAAGCCCATATTCCGTCGGGTGCTTCGTTTCTACATGTCGTTTCAACGACCCATAGCCGCCGTCGGCTTGGAATTTGTAGGAAGCATTACAATGCTTGCATTTTGCACGCATTTCTCCCGACGGAAGTGTGACCTTCTCAAAATGTTTAATGAAAATAGACGATTTTAAAGGAGGATTATCCTGAACCTTAGAAGTAATCGCATCGGTACTTCCTTGCGTTTCGGGGATCGGAGGGCGTTGGGGCTGAGCCTCGGTCTCATCATCGGTAGATTGAATTTGAAGGTTGGGATCCTTGTATGCAATTTCTTTTCCCCTCCGAGATCGAGATGATGAAGCTCTGTGACCTCCTTCCATTATCGTCGATGAAGAACGCGGAGAGAAGTTGAGAGTTAGAGAGCTGAGAATGAGAGATTGAGAGAAGAGAAGTTGTTTTGTGAGTGAAAATGATGAAATGAGCTCCCTATTTATAGAGTTCGGATCATAACGGTCACTAAATCGTAGCCATTGATCAAAAAACGGTCAAATGATCTCATCCGTCCAAAAAAAAAATCAAAAACTGCCCAACGGCACTGAACCGGAGGTTAACCGCCGGTTCACGGTTCCGGGGGCCTGGAACCGGAACCGGCCCGGCGAACCGGGTCAACGGGCCGGTTGGCCCGTTGACCCGGGCTGGTTCCGGGCCGGGTCCGGGCTGGACCCGGCCCGGGGTCGGGTCTAGGCAGGACGGATCATCCCATGTTCGTCTGCTACCTGGTCTAATATTTACCTAATTGATTTGTAATGGTCTCATAGAATGGACTGATAGTAAGTGTATGAGACGTTTTCACCATGAGGTCTGTGGTCAAATCCAAGCGAAGTCAAGCATCTGTCTTCCTTATGCACTAGTCATTATCTGGATTAGTAAACCTCATTATTTACTTTCTCTGTGTTGATTCTAGGACAAATTGACGGAGATGCTAAGGATAAACGAATCGCCTTTGTCACTAATTGACTTGCAATGCATTGTTGTCCCCCTTGACAAGTATATGCACATGGCTATGCTTTTAATGTGACATATTGGGACCTAAAAAGCTCATTTCACTACAAGAAAAAATACTTTTAATGATATTGAAAAGTGTCCCATATATTATTTATTCTGACATTTTTGATATAGTGACATTAAGTTAAAATGTCCTCTATAGTGATGTCGTCTAAAGTCTTATCACTTATGACAATTCTTAATGTCACTATAAAATAAAATTAGTGACAATACTAATAGCATGAATAATTGTTATAGTGACAAAAAATAGTGTCACTATAAGATTTGTAATGACATTTATACATGTTGTTATATTATAGTAATGATGACAAATTTATATGTCCTTTAAAATTATTTATCAAGGCAATTATAAATGTCTTGAATTTTATTGATAGTCATAATAAAAAATATCACTAATAATAGTTTATAAAGTTAATTTAAAATATCTTTTTATGTAATTTATAGTGACACATATAAATGTTTACTATATTAGTCTATAAATAAATTTAAAATTATCATTAATAGTTATTTATTATGACATTTTGAAATGTCTTCATATGAGTTTTACAATGATATTTTTATCTACATGATTTGGTAGTCTATTGTGACATAAAAAATATCATATATTAATAAATATCTCAATCATTTTCAATATTTTCATGATATAAATATTTACGCATATAACTAATTAACATAAACACAAATAAAAATTTTAAATTGAAATTATAGTACTAATCAATAATTATCAATTTTTTTGCAATACAAGACTGTCAAATTGGTCACCTTAAAAAATATATACGCACTAATCATAATCACAAATATACCCAATGTATTTAGTTTAAGAACTAGCAAAAAAATTAAGTCTCTTCTAAAGCAAAACATAATTAAACTTCCAAACTTTGCTACATCTTCAATCTTCAACCATCACATCTTAAATAAAATCTAATATTCTTGTCACCTATAAAAGAAATCATATATTAATTAGTTTGTGTAAATGAAATAAAATTAAAGAAGTATATAATAAAGAAAAAATATATATATAAGTTGGTGGCAGAGTAGGTCAATGAGATGACAAAAGAATACTAATTAGGAAAGAAAAATACTAAATATCATAATTATAACATAATTTCTTGTAATGTTTCATGATGTTTGTTCTGTATACCTTCAGATAAAACAAATAACTTATTTTCATTGTCAACATATATATATATGCTGGTATGCATGCATAAGCCTCCACCATTTAAGAGTATACAAAATAATCTCATGCAAACCAATTTTCAGAATGACATAAAATAAGGAACAGAATGACACAGTAATTCAGCAGGCAGGTTCAGAATTACACAGTAAAAATACCCCCAAAAAATCTATGTTTGTGACATACTCATATATACAAAGTCACTAAACTCAAAAATAAAAAGGAACAGCAGAAAGTGAGATAATTTTTCCATGCACAAAACAAATAAATACGGAGAAAGGGGATCACCTTGCCTTTTGCCCCGAGAAAGAATGTGTAAAAAATGGAACCATTCCACAAAATTGCAAATGAATTTGAAGTAACTATAAACATGATTAGCTGAATCCATGATTCCAGAAAACCTATTTCAGTAAGCACCTCATACAGTCATACAAGAATTCCCACCTTATCCGATCAGATGCCTTTTCAAGATCAATTTTGATTGCTAAAGCACCATTCTTTCTCCTTAACCCTTTCATGGAATGGATGATCTCCTGCACTACTAGAATATTGGAGAATCTTTCAAATACACATTAATTTACCTGTTTTTCTTTTCTTTGCTGATTCCTCTCAATGAAATTTGCCATGTTGCAAAAAGTGACATACCCTAGAAGCTTAAACTATTGGAAAAGATATGCTTCTACATTTTAGCCTACTACTGTAAACGAGGATAGATGGACTTGATTGTCCTAAGCAAATTCATGGACTAACTTAACTGGAGGTATTCTAAAATTTGCAGATACTACCCTATTTTACCACAAAATAGTTCCTCTTGTATATGAAGGATATTTGAATTACCTTCATCTTGTACCCATTTTCAAGGACTTTAAGTTGCTCAAGGTTCTCTTCCAGTTGCAAAGGAGTAGGTGGTATCTGTGGATAGATCTTCAAGAACTTTGAACCAAAACTCTGGGTAACAAAAAAAGGAAGAAAAATAAAGAAAAATGAGCACAGTGTAGGAGTGCGAGGATAAGCATTAACCAGCTAGCAAGATTTAAACAAGAATAACAACATTGAACAATTAAACATAAATACTAGAGAAAATAAAGATATCAACAAGAGTGATGTAGTTAAACCTGTATGCCCAAGTGAAGTAGACATGGAAATTGTGAATTGACTTTCCCTGACCTGGATTTTACAATGAATATGCTATACTGATGAATATCCCAAAGTAATCCATGGATTATGTTATAAAGAAGATTAAGAAAAAACTAACTTGTTAAATGGGATCAAACCCCTTGAGAAGTAGATTGCATATCCTTGGTTGTCAACCACACACTTTACTCGGTTAGGGTCAAGTCCATCTTCAGGTTTTAAGGATGTAGCAGCAGTACTGAAAACAGCATTAGGAGCTCCCTACAGCATGAGATATGCTCCAAAGAAAAGGATAGAACATGTTAAATGCATAACCAACTAAGGAGGAAAAAAAGGAAGAAAAACACTGGATAATGATTATGAAAAAAACTCATAACCAATGTGATAGCAAGTCATAGCAATGAACATTGATGCAGATACGAGCAACAGAAATGAGAATAACAAGACATCTTAATGATGCGAACCTGCATTCCTTTGAACATTCAAAAATCAGAATAGTATAGATGCACTTTTGCTTCTTAATCAGAAATATGAGGAAGTTAAATTTTTTCGAGTAGTAGATTGTGTGCATCATAAACCGCTACTAAACCATAGAATGATCTCCAAGGTCATACCTTCATAGATCCCCCAAAAAAAGGAAAAACAATACGAGCAATCAACAATAAGCTCTTTTACTTGTTAATATTCTTTTATGTTGCAAATTATGTAAGGATCTTATTACTATTTATTTATTCATATTTGTTTGTGAAGTAAATATTTTTTCCTTTGTTGTGTTGGATATTCTTGTTGTGTATTTGTTTTGGGCTCAACAGATGCCAAAAAGAGATTGTTATGCTGCCATCGTAGAGATTGTCACACTGCCACAATGGTTTCCATGCCATACGGTGGCTACAGAGCCCCACTTGGGCGTGACAGTTGCTATCACAAATTAATCATGTAGCCACTATGAGTCTATGACTAACATACAAATTGTAGTTGACATCAAATTTTGAATGATGTGTAACATGTTAATGGACAACTATCTTTTGCACGAGTAGGAACAAGAACACCATCATCAAAACATAATTTGATAACCACCTGCAATGCTTTAACAATGCCATCTATTATCTCAGGTTCAACAAGAGGCTCGTCGCCCTGGATATTGACAACTATGTCATAGTCCTTCCCAAGTTTTTGGAAAGCTTCACTACAACGTTCAGTCCCTATAAACGGCAAATTTCACGTTATCCAATTCAGAACCTAGGGGTTAAAATAAACAAAGGAAAAACTTTTCTACCATTCCTGCACTCTAGTGATGTGATTACTACGTCAGCTCCAAATCCTCTACAACATTCTGCAATCTTCTCATCATCTGTAGCAACAACTGCAAAATAGAGGAAACAAATACAGATGAAAGAAATTTTATGAAAACCCCAGATGAGTTACTTCTATAGGTGATAATTTCATCATTTTAACTTCTAAATCAATGATTAAATCACTAAACTAGAAATTGTATAATCTCAGAAAATTAGGAAAGTGCACCAACTTGATACGGTGAGTACTTAACAACACTGAAAGACATCCTAGTCTATTTCTGAACCCTATTGAATAATTAAGAGATTTTAAAAATGAAAAAGAATGCAATTGGAATATAAGTGCCAAATAAACCTGATGATGGAATGTAAGTGTCAAACACATTTGCTCATCATGAGTGAACCGGTATTACATGTATTAGAAAGCAATGTTTATTTCTTGGAGAATAATTTACACCTTCAAGTGTGCACACTTACCAACATCCTCCAAAGTTTAAGCTAGCTTTGCTCTCTCCCATGTTCTCTGTTAAGAAAAAAATCAACAACACAAGAATACAGTGAAATAACTGTTTGCCTGAACTATATCCAAATGCAAAGACAAGAAGGTCAAATTAAATATGATAGGAGCAGTAGTAGTATGATTCTTGTCTCAACACACGTATATTTACATCTTTCATAACACAAAAAAATAGAAAGTGTACGAGAATTCAGCATACATGACAGATTTCAACTACAAGAGATCTGGTGACAAACAGATTATATAAGAGCATTAAAACCCTTTTAAAAATAGCAATACGAGACTTCCTTCGAATAAGAATGCATGAGCACGACAATAGAAACACATAGTTCGGATCCGTAAAGAAAAACGTAGCGAGATCAAGAGAATTGAGACCTGGATCATGGGCTTGCCGAGGATTAGAGAAAGGGGCTTCCCCTCGAAGCGGGAGGAGGCAAACTGAGCAGGAATTATCCCGGCCACTCTGCTCTGGAACTTACCGGAACGGCGTCGTAGAAAGAAATGAACACCGGCTGAGGCCGCAATCGCAACGCCAAGAACGGCGAGATGGGAAATCCATACCCTGGATCCCGACGACGACGACGAGTCTGGGGAGTTGGCGATCGAGCAGGGAGCGAGGGAGAAAGAAAGATTAGACTTCGCGCATGAGGGTGGAGATGAAAAGGAGGGACGACGCCTTAAGGTTCGCGCGCTACGATTTAGGGTTAGCGTGCTACGATTTGGAGTATTCGCGCTGCGATTTAGGGTTCACGTAGGAAGGAGCAGGCGATTTAATTAGGGTTCGCAGTGTTGTTTGCGCGGTTAAGTTGGAGAAGGAGTAGGTTTCGCGCAGTATTTTGGAAAAAGTTTAATTAAATAAATTAAATAATCTATTTTAATAAGAAAATGTTTAGGTTTATAAGGACATTTATAAAATGTGTCATGATAAAAGGTTTAATGAGATAATTTTTAAAATAAAATTAATCTATTTTAATAAGTGTCATTATAATTAGTCTATAATGACATTTACTATTAAGTGTCATAAAATAAATATCACAATAGGTCTTTTTTCTTGTAGTGTTTATGACTATGACCATTGAAGTTGGCCTTATTGGCGTCAAAATTATAAGTTTTATCTTCTTTGGATCTTTATATTTCTCTTGTATTCTCTTTCAGTCGCAATCTCAATTAACTATCTAATATTAGTCTGGGTCTGGTTAGTCAGATTGATCGTCGATAAGTCGATATATGGAAGTAGCAGGAATAATAGTAGAGGAGCGTGTGATTATGCATACCTACGGAATGAGAAAGGGAATGACTTATATAGCCAAGAGAGCTGACAACCCCTGTCTGTGTCAATGAGACTGGGATATGGTGCTTGTCAACTCATGGGAGAGCACCCAGAGGTATCGCGGCATGACACGGGGTGCTCGGATAGTACAACCGTACCGAGTCAGCGGGATATCCGCGATGTATGTTATGATTGGGTAAGACTGACACTATCCCTGACGTCATGGTCGTCTCCAGGGTGTCCTGATGTAGGGGTGGCGTAAGGAAAGACTGGTCCGGAGACTGATGGACGACCGGTGGGTCCGAGTGGTACGGCCTGAGTCGGGTGTAGTATAGCCGAGTGACACAGGGTACGCCATGAGTCGGGGGTTGACCGAACTATATCTGCTTTGTCATCTCTCGGGTCTACTAGTTGTCAGATCTACGGGGTGCTGAGGACTGACCTTCCCGACCTAACCCTGGGTCGGAAAACTGGATTAGGTGGCCGAGTCAGGAGGTGCCCGGAATCGACCTGCTCGATCTCGACCAGGGTCAGCCTGTCAGTGGTTCAGGAGGGTCCTAGCTCAGGAATTCTCCGGGTGAGGTCTTCGTGGGCCCCTTTGCTGGACCTTCGTGGCGCTAGGCTAGTTAGTCGAGCTGGCCCAGCTACCTATATCTGGGATGGGGATCAAGGGAAAAGACCTTTTTTCCTATTTATAAATAAGACAATCCATCCAACCTAAAGGGTATGCTCTCCTCAAAAAACACATTACTTATTTTCTTTCAATTTTCGGACTATTTTCTCTATTCTCCACGTTGTTCTTGACTTAAAAGGAACCGAGTCGAACCAGAGTTCTGTTCGGCCAACTCTCTAATCTTTTGTCCAAGTTTATTTCCTTTAGTTACTTTGTCATGCCCCGAGACCTCAGGAGCCGCTGATCCAATAGAAAATCGGACAGCACCTCCCCTGTCTGGCGGACAATTACACATAACATAACATAAAACCGAATAGACCATACCTGACTGCGGACCGATCCGACTTACGACAAAACAAAATAAAACAAGGTCTTCATGGCATACAAAAGTACAACTATACTGCCATGCACACAACCCAACAAAACACGAACACAACAGTGGAAACAAAAAGACAAAATGAACAAGAAGAGGGTACCAACGTATATCCCATCTAAATACCCAAACAAAACCTCGAGAATCGTCTCGAACATACACGAGCTGGGACAGGCTACCGGGCACTCCAGTCGAACCTCCTGAAAAAAAATAAGGAGCTAACGGGATGAGTCATAGAACTCAGCGAATATCTCATCATATATATACAAGATAGTCTAATATAGCAACAGGGTAATAGACTACCGAAATAACACGTGCATAGGCAGGAATAAGAACAACTGCAGGAGCAAAATAAGAACTACCGTACCAAAGTAGCAGAGTCGCCAAGACCAGACATAAGAGTCTCCTGTAAGTGCGTGTCAATCATATCGCAACATCAAGTAAAAAGAAGCACAAGCAAGGGAAAAATAAACGAACACACACAAAGTGCAATGACATGGTCACCCCTGCCGTCGGTCAGACATCGTCACCTATGTACGGGAGGAAACTGAACGGAGGCCACCCTCCGACGTAGGGCAGTGACTGCTGTCCATACTCTGCCATCACTACTCCTGAGCGATCGAGTAGGCGGAATGCTGTCGATGTAACACCCCTACTCCATGGCCTATCCTAGCGATGTCTCTATCAGCCTAAGGCCATCTGTGGAGGACATCTCTGTCTGAGTGTTACCCCTACCCCATGTATATAATGGGGGAGAGACCTCTCCCTCTCATCTCCTGGTATCTAGACAACTCAAGGAGGGACGTCTGCCTGTTATCATGCTCCGATTCACTAACCCATGAGTGCACGAGCGAAGCAGCACAGAGCACACTACCCATACTCCGTCAACCACTAACCCATGAGTGGTCGTATGGGTAGGTCAGTATGACTGTCGACCAAACTCACCCAAAAGGGGGCCCTGCTCGACAGTGATGCACAGTGCACGAAGATGCATAACACTGGTCAAATAGCATCCACTATATAGTCCACCTATATCGACATGATATGCAAGGTTCGTGGATAATGCACCATAACCTAAGTCCTAGAGGTATAGGTATCACAAGTCAGTTGTGACACAAACAACATCAACAAACAAATATAAGAGTCATGCCACAATCTATTACACTATTGCTAAACAAGCATATCAAGTATATATATATATATATCTGTGACAATTCTAAAAGAAGAGTCAGAGATACCCGCCTCCAAATGCGAAGTCCGTGTCCACAAGCACCTCGGGTCCACCCGTCCGTACTAAATCAACGTCCTGTATATTAAACACAATTTTTAGTTACTAATATATAAACTAAATAGCTAATCCAAATCCAGCTCCAGTTTAGGCCGGATAACGAACTCAATCCCCACCAGATCCAAAACTCAACAGTCCAGGGGTTATTTCCAAGAGTCATAACTCATGACAAAATCCACACTCATCACAAGGACAAGACCTAATCAATAAGTCTGAGTAGTGGGGAACTCTGCAAAGCAAGTACAAGCTAGGATCTAAATGAGATGAATTCAAAACAAAGTAACCTTCCTACATAGCTAATCAATCTTCATCTAATAGGAATCAAAACAACTCAAAACCATCAGAACCATACGACAGCCTCATCACAACTCATGGCAGCTCAAGATCTCAAGAATAAAATAAAGGAGCTAAACACAGATTAATAATCTGATCAAAACAATCCAAGAACAAAGTCCATCTCGAATTACCATCACTACACCAAACCCATAATTCCAGGATCTAGTTTGCATCAAACACCAAATCGATTCCAACCTTCGCAAACTGATCACACACACAATACCAGTCTAAAACCAACTCTAACCATCCTAATCCAAGGATCTGCAATCGCAACAAAAGATCAAGAACTGGAACAACACAGGGAAATCAAAACATCCCAAACTCACGGAAACCAGTAGAGATCACAGAGCACAGCAAAACCATGATCTGGTTCACCAACAAAAACTAGGGTTTATCTCAGATCCGCACAACCCTCTGCTCAGCTTGCTTGAAAGGAGGCTTCGCCCAATTCGCCGTGCCCTAGATCCCAAGAACTGACCTCAGACCAAAATCCCAAATCGTGATCTACTATAAGATTGGAACTCCACAATCGGATCTAGGGTTTAGATCATTCAACTCACCTTCCCGTATCCTTGGCGACAGCGTGCTCGAAAGCAAAGGCTTCGCTCGACCCGGATCTCACCATCGGCCGACGGAACTCAATGTGGAGGAAGGAAGAAGAGGTTGCGGCTTCTCCCTTGTCCCGATCGCGCAGAGAGAAGAGAAGAAGACCGAGAGTCAAGGAGGCAAGAGGCGAGGCGCGGATTAATCCGCCGATCGCGTGGAAAAAAAGGAAACGGCCGATCGCGTGGAAGAAGAAGGAAATAAACAGCTTGGGGCTTTATTGCGAGAAAATAAAGAAATAGGAAGTTAAATGGGTTTGGCCAATTTTCAATTAAGCCCCTCTTCTTCCAAACTCACCAACTACACCCTCCTCTATAGCAATTTTGCATCTAACCCCTTGCAAACTTAGGTATTTTACCGTACCGAGTCAGCGGGATATCCGCGATGTATGTTTTGATTGGGTAAGACTGACACTATCCCCGACGTCATGGTCATCCCCAGGGTGTCCTGATGTAGGGGGGCGTAAGGAAAGACTGGTCCGGAGACTGATGGATGACCGATGGGTCCGAGTGGTACGACCTAAGTCGGGTGTAGTATAGCCGAGTGACATAGGGTACGCCATGAGTCGGGGGTTGACCGAACTATATCTGCTTTGCCATCTCTCGGGTCTACTAGTTGTCAGATCTACGGGGTGCTGAGGACTGACCTTCCCAACCTAACCCTGGGTCGGAAAACTGGATTAGGTGGCCGAGTCAGGAGGTGCCCGGAATCGACCTGCTCGATCTCGACCAGGGTCAGTCTGTCAGTGGTTCGGGAGGGCCCTAGCTCAGGAATTCTCCGGGTGAGGTCTTCGTGGGCCCCTTTGCTGGACCTTCGTGGCGCTAGGCTAGTTGGTCGAGCTGGCCCAGCTAACTGTAAACTGGGATGGGGATCAAGGGAAAAGACCTTTTTTCCTATTTATAAATAAGACAATCCATCCAACCTAAAGGGTATGCTCTCCTCAAAAAACACATTACTTATTTTCTTTCAATTTTCAGACTATTTTCTCCATTCTCCACGTTGTTCTTGACTTAAAAGAAACCGAGTCGAACCAGAGTTCTGTTCGGCCAACTCTCTAATCATTTGTCCAAGTTTATTTCCTTTAGTTACTTACAGCGAACTTCTATGCTGAGTTGAAAGAGGATTGACTTGACAAGAAGTGGACCGGGACAATATGCAAGTTAACATCCAACAATACATTATGTGACACTGAGTCAGTCCTTGTAATTTATTTCTTTCGTATTAATTTTGAGACACATTGACAGGATGTTGAAGATGAACGAATCTCCTTTTATGACCGAAAGAATTAACCACATCTCATATTCGGACCGGAACATATAGTAGCGTGGACGTTGATGCACTAAGTACAAAGAAAAAGAAAATCTGTGTATATTTTTTATTTTATTCTTTTATTTTATATTTTCTACGTGTTCTTTTCTTTTATATTTCCGCTGCTGCGTTGGGTTTGTTATTTTTTTATAAAAATAAATCATATAAACATTATACTTAATAAATTTTGATCCAGGCGGATGATTTTTCTAGAAGGATCGGGGGTCCGGCCGAGTTCAATCTAGCGTGGCCCAAACCGGGGTCGATCACTCGAGGTCGGCCACTCAGGGTCGGTCATCCGAGGTCGGTCACCCGAGGTTGGACACTCGAGGTCGGTCACTCGGGGCCAGACACTCGGGGTCGGTGATAAGTACCATTTTTGTGATTATTTTAGATGTTAAAATCCATGTTTGACCCATGTTTTTATTGTTTAATTGTGATTTTACCCTAGGTTTTAGGATTTCCTCTTATTTTGGACTTAATTGCAAAATTATACATTTTTGGATTATTTGGCCACTAATTTTCTGATATATTTTTGTAGGCATGACAGGATCTTAGACCTAGGGCATACTGGGTCAAACTTGAGTCGGATGTGGACCGGATCGAATTATCAAGCTTACAATTAATCCGGGCCGTCCGATTCAAGAGCGGCTAGATCTGAGCCATCCGGGACGATCTGAAGCAATCCGAGCTAGGGTTAGGGTTGATCAAGCTCTATGATCAAGATCTGAAGGTTTCATCCCAATCAGAGCTAAATCAACCGTTGGATCAAGCAAGGAGGGCTCTAGAGCGTCCATTCACAGATAGAGTTGATCTGGACCATCCGTTGCACATTTGGAGGATCCGAGCTACCACAAGGCAGATCCTGACCCCAGATCATCATCATAAAAGTTTGGCTCAAATCAGACCAAGATCTACCGTTGGATCTCCTCCAATCAATCACAACCGTCCGTTGATAACTATTTAATCAAAAAAATCGCCGCAGCCCAGCTGGTCGCGTTTTCCTCGCCGCAATCAGTTCTTCTTCAGTTCTTAGCATTTTTTTCATCGTTTTAGCTAATTTCTTCAATTCAAGGGGCGCGACCCCTCGATTTCTGACCTAGATCGAGTGCTAGATCCTTGGGGAGCTGCTTCGGTGAATTTCCAGCTCCGAATTGGCCAAAACAGAGTTGTTGCGAGGTTTCCGCAACTCTGTCCTTCATTGCTTCAATCTCGGTTTTGATCCATCCTTCATCCATCCGAGCTATCCAGAGGGGTTCCCTGGAGTGTTTGGTTCATCCCCACATCATCCACGCGATTGGACAAGGCAAGATTGAAGAAATCGATTGGCAATTCAGCTTGGCACAGACTGTGAGCTGGATTGCTTCGCAGAGGTCGTTTCTCCATTGATTTGCTGAGCTTGCGGGTCCGAGGCTCACTCTTGCTTGACGACCAAGAAGCATTCGAGCTCTGGAAGAGATCGATGTTTAGATTTCTTAGTTAATTTCGTTTATTAGTTGTAATTTTCATTTACTGCTGTAATTCTGTTTCTGTTCTTGGTTTCAGAATTAGTTAACTTCGATTCTTAATGGTTTCTGCTTGATTAGGATTCAAATCTTCTAGTTCAACAGCTAGGGAATGTTTGTAGTGGATAATCGCTTTTAATTCTAGTTTAATCCTTGTGTATCAGCTGTGCCCCTGTTTTTCAGCAGCGTATCAGCTTTTCTTGTTCCCTGTTCTGCGTATCAGATTAAATCATCTACTCATCTTCCATTTTCTGAATTGTTCAGTGGTAATTAGGTTTCAGTAATTAGTTAGATAGTTTGTAGTGAGCAACTGCAATTAGATTAGGTTGATTTGTAGCTCAATTTCATTTCTGCAATTCCATTTCCTGCTTGCGTATCAATCATAATTCCATTTTTTTCAGCTCCTTTTGCTGCGTATCAACTCCATTCAGCAGTTGAGTCTTTGTTTCTGAATTTTGTGATAAGTGCACATAAGTTCTTCTAATATTTTCCGAACTATGATTGTGCGAACTTGATCTTATTTTTTGCTTGTGAGTTTCTGAACTCAGTGTATCCAGTTTTCAATTTTCAGTTCCTGCACCTGCCTTTGTATCAAGAAAAGAGTCAACATTGATTGGAATCCACTAGCTGCAATTTCACTTGCATTGAGTCTATTCTTGAAGTCATCATCCATTCTCGCATGACAGATAGTTCTTGCATAGATTAATTGAAGTCTGCACATCAAATTCTGCAGCATCAATTCTACAAATTCTGCATTCTGATCCCTTATTAGATGTGTTTTAGTTTGATTAATCTCTAGGTTCGAAATTCTTTCAGTTCATGCATAGCATTTTATTTATACCCTTACTTTCCAGCTGCACTGATCAATTTATCTCTGAATTGGCAGTTTGTAATTTCTGCATTCAGCAGCAGATTTCAGCATTTAAACTCCTCCCTTGTGTATCAAGTTTGCCTCATTCTTTCACTATGTTTCAAGTGAAACTCTAGCCCTAGTTTATGCCAAGTTGAATTCAGATTCTAGTGTGTTATAGAGAGTGAAATCAGCTTGTTTTGCATCTAGCTCCATCACTAATTTGCTGCTTATAATTCTGAAATTCTGTTCCATTTCCGATGTGCTGCAATTGTTTCTGAAATTCCCTTTTTAAGTCATGCTAGCATTTCATTAGTAGTTTGTCTTCCAAGTTGGAGTAAGTGGTTTCAAATCAGAATGGTTAATCATAATTTTGGCACTTAGTATCATCTTGGCACATAGGTCTCTTTCATTCCTTGCGTATCAAGTTTTGGTGGCACATATCTTGTATCTCATACCATTTCATTTTCATATCCGAATAGAACCCAAGCCCAAATCTTTATTTGAAACCCGAAAACACAAATGACACCTAAATACAAGCGCGAATCAAACAAACCTTCAACTAGCCCCGAGAAAAATACGACCTGTGGCCCCTTTGCTACATTTTTAGATTTTGATTGTAAAAAGGGTTTCCAGCTATTCATTCACATTTAAATCTGATGAGCCCACACTTTCGTGACAACTTTAATTTAGTATATCTGGGTTCATCAGTCGGCCACTCGAGGTCGGTCACTCGGCGTCGGTCGTCCGAGGCCAGACACTCGGGGTCGGCCACTCGAGGTCGACCACTCGGGGTCGGTCACCCAAGGCCGGACACTCGGGGCTGGTCACCCGAGGCCGGACACTCGGGGTTGGTCACCCGAGGTTGGACACTCGGGGTCGGTCACCCGAGGTCGGGGAACCCCCAGCCGAGCATCTTGAGCTTATTCCATGAGTGTAGGCTCCAGACACAAGCTTACCCGACCAACCTGGACTGTCAGTTAGGGCAGACTTCCGACATGATCATGACCTGACAGAGCCGCCAACATTAATGAGGGTCAGAAGGGAAAACCTAGACAGACTGTCAGATGGCGGTGGCAATCTCACAGAGCAGCTAAGGATGCCATTGGCTCAATCTAACAACTGACTCATCCTTAAATGAGACAGGACATCTCTGACATGGCAGAGGGCTTTTCTCCCCCTATATAAACCCCCCTTTGGGCTCCAAAGAAGGTATTGCTGCCATTTTACAACCACACCACCACTTTGTGAGCCCCGTTTTGGTCCGAGCCGAGTGACTTGAGCCTTGTCCTCATTCAAGCCCGAGTTTGACCTCCCGAGCTACAGCAGACCGGGTCGTCTTGGTCAGACCGAGTCATCCGAGTGAGAACCGGTCTTCGCTTGTCGATAGGATCAAATTTGGCACCGTCTGTGGGAATCA
>JAGFNQ010008884.1:0-55971 GCA_024364735.1 Boesenbergia rotunda | reverse complement strand
CGAAGCTGCAATATATTCCGCTTCCGTGGTAGAATCCGCTACGGTGTCTTGCTTGGAACTCTTCCAACTTATTGCGCCTCCATTCAAAATAAATACGTATCCGGACTGAGATTTGGAGGCATCCTTATCTGTCTGGAAACTGGAATCTGTATACTCACGTATTACCATATCACTTTCTCCATATATTAGGAACACATCCTTAGTGTTTCTTAAGTACTTGAGGATTATCTTGACAGCCGCCCAATGATCCATTCCTGGATTAGACTGGTATCTGCTTGTGACGCTTAGAGCATACGATACATCGGGCCTAGTACATAACATAGCATACATGATAAATCCTATCGCGGATGCATACGGAATCTTATTCATGCAAATCCTCTCGTCTTCTGTGCGCGGACACATAGACTTCGAAAGGTTGATCCCATGCCTGATGGGAAGGTAACCTTTCTTGGATTCCGACATGCTAAACCTTTCTAGCACTCGGTCTATATATGTAGAATGTGAAAGACCAAGCAACCGTTTTGATCTATCTCTATAGATTCTAATCCCAAGGATATAGGTTGCTTCTCCCAGGTCTTTCATGGAGAAAGTTTTGGACAAGCAAATTTTAACTGACAGTAAGACTGATATATCGTTTCCTATAAGTAATATGTCATCAACATATAACACTAGGAATACGATTGCACTCCCACTAACCTTGTTGTACACACAAGGTTCGTCAGGATTTTGTGAGAAATCAAACTCTTTGATTGTCTTATCAAAACGGATGTTCCAGCTCCTGGATGCTTGCTTTAGTCCATATATGGATCGTCGAAGCTTGCATACTTTGGTTTTATTAACCGATGTGAAACTTTCAGATTGTATCATGTATACATCCTCAAGCAGGTTTCCATTAAGGAAAGCTGTTTTCACATCCATTTGCCATATCTCATAATCATAATGAGCTGCTATGGCCAGGAGCATCCGAATGGATTTAAGCATAGCTACTAGCGAATAGGTTTCGTCATAATCAATTCCTTGTTTCTGACGATATCCTTTTGCCACTAATCTAGCCTTAAAGGTAACAACATTACCTTCCATGTCAGTTTTCTTCTTGAAAATCCACTTGCACCCTATGAGCTTAATCCCTTCAGGTGGGTTAACCAAGTCTCATACTTAATTTGTGTACATGGAATCCATTTCCGACTTCATGGCTTCAAGCCATTTATCCCTTTCTGAATTTTTCAGAACATCTTCATAACTGATAGGTTCGTTATCGTTAATGAGTAACACATTGTTCGATTCACTTATGAGAAATCCGTATCTCTTTGGAATATTGCGTGTCCTATCAGACCTACGAAGAAGTGGTGTTGTTTTAGGTTCAACTGATAGCTCATCATTATGAGTTATTGGTTGTGGGTCTAGACTATGTGTCTCTGTAATGTCTATTGGAGTTTCTTGAACTTCTTCATGTTCAATGCTACTCCCACTGTTTTCATGTAAAAGAAATTCTTTTTCTAGAAATACAGCATGCCTTGAAACAAACACCTTTTGTTCCAAGGGATGATAGAATTGGTAACCTTTCGTTTCCTTAGGGTATCCAATAAATAGACATTAATCAGACTTAGCATCCAATTTGTCTGATACAGTCCGCTTTACATAAGCAGGACAACCTCATATATTTAGGTGAGATAAATGAGGTTTCTTACTATTCCACGTCTCATATGGAATAGTAGAGACTACCTTGGTCGGGACTCTGTTTAGTAAGTAAACAACTGTCTTAAGCGCATATCCCCAAAAGGATTTTGGAAGAGTTGCATGATTCATCATAGATCTAACCATGTCCATCAAGGTTCGGTTACGCCTCTCAGATACACCATTATGCTGTGGTGTATATTGCGGAGTCCATTGAGATAATATCCCATTGTCCCTAAGATAATCATGAAACTCTTGACTTAAGTATTCACCACCCCGATCGGATCGAAGTATCTTAATACTTTTGCCAAGCTGTTTCTCTACTTCACTTCTGAACTCTTTGAATTTCTCAAAAGTTTCAGATTTGTGTTTCATTGAGAACACATACCCGAATCGTGAGTGATTATTGATAAAGGTAATGAAGTAGCTATAGCCTCCTTGTGCAAGAGTTGACATTGGTCTACATACATTAGTATGTATTAGACCAAGCATTTCTCCCACTGGTTTACCTTTTCCGAAAAAGGGTAATTTGGTCATCTTGCCTTTGAAGTATGATTCACATGTATCAAATGAACCGGGTTCAAATGATTCCAGAATTCCACATCGGTGTAATTTGGTCATGCGTTTCTTACTTACATGGCCAAGACGACAATGCCACATATAGGAGTCTATTTGATTATCTATTCGAGCACGTTTATTGCTAACTTCGATATTGAAAACGTCACCGGATAAATCTAACATGTAGATACCATTGCATAAAGTTCCGGCCCCATAAAGAACATCATTTAAAGTTATGTAACAACAATTGTTACTAAAAGTTAAATGATAACTCTTTTCATTCAAGCATGAAATAGATATAATGTTCTTTATTAACGAAGGAACAAAATAACAATTATCCAATTCTAAGACAAGTCCAGTAGGGAGCTTTAGCAAATATGTTCCGA
Source organism: Boesenbergia rotunda (assembly GCA_024364735.1). Taxonomy (NCBI): domain Eukaryota; kingdom Viridiplantae; phylum Streptophyta; class Magnoliopsida; order Zingiberales; family Zingiberaceae; genus Boesenbergia; species Boesenbergia rotunda. Next base: position 53,353 of record JAGFNQ010008884.1, on the reverse strand, counting down.
TGGCAACAGCAGCAATCTTTGCTCCATTTCCAACTCGCAAATTCGCTTCTCCCTTGACGAGTCTTCTTCTATTCCTTAGCCCCTGTATGTCATTACATATATGTGAGCTACACCCAGTATCAAGTATCCAGGTGTCCGAGGAAATAGAGTGACATTCAATAACGAAGATACCTGAAGAGGATGGGGCATCGGATGCCTTCTTCTTCAGGGACTCAAGATAAACCTTGCAGTTTCTTCGCTAGTGGCCCCCCTTGCCGCAGTGATGGCAAGTGCCTTTTGGTGCCTTTTCAATCTTTTTGGCCTTTTTCTTCCTTCTCTTATTTTATTCTTTGGGCTTCCTCTTAGAGCCTTTCTTTGAGGAACCAACTAACAGTACCGTCTTCTGATCCTGCTTTACAAAAGGCTCTACAGTCTTCAGCAGGTTAAGCAACTCAGGAATGGTAGTCTCCAGTTTGTTAATCCGATAGTTCATCACAAACTGTGAGTAACTCTTGGGCAAACAATGCAGAATTAAGTCAATACTTAGTTCGTGATCCATTGCAAATCCGAGTGTGCCTAGTCGCTCAATGTACCCCAACATCTTCAACACAAACTGTGAAACAGAAGTGCCTTCCTGCATCTTAGAGGTGAAGAGGAGTCTGGAGACCTCAAACCTTTCGGATCTCGCCTGCTCGTCAAACAGCTCATGAAGATGGAAGACGATGGTATGAGCATCCATATGCTCATGCTGCTTTTGTAGCTCAGGTACCATAGCGGCCAGCATAATGTAACTCTCAAGTTTAGAATCGGCTACATGTTTCTGATAGGCCACTAAGTGGTCTGTAGTTGCATCTTCAGGAGGATGGTTGGGAAGTTGTTCTTCAAGGACATAAGCAAGCTTTTCTGCCTTGAGGACTATCCTCAGGTTTCGAAGCCAGTCCATGAAGTTTGGCCTAGTCAGCTTATTGGTGTCCAATATGGAACACAAATTCAGAGAAGACATGATCAGGTGATTATCCTAGAAATACAAATTGAGGTTATGTGATGAGAATGATAAAGAATGCATCAATATACATTAATTAAATCCTATTTATTTTTCGAATTGAATAAACCTTTTTATCAATTCGGGAGATTGTAGGAACATCTCCAAATAGGTTGATATCCAACCATAGATAAGAACAACCATGGCTAGAGTCCATCAAGTTATTTTTAGCTATGAAGGTAGGTAATTATACCGATTACATATTATGCATATGTAACTATCACACTATGCTATCAACTAATTGAATGTTTGCATAAATCATTGGGTTGTTAACTCATTATCAAGTATGCAACAATATACATATCACCTAACTGCACCTCCCTTTACATCGACCTTGGCTGTGGCACAACAAATCGATGCTCCAAGCTTAAGGCTGACCCATTAATCAAGAAATAGTTTTAATATGGTTGGAGCTCATTCAACCGTTTAGTCAAGCTTGGATGTGTCCAACAACCAAAACTAAGGATTGACCTCTGACTCCAACTATATTAATCATAAACTAATTCCATGGTTTGAACATGTTGAGGTTCAAGCCGGGCATGAATGTGTCCATCAACCCAAACGAGAAACAAATCTCCGGTTCTAAACATATTAATGGAAGGTGTTGGCCTTAATATTTTGTAAGGGCTTTTGGGTCTCATCCTTTTCTTTTATGCACATTCATGACATATAATTATGTCATGTTCTAACGATTTCCTTAATAAAGTATGTATGTGACTTAATTTATCAAATCTCATTAATTGAATTAGGAACCGGATTTCCTAATTCTAATTTCATGCTTTATTCAAGGAATTATTTTGGGAAACAATTTCCTGAATTATCATAATCAATTTCGGAAATAATATGTTTAAGACTTTGATTTCTCTAAATCAAATCTTATTAAATTAAGAGACAGATTCCCTTAATTCAACCACATATTATTTTCATGAAAATCATATTTAAGGAAATATACTCTATAGGAAACAATTTTTCTAATTAATTTTGGAGACAATAATATGTAAGAGCATCACCTCATAAATCAAATAAGGAAATTATCGTTTGAGAATCACCTCAAAAATTTTCAAGATTTGATCACATATTTTATTTATGGAAAATTAATATCAATAACTTAATTTGGACGACTCCCCGAGGCTCAATCCAAATTAATCATTTAACAGCTTAAATTCAATTTAGGAAATTTAATTATAACAACTAACTTTAAATTGGACGGCTCCCCGAGGCTCAATCCAAAATAAAGAATTTTGTAAATAATTTAATTTTCAATTATAAATTTAAATGCCAATTAATATTCCCATAATTTGTCTAGACTTTCTTGAAAGAAAGTGCCCAAAATTGCGAGCTTTCCATAAATGGAAAGTTTTCAAAAATAAAAGGTTTTCAGAATAATTGTAAGTTTCTGGTACAAAGAAAACTTACGTATATCCAAATTGGAAAATTTCCAAAATAGAAAATTTCCAAAATTGAAAAGTTTCCAAAAATGGAAAGTTTTCACAATTATCATAAACTTTCAGAAACAGAGATATTTCAAAAGTTGCGAAATTTCATGAGGATTTCCAAACTTTGAAATTCCAAAATCGAAAATTTACCATAATTGGAAAGTTTCCATAATTAAAAATTTTCCAAAATGGAGATCATGATAAAGCTTTCCACAAAATAATTATATGATTATGTCGAACACAAACCTCGGCTCTGATACCACTGTTGGGACCGGGTGCATGTTGACATGGATGCGTGTTCGTAATTTTAAAAATTAATTACGTGCAGCGGAAGATTTAGCATAAATAATTTCTCAAATTATTTAACCACACATCTAAGCATGCAATTTTATTTTGTGTAGACATGATCATATATTTAAAATTTTGCAGAAACGTAAACTAATTTACGTATTACCTCGTGTAACTCGAAGGAAGGGACGAGATCCAACCGTAAGTGTCCCTTGGAAGCTCCGCCTCTATTCGCGTCCACGCCGAGTATCTTTGGGATGACTTCGCAAAGCCACAAGTTTCGTGTTCTCGAGAACTACTAGATTCTCCGAGAATGCGACAAGAAAAACCAAGAGAGAAGTCGGAAGACTAACCACAAAAGGATGGCCGGAATCAAAATTCCGGCGAAGCAAAAGAAGAGGCTTGCGGAAAAAGGATCCTTGCGGCAAACTCTAATTCCGGCAGCACCTTCTTCCGGCCAAGAGATGGTTGGAGCTTCCTTCTCCGGCAACAGGTGGTGGTCGGCAGGGAAAGGGCAGGGGCGGTCGGCTGGTGCTCCTTCTTGGGGCTGGTTGGCGCACGACAAGAAGGGGAGAAGAGAAGGAGAGAAAGAGAGGGAGAGAGCCTATGCCTTCATCTCTACGATTATTACCCAAGCCTTGCCTTGGGTCCTTTATATAGTGGCCTCTCAACCATCAAGCCTCTCAAATATGGAATAACTTATTCCATCATGCCAAGTTTGATTTTATATCATGGTTAAAATCATATTTTAATTCATGATAAAAAATCAATTAAGTCTCTTCTCTCTTATGGAATAAATTTTCTTATCATGATAAATCAATCCATGATTGATTTTATAAAATAAACGAATCCATGGTTCATTTTAATTTCTATGAAAAATAAACCTAACCTTGGTTTATTATATAAAAATTTATATCATCCATAATTTTATAAAACAAACCACACTTGATTTATTTTATAAATTGAACCAAAACTTGGTTCTCTCCCTTTGTTGTGGCCGACCAAGCAAAGAGGATGGAGACCCTCTTTGGCCGACCCATCCAAGCCAAGCCCCAATGAATTAAACTTATTTAATTCATCTATTAAGTCTTCAAAAGACTTAGCCATTTTAGGCTTCCGATACGTCTCTGAGAAATTCAGATTCGACTTATCGTTTGGCTTAACCAAACTTAATTTCTCTTGATTGGAAAATCCAATTTTCAACTCATTTTAAATCCCTCGGATTACTCGTAGTGCGTGTGACTAAATAGGCTTTCGATTTATGTTGGTCGTCTATAATTAACCAATTATAGAACGATCATGAGTGGCACCTAGTAGTACATCATGATCCCCAATTAATCGAAAGATCAACGGTTAATTTCAGAAACTATTCTGAAACCCTTCAGCAGCTTTAATGAATCGTGCCTCATTCCCTTCACCATCTTATACCCACTTGGTTCAGGACACGGTCTATGTGTGTCAGTCTCCACTAGGCTGACTACGTCACACCTAGCCCAAGTAACGTTTTCTCGTCCTACGGATTCTAATAATTACTCTCATGTATTTAAGAGATTCATACTCTGAACATGTCATGCTCTGGCCAGAGGCTTCGAGTAACAATCCGACGATAGGCCTCGTGTATACATCTCCTCGCAAGGAGTGGTGAATCCTTTGTAGGTTGTTCAAACATCTTCGGGCACTTCGGCTTATACCCAATCATCCTGGGTCCACACCTCCTTGGAGATGTTTGCTTAAGATGCCAAAGTATAAGTCTCCATGACCAAGATGACTTGAACACCGCAAGTCAAAGGAACATCGCACTTAAGCTGCAGTAAGAACTTCACTGACATATCTATATGTAGACTACCATATGAAGTTTTACAGCCAGTCACTCCAATGAACTAGTTCCCTTAACTAGCATTCATGTTTATCTCCGGACATCTCAATGTCACCAGCCAGTGAGAATCAGCTGATTAGAGAATAACTCATGCTAGTCTCAACAGAATTGATAGTGTCCGTATTTATCAATTCATCGACTAGGGACAATTTCAATACTTCACAATTGCACATGTAGAGATAATCACTAGTTGTGAATTCATCACAAATTCTCTCATGCTGTGAATTGTATTGCAGACATTCAGTAAATGAGTTTAAGATCTCAATCAAATACACAAACATGTATACTCAAATAGTGAATCTTAATTTATTAAAATAAATGATTACAATCATAAGGCGATTACCTTAGGACACTTCTCTCATATCACTAACACTTATAATCCCCGGCCAGCTTGCGTGTAGCCTGGCCTGACAGCCTGACGTCCAGTCAGAAGAAGGGTGGTTAGTGGGCTGTAAGGGCCCGTCGGATGGGTGTCAGTCAGACCCAGGCCCCTAAATTGACGAGGGGCGGCCCACGGTCGTCAGTATCAGGCTAAGACCGAGTCGGATGTGTATGCTCCAATACGCCTCCCCGTTTGGCTCCCCGCGGACGCGTGACAGCCCATGCTTCGAGGATAAGCCCGAACCGGTGAAGGCGTTACTCAGTGCCCCCAGTCTTCACCCTCATAGGCCCTCAGTTGGCCTCGTTACTCAGTGCCCTCAGTCGGCCTCGGTACTCAGTGCCCCCAGTCGACACCCTCATAGGCCCTCAGTCGGCCTCGGTGCTCAGTGCCCCAATCGGCACAACCACTGTCTGACACCAGACTACCAGAAGCTGTACGGGGTCGGCGCAGGACTGAAGCCATCCTGGCTCAAAGTGACGGATATCCCACCGAGATATTGATCTCCATGCCATACTCTGTCTCCCCGTACCAAGACCACATACTCTGTTGTCAGGTCGAGCGGCTCCCAACGGCGCCAAACCTTAAGTTGACTGCGCCCCTTCCCTTAATACAGTATATGCTACTTTATCCTGCCACCTCTGGGCATACATTACCTTGTCCTCGCTATATGACAACAGGTGGCAGGCGGGGCAGGAGCTGTCAGCTTCCCCGGCTATATAAACTTCCTCACTCTGCATTTCCCATGTACGCACGATAGTACAATTCCATACTGTTCTATTGCTTCCTACCGCCACCGTCGTGTATTGACTTGACCGTCGGAGTGCCTGGCCGGGGACTTCTCCCGGCGGGTTCTAACGGTCCCTGTTTTGCAGGTTAGAGATGATCCAGCTCGCTAAGCCACCTCAGCGACCTCTCTCTCCCAGGAAGCTCACTCAACTGTAGGGGCGTCCGACTCACTTCGCGACAGGATCACTGTAGTTTCTAGAAGGAACATTCATTGAATCTCAGTTCCTTTCTATTTGGTCTATTGGAATGCATCCAAGATCTCACTGCAACTTTCCTGCATAATAATACCATTAAATGACAATTAATTACTACATTTCCCTTTTTGCTAAAGATAACAAGCTACATGCTGAATGCATTTGCTTGTTCTATGTTGTCCGATATTATGAAGTTTGAACAGTAACAACCTTCATTATATTCCATTTACAACCCATTCTCCTAATCTACGTACTCTCTTCGCAGGCATAATGGCTGAAGTTACATCAGCATTGACAGCTGCTGGAATCAGGATATGTTCTTGTGTGGTTAGTGATAATGAAACTTCATGTGAGTGATTTTGGTGCTATATGTTGCATAGCAACCTATCTTCAATGTTGTACTGAAACAGGCAGAGATCGACAGAAAAAGGGGTATGGGTGTTATGCTGTTTCATTACGAAGGATTATATGATAACCTGGTATAGTTGGTTCATAAGTTATTTCCTTTTTCTCGTTCCTTGTCTTATGTATGAAACTACTGTAGGTGAATGCTTGTGCAAGCATCGATGTCATCCTAGGTGTTTTGGAATGGTCTCCTGGCTGTAGCTGGTCCAGTTCTTTGGATGATTTCAATTTTCTTTGAGTGTGGATAGCTGAAGTCTACAACTAAGACAAATCAAAAGAAGCTTCAGAGAGGCAAGGGCTTTGAAAATACTATTTTTGAAATGAGAGGGAGTAAATTATAGTCTAGAGTTTCAGGGATATTTCCAATTGATTTTTTTTGAAATTTATATTAATAAATAAGAATAGCTGACAAAATTAGCTTCGTTCGATCCTGCCCATACAATGGGGTAGGGAGGAACGAACCCCTGTTAGCAGGGGAAATGTAAATAGGTAAACGGGGTAAACGATAATGTTTGAGCCTTCAACAACGTCGGTAAAGGCTTTTTATTGGGAGCATACTTGGCTTATACTGCAAATGCTCTCAAAGTTCATGATGTTGCACGTCACGGTAAAAATCTATCGATTTGTTGGACTTTGCTGATTACACTTTCTGCATAGATTAGCACATGTTGGAGGGTTTGTTGGGAGTTGTTCCGGCGAGATTCCTCCGATGTTTAATCATCATAGGATCTGATTATCTCAATCTCTCTATGTTCGTATTGTTGTTATTAGATGAAGTCTTTCATGATTTATCTTCCTTTCAAATAATGGAGGCTATTTTGAAGAGCCAAGGTGACGGTTTCATCTTAAGTCTCTGTTGAGATATCCAATTCGGTTGGGACTGAATCCCGGGGAATCCGAGTGAGGTGTGGTCCCCGTAGGATTTCTTTAGTCTCTGTTCAGCTATCCAACTCTGTTGGGACTGAATCCTGACTGGTGGCCACGTTTATTTATTAATTGTTCATCAACTGTCGAGATTAAGATTACTGACAAAAGGGGCCCTTTACCAGAAATCCTATGGCTGGCATGACTCTATAATATAACTAAATGAATTATATATTTCATCTCTTTCACTAAGAAGTTGCATATTCAATTTGTTTTTGAAATAAGTAATCTCAGCCTCACTAAATTATTATTTATCAAATTGATTTTAAGTTTTTAGTTAAAATCCGTCTTTTAGTTGGACCTCTTTTCTATAACCAAGGAATTTAATAACCTCCTCTAGGTAGCCGTAGAAACCTTCTACTTTTTTGGTGGAACATAGCGTGTTCCAATCTTTCTTTCCAAGGCGCTTTGACAGGTGCAAATGATTTCAAAGCAGCGACAGCCTCTTTAGTAAAAGGTCGAGGGATTCACTATTACTACAACAAGGTAAAAATTAAAGGGCATTTTATCAAAGATGGCATTTTAGCTTTCCAAAATTCTTAGAAGGCACATTGTAATTTTTGGTTTTTATCAAAAGATACATTTAATTTCTGAAATAAGTCTCAAACAAATGGTTGAGGTTCTCTAAACTGTCCAAACCAAAGCATTATCCGAACCATTCAAACATCACCTAGACTATCGTGCCCAGATAATAATATTTTACAACCAACTTTTGCCGCCTAACGGACTATTCCAATAGGAGTAAGAAAAAGAAAGCATCGGTGGTGAACTCTGGGAGATAATAAAAATGAAGATAACACTGCTTGGTCGTCTTTGCTTGGTGCAACGCGTAGAGGTTATTGAAAGACCATTTGTGGTAAAATTTCCTCTTCAACACTTTCACATGTTGATTTACTATCTATTTCAAGAGATCCTATCTAGGATTAAAGGTTTATTGGCAAAGTATTTTGATTTTATAGAAATATAACCATGGTTATTTAAGCTTATAAATGAATTACATTTTATTTAGAGCTATTAAATTCGACTGTTAGGTAAGGGCAGTCGAATGATGGTGAAAAAGAGTGCAGAAATTATACTCGACTTAAAGGAGGTTTTGGGGTTCAATTGAGGATTCTCTCTCCTTATCATTGTGTTAGGACTTGATCTAGTGCAAAAAAGATGAAATCGCTCGCCCCCAGCGCCCCCGCCTCACCCGTCCCAAGGCCATCACGAGGGAGGTAAATCACGGTCCCCGGAGTAATTAGTGCATAGTTGGGCCGAGAATTGATACACCAAACTCCCAGAGTTTTAATCCAGTGCACCTCGTGCGACTCGAACCCAGGTTCTCTTGTGCAACACCTGTTGGGACCAGGTGCATGTTGACATGGATGCGGGTTCGTAATTTCAAAATTAATTACGTGCAGCGGAAGGTTTAGCATAAATAATTTCTCTAAATCATTTAACCACACATCTAAGCATGCAATTTTATCTTGTGTAGACATGATCATATATTTAAAATTTTACAGAAACATAAACTAATTTACGTATTACCTCGCGTAACTCGAAGGAAGGGACGAGATACAACCGTAAGCGTCCCTTGGAAGCTCCGCCTCTATTCGCGTCCACACCGAGTATCTTCGGGATGACTTCGCAAAGCCACGAGTTTCGTGTTCTCGAGAACTACTAGATTCTCCGAGAACGCGACAAGAAAAACCAAGAGAGAAGTCGGAAGACTAACCACAAAAGGATGGCCGGAATCAAAATTCCGACGAAGCAAAAGAAGAGGCTTGCGGCAAAAAGGATCCTTGCGGCAAACTCTAATTCTGACAGCATCTTCTTCCGGCCAAGAGATGGCCGGAGCTTCCTTCTCCGGCAGCAGGTGGTGGTCGGCAGGGAAAGGGCAGGGGCGGCCGGCTGGTGCTCCTTCTTGGGGCTGGTTGGCGCACGACAAGAAGGGGAGAAGAGAAGGAGAGAAAGAGAGGGAGAGAGCCTATGCCTTCATCTTTATATTTCACACCCAAGCCTTGCCTTGGGTCCTTTATATAGTGACATCTCAACCATCAAGCCTCTCAAATATGGAATAACTTTTTCCATCATTCCAAGTTTGATTTTATATCATGATTAAAATCATATTTTAATTCATGATAAAAATCAATCAAGTCTCTTCTCTCCTATGGAATAAATTTTCTTATCATGGTAAATCAATCCATGATTGATTTTATAAAATAAACCAATCCATGGATTGATTTTATAAAATAAACCAATCCATGTCCTAAGACAATCGCCTTATGATTGTAATCATTTATTTTAATAAATTAATATTCACTATTTGAGTATACATGTTTATGTATTTAATTGAGATCTTAAACTCATTTACTGAATTCCGCAATACAATTCACAACATGAGAGAATTTGTGATGAATTCACAACTAGTGATTATCTCTACATGTGTAATTGTGAAGTATTGAAATTGTCCCTAGTCGATGAATTGATAAATACGGACACTATCAATTCTGTTAAGACTAGCATCAGTTATTCTCTAATCAGCTGATTCTCACTAGCTAGTGACATTGGGATGTCCGAAGATAAACATGAATGCTAGTTAAGGGAACTAGTTCATTGGAGTGACTGGCTGTAAAACTTCATATGATAGTCTATATATAGATATGTAAATGAAGTTCTTACTGCAGCTTAAGTGCGATGTTCCTTTGACTTGCGGTGTTCAAGTCATCTTGGTCATGGAGACTTATACTTTGACATCTTAAGCAAGCATCTCCAAGGAGGTGTGGACCCAGGATGATTGGGTATAAGTCGAAGTGCCCGAAGATGTTTGAACAGCCTACAAAGGATTCACCACTCCTTGCGAGGAGATGTATACCCAAGGCCTATCGTCGGATTGTTACTCGAAGCCTCTGGACAAAGCATGACATATTCAGAGTATGAATCTCTTAAATACATGAGAGTAATTAGAATCCGTAGGACGAGAAAACGTTACTTGGGCTAAGTGTGACGTAGTCAGCCTAGTGGGGACTGACACACATAGACCATGTCCTAAACCAAGTGGGTATAAGATGGTGAAGGGAATGGGGCATGATTCATTATAGCTGCTGAAGGGTTTCAGAATTGTTTCTGAGGTCAACCGTTGATCTTTCGATTAATTGGGGATCATGATGTACTACTAGGTGCCACTCATGATCGTCCTATAATTGATTAATTATAGACGACCAACATAAATTTAAAGCCTATTTAGTCACACGCACTACGAGTAATCCGAGGGATTTAAAACGAGTTGAAAATTGGATTTTCCAATCAAGAGAGATTAGGTTTGGTTAAGCCAAACGATAAGTCGAATCTGAATTTTTTAGAGACGCATCGGAAGCGTAAAATGGCTAAGTCTTTTGAAGACTTAATAGATGAATTAAATAAGTTTAATTCATTGGGGTGTGGCTTGGATGGGCCGGCCAAAGAGGGTCTCCATCCTCTTTGCTTGGCCGGCCACAACAAAGGGAGAGAACCAAATTTTTGGTTCAATTTATAAAATAAACCAAGTGTGGTTTGATTTATAAAATTATGGATGATATAAATTTTTATATAATAAACCAAGGTTTGGTTTATTTTTCATTGAAATTAAAATGAACCATGGATTGGTTCATTTTATTTTATAAAATCAATCAAGGATTGATTTACCATAATAAGAAAATTTATTCCATAAGAAAAAAGGAGACTTGGTCGGTTTTTATCATGAATTAAAATATGATAAAACTTGGCATGATGTCATAGAAATTTATTCCATAAGAAAAAAGAGACTTGGTGGTTGAGAGACCACTATATAAAGGACCCAAGGCAAGGCTTGGAGATCAATCGAAGTATTCTTGCCTGGGCTCTCTCCCTCTCCTCCCTTCTTTCTCTTGGCCGGCCACAAGGCTCTTCTCCCTTCTTCTTGCCGTGAGCACAAGGAGAAGCACCGAGGCGACGAAGTTCTTCCGTTGGGACGATCTTCCTCTCCGACCATTATCACATTGGGATTGGGCGCAAGTCATCTTCTTCCTTCTCGCCGGAATTGTGATTCCGGCCAACCTTGGTAGTGAGTTTTTCCGATGTGATTACTTCTCTCTTGGTTTTCTTGTCGCGTTCTCGGAGAATCTAGTAGTTCTCGAGAACACGAAACTCGTGGCTTTGCGAAGTCATCCCGAAGATACTCGGCGTGGATGCGAATGGAGGCGGAGCTTCCGAGGGACCCTTATGGTTGGATCTCGTCCCTTCCTTCGAGTTACGCAAGGTAATACGTAAATTAGTTTACGTTTCTGCAAAATTTTAAATATATGATCATGTCTACACAAGATAAAGTTGCATGCTTAGATGTGTGGTTAAATAATTTGAGAAATTATTTATGCTAAACCTTCCGCTGCACGTAATTAATTTTAAAATTACGAACCCGCATCCATGTCAACATGCACCGGGCCCCAACAGTGGTATCAGAGCCGGTTAGTGTTCGACATAATCATATAATTGTTTTGCGGAAAACTTGTCATGATCTCAATTTTGGAAAATTTTCCAATTATTGAAACTTTCCAATTATGGTAAATTTTCGATTTAGGAATTTCAAAGTTTGGAAATCATCATGAAATTTCACAAACTTTTGAAATATCCCTGTTTCTGAAATTTTATGATAATTGTGAAAACTTTCCATTTTTGAAAACTTTCCAATTTTGGAAATTTTTTATTTTGGAAATTTTCCAATTTTGGAAAAATGTAAGTTTTTTTTTGTACCAGAAACTTACAATTATTCTGAAAACCTTTTAATTTTGGAAACTTTCCATTTATGGAAAGCTCACAATTTTGGGCACTTTCTTTCAAGAAAGTCTAGACACATTATGGAATATTAATTGACATTTAAATTCATAATTGGAAATTAAATTATTTACAAAATTCTTTATTTTAGATTGAGTCTCGGGGAGCCGTCCAATTTAAAGTTAGTTGTTATAATTAAATTTCCTAAATTGAATTTAAACTGTCAAATGTTTAATTTGGATTGAGCCTCGGGGAGCCGTCCAAATTATATTATCAATAAATTCTTATTTTGGATTGAGCCTCGGGGAGCCATACAAATTAAGTTATTGATATTAATTTTCCATTAATAAAATATGTGATCAAATCTTGAAAATTTTGAGGTGATTCTCAAACGATAATTTCCTTATTTGATTTATGAGGTGATGCTCTTACATATTATTGTCTCCAAAATTAATTAGGAAAATTGTTTCCTATAGAGTATATTTTCTTAAATAAGATTTTCATGAAAATAATATGTGGTTGAATTAAGGGAACCTGTCTCTTAATTTAATAAGATTTGATTTAGAGAAATCAAAGTCTTAAACATATTATTTCCGAAATTGATTATGATAATTTAGGAAATTGTTTCCCAAAACAATTCCTTGAATAAAGTATGAAATTAGAATTAGGAAATCCGGTTCCTAATTCAATTAATGAGACTTGATAAATTAAGTCACATACATACTTTATTAAGGAAATCGTTAATACATGACATAATTATATGTCATGAATGTGCTTAAAAGAAAAAGATGAGACCCAAAACCCCTTATAAAATATTAAGGCCAACACCTTCCATTAATATGGTTAGAACCGGAGTTTTGTTTCTCGTTTGGGTTGATGGACACATCCATGCCCGGCTTGAACCTCAACATGTTCAAACCATTGAATTAGTTTATGATTAATATAGTTGGAGTCAGAGGTCAATCCTTAGTTTTGGTTGTTGGACACATCCAAGCCTGACTAAACGGTTGAATGAGCTCCAACCATATTAAAACTATTTCTTGATTAATGGGTCAGCCTTAAGCTTGGAGCATCGATTTGTTGTGCCACAGCCAAGGTCGATGTAAAGAGAGGTGAAGTTGGGTGCTATGTATATTGTTGCATACTTGTTAATGAGTTAACAACCCAATGATATATGCAAACATTCAATTAGTTGATAGCATAATGTGATAGTTACATATGTGTAATATGTAATCGGTATAATTACCTACCTTCATAGCTAAGAATAACTTGATGGACTCCAGCCATGGTTGTTCTTATCTATGGTTGGATATCAACCTATTTGGAGATGTTCCTATGATCTCCCGGATTGATAAAAAGGGTTATTCAATTCGAAAAATAAATAGGATTTAATTAATGTATATTGATGCATTCTTTATCATTCTCATCACATAACCTCAATTTGTATTTCTAGGATAATCACCTGATCATGTCTTCTCTGAATTGCGTTCCATTTTGGACACCAATAAGTTAACTAAGGCCAAAAGGATTGAAAAGGCACCAAAAGGCACTTGCCATCACTACGGCAAGGAGGGCCACTGGCGAAGAAACTGCAAGGTTTATCTTGAGTCCTTGAAGAAGAAGGCATCCGATGCCCCATCCTCTTCAGGCATCTTCGTTATTGAATGTCACTCTATTTCCTCGTACACCTGGGTACTTGATACTGGGTGTAGCTCACATATATGTAATGACATACACAGGCTAAGGAATAGAAGAAGACTCGTCAAGGGAGAAGCGAATTTGCGAGTTGGAAATGGAGCAAAGATTGCTGCTATTGCCATCGGAACATATTTGCTAAAGCTCCCTACTGGACTTGTCTTAGAATTGGATAATTGTTATTTTGTTCCTTCGTTAATAAAGAACATTGTATCTATTTCATGCTTGAATGAAAAGGGTTACCATTTAACTTTTAGTAACAATTGCTGTTACATAACTTTAAATGGTGTTCTTTATGGGACTGAAACTTTATGCAATGGTATCTACACGTTAGATTTATCCGGTGACATTTTCAATTTCGAAGTTAGCAACAAATGTGCTTGAATAGATAATCAAATAGACTCCTATACGTGGCATTGTCGTCTTGGCCATGTAAGCTAGAAACGCATGACCAAATTACACCGATGTGGAATTCTGGAATCATTTGAACCTGGTTCATTTGATACATGCAAATCATGCTTAAAAGGCAAGATGACCAAATTACCCTTTTCCGAAAAAGGTAAACCAGTGAGAGAATTACTTGGTCTAATACATACTGATGTATGTGGACCAATGTCAACTCTTGCACAAGGAGGCTATAACTACTTCATTACCTTTATCGATGATCACTCACGATTCGGGTATGTGTTCTTAATGAAACACAAATCTGAAGCTTTTGAGAAATTCAAAGAGTTCAGAAGTGAAGTAGAGAAACAGCTTGGCAAAAGTATTAAGATACTTCGATCCGATCAGGGTGGTGAATACTTAAGTCAAGAGTTTCAAGATTATCTTAGGGACAATGGGATATTGTCTCAATGGACTCCGCCATATACACCACAGCATAATGGTGTATCTGAGAGTCATAACCGAACCTTGATCGACATGGTTAGATCTATGATGGACATGGTTAGATCTATGATGAATCATGCAACTCTTCCAAAATCCTTTTGGGGCTATGCGCTTAAGACAGCTGTTTACTTGCTAAACAGAGTCCCGACCAAGGTAGTCTCTACTACTCCATATGAGACGTGGAATAGTAAGAAACCTCATTTATCTCACCTAAAGATATGGGGTTGTCCTGCTTATGTAAAGCGGACTGTATCAGACAAATTGGATGCTAAGTCTGATAAATGTCTATTTATTATATACCCTAAGGAAACGAAGGGTTACCATTTCTATCATCCCTTGGAACAAAAGGTGTTTGTTTCAAGGCATGCTGTATTTCTATAAAAAGAATTTCTTTTACAAGAAAACAGTGGGAGTAGCATTGAACTTGAAGAAGTTCAAGAAACTCCAATAGACATTACAGAGACACCTAGTCTAGACCCACAACCAATAACTCATAATGATGAGCTATCAGTTGAACCTAAAACGACACCACTTCTTCGTAGGTCTGATAGGACATGCAATATTCTAGAGAGATACGGATTTCTCATAAGTGAATCAAACGACGTGTTACTCATTAACAATGACGAACCTATCAGTTATGAAGATGTTCTGAAAAATTCAGAAAGGGATAAGTGGCTTGAAGCCATGAAGTTGGAAATGGATTCCGTGTACAAAAATCAAGTATGGGACTTGGTTAACCCACCTGAAGGGATTAAGCCCATAGGGTGCAAGTGGGTTTTCAAGAAGAAAACCGACATGAAAGGTAATGTTGTTACCTTTAAGGCTAGATTAGTGGCAAAAGGATATCGTCAGAAACAAGGAATTGATTATGACGAAACCTATTCGCCAGTAGCTATGGTTAAATCCATTCGGATGCTCCTGGCCATAGCAGCTCATTATGATTATGAGATATGGCAAATGGATGTGAAAACAACTTTCCTTAATGGAAACCTGCTTGAGGATGTATACATGATACAACATGAAGATTTCACATCGGTCCATAAAACCAAAGTATGCAAGCTTCGACGATCCATATATGGACTAAAGCAAGCATCCATGAGTTCGAACATCTATTTTGATGAGACAATCAAAGAGTTTGATTTCTCACAAAATCCTGACGAACCTTGTGTGTACAAGAAGTTTAGTGGGAGTGCAATCGTATTCCTGGTGTCATATGTCGATGACATATTACTTATAGGAAATGATATATCAGTCTTATAGTCAGTTAAAATTTGGTTGTCCAAAACTTTCTCCATGAAAGACCTGGGAAAAGCAACCTATATCCTTGGGATTAAAATCTATAGAGATAGATCAAAACGGTTGCTTGGTCTTTCGCAGTCTACATATATAGACCGAGTGCTAGAAAGGTTTAGCATATCGGAATCCAAGAAAGGTTACCTTCCCATCAGGCATGGGATCAACCTTTCGAAGTCTATGTGTCCGCGCACAGAAGACGAGAGGATTTGCATGAATAAGATTCCTTATGCATCCGCGATAGGATCTATCATGTATGCTATGTTATGTACTAGGCCCGATGTATCATATGCTCTGAGCGTCACAAGCAGATACCAGTCTGATCCAGGAATGGATCATTGGGCGGCTGTCAAGACAATCCTAAAGTACTTGAGAAGAACTAAGGATGTGTTCCTAATATATGGAGAAGGTGATATGATAATACGTGGGTATACAGATGTCAGTTTCCAGACAGATAAGGATGACTCCAAATCTCAGTCCGGATACGTATTTATTTTGAATGGAGGCGCAATAAGTTGGAAGAGTTCCAAGCAAGACACCGTAGTGGATTCTACCACGGAAGCGGAATATATTGCAGCTTCGGAAGCAGCAAAGGAAGCAGTCTGGATCAAGAAGTTTGTCTCAGAACTTGGTGTGGTTCCAACCATTGATGAAGCAATACCGGTTTATTGCGACAACAATGGAGCTATTGCACAAGCGAAGGAACCAAGGTCTCATCAGCGATCCAAACATGTGCTTCGCCGCTATCATCTGATCAGAGAGATTATAAGTAGGAATGATATACAAATTGAGAAAATTCCCACTGAAAGGAATTTAGCGGATCCTTTAACTAAGGCCTTGCCTCAAAGCAAGTTTGAGGGTCATGTTAGAGCCTGTGGTATTGGATACCGTAGCGATTGACATTAGGCCAAGTGGGAGTTTGTTAGTGATATGAGAAAAGTGTCCTAAGACAATCGCCTTATGATTGTAATCATTTATTTTAATAAATGAATATTCACTATTTGAGTATACATATTTATGTATTTGATTGAGATCTTAAACTCATTTACTGAATGCCCGCAATACAATTCACAACATGAGAGAATTTGTGATGAATTCACAACTAGTGATTATCTCTATATGTGCAATTGTGAAGTATTGAAATTGTCCCTAGTCGATGAATTGACAGATACAGACACTATCAATTCTGTTGAGACTAGCATGGGTTATTCTCTAATAAGCTAATTCTCACTGGCTGGTGACATTGGGATATCCGGAGATAAACATGAATGCTAGTTAAGGGAACTAGTTCATTGGAGTGACTGGCTGTAAAACTTCATATGGTAGTCTATATATAGATATGTCGATGAAGTTCTTACTGCAGCTTAAGTGCGATGTTCCTTTGACTTGCGGTGTTCAAGTCATCTTGGTCATGGAGACTTATACATTGACATCTTAAGCAAGCATCTCCAAGGAGGTGTGGACCCAGGATGATTGGGTATAAGCCGAAGTGCCCGAAGATGTTTGAACAACCTACAAAGGATTCACCACTCCTTGCGAGGAGATGTATACCCAAGGCCTATCGTCGGATTGTTACTCGAAGCCTCTGGCCAGAGCATGACATGTTCAGAGTATGAATCTCTTAAATACATGAGAGTAATTAGAATCCGTAGGACGAGAAAACGTTACTTGGGCTAGGTGTGACGTAGTCAGCCTAGTGGGGACTGACACACATAGACCATGTCCTGACCAAGTGGGTATAAGATGGTGAAGGGAATGAGGCACGATTCATTATAGTTGCTGAAGGGTTTCAGAATTGTTTCTAAGGTCAACCGTTGATCTTTCGATTAATTGGGGATCATGATGTACTACTAGGTGCCACTCATGATCGTTCTATAATTGATTAATTATAGACGACCAACATAAATTTAAAGCCTATTTAGTCACACGCACTACAAGTAATCCGAGGGATTTAAAACGAGTTGAAAATTGGATTTTCCAATCAAGAGAGATTAGGTTTGGTTAAGCCAAACGATAAGTCGAATCTGAATTTTTCAGAGACGCATCGGAAGCGTAAAATGGCTAAGTCTTTTGAAGACTTAATAGATGAATTAAATAGGTTTAATTCATTGGGGTGTGACTTGGATGGGCCGGCCAAAGAGGGTCTCCATCCTCTTTGCTTGGCCGACCACAACAAAGGGAGAGAACCAAATTTTTGGTTCAATTTATAAAATAAACCAAGTGTGGTTTGTTTTATAAAATTATGGATGATATAAATTTTTATATAATAAACCAAGGTTTGGTTTATTTTTCATGGAAATTAAAATGAACCATGGATTGATTCATTTTATTTTATAAAATCAATCAAGGATTGATTTACCATGATAAGAAAATTTATTCCATAAGAAAAAAGGAGACTTGGTCGGTTTTTATCACGAATTAAAATATGATAAAACTTGGCATGATGGAATAAGTTATAGAAAATTTATTCCATAAGAAAAAAGAGACTTGGCGGTTGAGAGGCCACTATATAAAGGACCCAAGGCAAGGCTTGGAGATCAATAGAAGTATTCTTGCCTGGGCTCTCTCCCTCTCCTCCCTTCGTTCTCTTGGCTGGCCACAACGCTCTTCTCCCTTCTTCTTGCCATGAGCACAAGGAGAAGCACTGAGGCGACAAAGTTCTTCCGTTGGGACGATCTTCCTCTCCGGCCATTATCACCTTGGCATTGGGCGCAAGTCATCTTCCTTCTTCTCGCCGGAATTGTGA
Organism: Boesenbergia rotunda; assembly: GCA_024364735.1. Taxonomy (NCBI): domain Eukaryota; kingdom Viridiplantae; phylum Streptophyta; class Magnoliopsida; order Zingiberales; family Zingiberaceae; genus Boesenbergia; species Boesenbergia rotunda. The sequence goes on along the minus strand of JAGFNQ010008884.1, from coordinate 34,649 downwards.
TTCCGGCCAACCTTGGTAGTGAGTTTTTCCGATGTGATTACTTCTCTCTTGGTTTTCTTGTCGCGTTCTTGGAGAATCTAGTAGTTCTCGAGAACACAAAACTCGTGGCTTTGCAATGTCATCCCGAAGATACTCGGTGTGGACGCGAATGGAGGTGGAGCTTCCGAGGGACGCTTACGGTTGGATCTCGTCCCTTCCTTCGAGTTACGCAAGGTAATACGTAAATTAGTTTACGTTTCTGCAAAATTTTAAATATATGATCTGTTGGGACCGGGTGCATGTTGACATGGATACGGGTTCGTAATTTTAAAATTTAATTACGTGCAGCGGAAGGTTTAGCATAAATAATTTCTCAAATTATTTTAACCACGTATCTAGCATGCAACCTTATGTTGTGGAGCCATGATCATACATTTAAAATTTTGCAGAAAGTAAACTAATTTACTTAATACCTCGTGTAACTCGTAGAAAAGGACGAGATCTAACCGTAGCGTCCCTTGGAAGCTCCGCCTCTATTCGCGTCCACGCCGAGTTTTCTTCGGGATGACTTCGCAAAGCCATGAGTTTCGTGCCGACAAGAACTACTAGATTCTCTAAAGGCACGACAAGAATACCAAGAGAGAGATGGAAAACTAACCACTAAACGAAGAACGGAATCAAGATTCCGGGAGGAAGGAAAGAGTTGCGCCCGCTTCTTCTTCTTCTTCGACAGCTTCTTGGTGGAGGAAGCTCACGGCAACCAAAGGGAGGGCCTCTAGGGCCGGCGCCACTAGAGGAGGGAGAGGAAGAGAAGGAGAGGAAGAGAGGCTAGGCAAGAATCCTTGATCTCTTGGATTGATCTCCAAGCCTTGCCTTGGTACATTTATATAGTAGCCTCTTAATCGCCAAGTCTCATTTTAACGGAATAAATTTTTATAAGAAATTTATCTTAAAAATTTTTCTATGAATTATTCCGTTATGCCAAGTTTTTATTATAACTTTATTTATAATAAAAACAACCATGTCTCCCCTTTTATTATGGAAAGAAATTTCTTTATATAAATTTCTTTATATAAATTTCTTTATCATGGTAAATCAATCCATTATTGATTTTATAAAATAAAATAAACCAATCCAAGGTTTATTTTAATTTCCATGAAAATAAATCTCTTTATATAAATTTCTTTATACAAATTTCTTTATCCATAATTTCATAAAACAAACCACGCGCGGTTTATTTTATAATTTGAACCAAACAATTTGGTTCTCCCTTTTTATTGTGGCCGGCCAAACAAAGAGGGTGGGGACCCTCTTTGGCCGGCCAAACCAAGCCATGACCTCACGAATTAAACTCATTTAATTCGTCCAATAAGTCTTCAAAAGACTTAGCCATTTTATGCTTCCGATGCGTCTCTGAAAAATTCAGATTCGACTTATCTCTCTTGATCGGAAAATCCAATTTTCAACCCGTTTTAAATCCCTCGGATTACTCGTAGTGCGTGTGACTAAATAGGCTTTCGATTTATGTTGGCCGTCTATAATTAACCAATTATAGAACGATCATGAGTGGCACCTAGTAGTACATCATGATCCCCAATTAATCGAAAGATCAACGGTTGACCTCAGAAATAATTCTGAAACCCTTCAGCAGCTATAATGAGTCGTGCCCCATTCCCTTCACCATCTTATACCCACTTGGTTCAGGACACGGTCTATGTGTGTCAGTCCCCACTAGGCTGACTACGTCACACCTAGCCCAAGTAATGTCTTTCTCGTCCTACGGATTCTAGTTACTCTCATGTTTCTGAGAGATTCATACTCTGAACATGTGATGCTCTGGCCAGAGGCTTCGAGTAACAATCCGACGATAGGCCTTGGGTATACATCTCCTCGCAAGGAGTGGTGAATCCTTTGTAGGCTGTTCAAACATCTTCGGGCACTTCGGCTTATACCCAACCATCCTGGGTCCACACCTCCTTAGAGATGCTTGCTTAAGATGTCAAAGTATAAGTCTCCATGACCAAGATGACTTGAACACCGCAAGTCAAAGGAACATCGCACTTAAGCTGCAGTAAGAACTTCATTGACATATCTATATGTAGATTACCATATGAAGTCTTACAGCTAGTCACTCCAATGAACTAGTTCCCTTAACTAGCATTCATGTTTATCTCCGGACATCCCAATGTCACCAGCCAGTGAGAATCAGCTGATTAGAGAATAACCCATGCTAGTCTCAACAGAATTGATAGTGTCCGTATCTGTCAATTCATCGACTAGGGACAATTTCAATACTTCACAATTGCACATGTAGAGATAATCACTAGTTGTGAATTCATCACAAATTCTCTCATGCTGTGAATTGTATTGCGGACATTCAGTAAATGAGTTTAAGATCTCAATCAAATACATGAACATGTATACTCAAATAGTGAATATTCATTTATTAAAGTAAATGATTACAATCATAAGGCGATTGCCTTAGGACACTTCTCTCATATTACTAACAAACTCCCACTTGGCCTAATGCCAATCGCTACGGTATCCAATACCATAGGCTCTAACATGACCCTCAAACTTGCTTTGAGGCAATGCCTTAGTTAAAGGATCCACTAAATTCCAATACCATAGGTTCTCAATTTGTATATCATTCCTACTTATAATCTCTCTGATCAGATGATACTAGCGAAGCACGTGTTTGGATCGCTGATGAGACCTTGGTTCCTTTGCTTGTGCAATAGCTCCATTGTTGTCGCAGTAAACCGGTATTGCTTCATCAATGGTTGGAACCACACCAAGTTCTGAGACAAACTTCTTGATCCAGACTGCTTCTTTTGCTGCTTCCGAAGCCGCAATATATTCCGCTTCCGTGGTAGAATCCGCTACAGTGTCTTGCTTGGAACTCTTCCAACTTATTGCGCCTCCATTCAAAGTAAATACGTATCCAGACTGAGATTTGGAGTCATCCTTATCTGTCTGGAAACTGGCATCTGTATACCCACGTATTACCATATCTCCTTCTCCATATATTAGGAACACATCCTTAGTTCTTCTTAAGTACTTAAGGATTGTCTTGACAGCCGCCCAATGATCCATTCCTGGATCAGACTGGTATCTGCTTGTGACGCTCAGAGCATACGATACATCGGGCCTAGTACATAACATAGCATACATGATAGATCCTATCGTGGATGCATAAGGAATCTTATTCATGCAAATCCTCTCGTCTTCTGTGCGCGGACACATAGACTTTGAAAGGTTGATCCCATGCCTGATGGGAAGGTAACCTTTCTTGGATTCCGACATGCTAAACCTTTTTAGCACTCGGTCTATATATGTAGACTGCGAAAGACCAAGCAACCGTTTTGATCTATCTCTATAGATTCTAATCCCAAGGATATAGGTTGCTTCTCCCAGGTCTTTCATGGAGAAAGTTTTGGACAACCAAATTTTAACCGACTGTAAGACTGATATATCGTTTCCTATAAGCAATATGTCATCGACATATAGCACTAGGAATACGACTGCACTCCCACTAACCTTCTTGTACACACAAGGTTCGTCAGGATTTTGTGAGAAATCAAACTCTTTGATTGTCTCATCAAAACGGATGTTCCAGCTCCTGGATGCTTGCTTCAGTCCATATATGGATCGTCGAAGCTTGCATATTTTGGTTTTATCAACCGATGTGAAACCTTCAGGTTGTATCATGTATACATCCTCAAGCAGGTTTCCATTAAGGAAAGCTGTTTTCACATCCATTTGTCATATCTCATAATCATAATGAGCTGCTATGGCCAGGAGCATCCGAATGGATTTAAGCATAGCTACTGGCGAATATGTTTCGTCATAATCAATTCCTTGTTTCTGACGATATCCTTTTGCCACTAATCTAGCCTTAAAGGTAACAACATTACCTTCCATGTCGGTTTTCTTCTTGAAAACCCACTTGCACCCTATGGGCTTAATCCCTTCAGGTGGGTTAACCAAGTCCCATACTTGATTTTCGTACATGGAATCCATTTCCGACTTCATGGCTTCAAGCCATTTGTCCCTTTCTGAACTTTTCAGAACATCTTCATAACTGATAGGTTCGTCATCGCTTATGAGTAACACGTCGTTCGATTCACTTATGAGAAATCCGTATCTCTCTGGAATATTGCGTGTCCTATCAGACCTACGAAGAGGTGGTGTTGTTTTAGGTTCAACTGATAGCTCATCATTATGAGTTATAGGTTGTGGGTCTAGACTAGGTGTCTCTGTAATGTCTATTGGAGTTTCTTGAACTTCATCAAGTTCAATGCCACTCCCACTGTTTTCTTGTAAAAGAAATTCTTTTTCTAGAAATACAGCATGCCTTGAAACAAACACCTTTTGTTCCAAGGGATGATAGAATTGGTAACCCTTCGTTTCCTTAGGGTATCCAATAAATAGACATTTATCAGACTTAGCATCCAATTTGTCTGATACAGTCCGCTTCACATAAGCAGGACAACCCCATATTTTAAGGTGAGTTAAATGAGGTTTCTTACTATTCCACGTCTCATATGGAGTAGTAGAGACTACCTTGGTCGGGACTCTGTTTAGCAAGTAAACAGCTGTCTTAAGTGCATAGCCCCAAAAGGATTTTGGAAGAGTTGCATGATTCATCATAGATCTAACCATGTCCATCAAGGTTCGGTTACGCCTCTCAGATACACCATTATGCTGTGGTGTATACGGCGGAGTCCATTGAGACAATATCCCATTGTCCCTAAGATAATCTTGAAACTCTTGACTTAAGTATTCACCACCCCGATCGGATCGAAGTATCTTAATACTTTTGCCAAGCTGTTTCTCTACTTCATTTCTGAACTCTTTGAATTTCTCAAAAGCTTCAGATTTGTGTTTCATCAAGAACACATACCCGAATCGTGAGTGATCATCGATAAAGGTAATGAAGTAGCTATAGCCTCCTTGTGCAAGAGTTGACATTGGTCCACATACATCAGTATGTATTAGACCAAGCAATTCTCCCACTGGATTACCTTTTCCGGAAAAGGGTAATTTGGCCATCTTGCCTTTTAAGCATGATTCGCATGTATCAAATGAACCGGGTTCAAATGATTCCAGAATTCCACATCGGTGTAATTTGGTCATGCGTTTCTTACTTACATGGCCAAGACGACAGTGCCACGTATAGGAGTCTATTCGATTATTTATTCGAGCACGTTTGTTGCTAACTTCGATATTGAAAACGTCACCGGATAAATCTAAGGTGTAGATACCATTGCATAAAGTTCCAGTCCCATAAAGAACACCATTTAAAGTTATGTAACAACAATTGTTACTAAAAGTTAAATGGTAACCCTTTTCATTCAAGCATGAAATAGATACAATGTTCTTAACGAAGGAGCAAAATAACAATTATCCAATTCTATGACAAGTCCAGTAGGGAGCTTTAGCAAATATGTTCCGATGGCAATAGTAGCAATCTTTGCTCCATTTCTAACTCGCAAATTCGCTTCTCCCTTGACGAGTCTTCTTCTATTCCTTAGCCCCTGTATGTCATTACATATATGTGAGCTAGACCCAGTATCAAGTACCGAGGTGTACGAGGAAATAGAGTGACATTCAATAACGAAGATGCCTGAAGAGGATGGGGCATCGGATGCCTTCTTCTTCAAGGACTCAAGATAAACCTTGCAGTTTGGTGGCCCTCCTTGCCACAATGATGGCAAGTGTCTTTTGGTGCTTTTTCAATCCTTTTGTCCTTAGTTAACTTATTGGTGTCCAAAATGGAACGCAAATTCAGAGAAGACATGATCAAGTGATTATCCTAGAAATACAAATTGAGGTTATGTGATGAGAATGATAAAGAATGCATCAATATATATTCATTAAATCCTATTTATTTTTTGAATTGAATAACCCTTTTTATCAATTCGGGAGATCGTAGGAACATCTCCAAATAGGTTGATATCCAACCATAGATAAGAACAACCATGGCTGTGGCCATCAAGTTATTCTTAGCTATGAAGGTAGGTAATTATACCGATTACATATCACATATATGTAACTATCACTTTATGCTATCAACTAATTGAATGTTTGCATAAATCATTGGGTTGTTAACTCATTAACAAGTATGCAACATTATACATCGCACCCAACTGCACCTCTCTTTACATCGACCTTGGCTGTGGCACAACAAATCGATGCTCCAAGCTTAAGGCTGACCCATTAATCAAGAAATAGTTTTAATATGGTTGGAGCTCATTCAACCGTTTAGTCAGGCTTGGATGTGTCCAACAACCAAAACTAAGGATTGACCTCTGACTCCAACTATATTTATCATAAACTAATTCCATGGTTTGAAGATGTTGAGGTTCAAGCCGGGCATAGATGTGTCCATCAACCCAAACGAGAAACAAAACTCCGGTTCTAACCATATTAATGGAAGGTGTTGGCCTTAATATTTTGTAAGGGGTTTTGGGTCTCATCCTTTCTTTTCTAAGCACATTCATGACATATAATTATGTCATGTACTAACGATTTCCTTAATAAAGTATGTATGTGACTTAATTTATCAAGTCTCATTAATTGAATTAGGAACCGGATTTCCTAATTCTAATTTCATACTTTATTCAAGGAATTGTTTTGGGAAACAATTTCCTAAATTGTCATAATCAATTTCGGAAATAATATGTTTAAGACTTTGATTTCTCTAAATCAAATCTTATTAAATTAAGAGATAGATTCCCTTAATTCAACCACATATTATTTTCATGAAAATTTTATTTAAGAAAACTCTATAGGAAACCATTTTCCTAATTAATTTTGGAGACAACAATATGTAAGAGCATCACCTCTTAAATCAAATAAGGAAATTATCGTTTGAGAATCACCTCAAAATTTCCAAGATTTGATTACATATTTTATTTATGGATTTATTAATTTCAACAAATTATTTTCTTTGGGTGGCTCCCCGAGGCTCAGATACCCAATAAAAAGGAATTTGTTGTAAATCTAATTTGGTCCGCTCCCCGAGGCGTAACCAAATTAAACATGACAATTTTATTCAGAATTAGGAAATTAAATTACAACAACTAACTTTAAATTGGACGGCTCCCCGAGGCTCAATCCAAAATAAAGAATTTTGTTGATAATTTAAAACCAATTCGAATTTAATTGTCAATTAATGATCCATAAATTTGTCTAGACTTTCTTTGAAAGAAGGTGCCCAAAATTGCGAGATTTCATAATAGGTTTTCAGAATAATTGTAAGTTTCTGGTACAAAGAAAACTTACATATTTCCAAAATTAGAAAATTTCCAAAATAGGAAATTTCCAAAATTGAAAGTTTCCAAAAATGGGAAGTTTTCACAATTATCATAAAATTTCAGAAACTAGGATATTTCAAAAGTTTGCGAAATTTCATGAGGATTTCCAAACTTTGAAATTCCTAAATCTAAAATTTACCATAATTGGAAAGTTTCCATAATTGGAAAATTTTCCAAAATTGAGATCATGACAAAGTTTTTCGCAAAACAATTATATGATTATGTCGAACACTAACCTGCTCTGATACCACTGTTGGGACCGGGTGCATGTTGACATGGATACGGGTTCGTAATTTTAAAATTTAATTACGTGCAGCGGAAGGTTTAGCATAAATAATTTCTCAAATTATTTTAACCACGTATCTAGCATGCAACCTTATGTTGTGGAGACATGATCATACATTTAAAATTTTGCAGAAAGTAAACTAATTTACTTAATACCTCGCGTAACTCGTAGAAAGGGACGAGATCCAACCGTAGCGTCCCTTGGAAGCTCCGCCTCTATTCGCGTCCACGCCGAGTTTTCTTCGGGATGACTTCGCAAAGCCACGAGTTTCGTGCCGACAAGAACTACTAGATTCTCCAAAGGCACGACAAGAATACCAAGAGAGAGATGGAAAACTAACCACCAAACGAAGAACGGAATCAAGATTCCGGGAGGAAGGAAGGAGTTGCGCCCGCTTCTTCTTCTTCTTCGACAGCTTCTTGGTGGAGGAAGCTCACGGCAACCAAAGGGAGGGCCTCTAGGGCCGGCGCCACTAGAGGAGGGAGAGGGAGAGAAGGAGAGGAAGAGAGGCTAGGCAAGAATCCTTGATCTCTTGGATTGATCTCCAAGCCTTGCCTTGGTACCTTTATATAGTAGCCTCTTAATCGCCAAGTCTCCTTTTAACGGAATAAATTTTCATAAGAAATTTATCTTATAAATTTTTCTATGAATTATTCCGTTATGCCAAGTTTTTATTATAACTTTATTTATAATAAAAACAACCATGTCTCCCCTTTTATTATGGAAAGAAATTTCTTTATATAAATTTCTTTATATAAATTTCTTTATCATGGTAAATCAATCCATTATTGATTTTATAAAATAAAATAAACCAATCGAAGGTTTATTTTAATTTCCATGAAAATAAATCTCTTTATATAAATTTCTTTATATAAATTTCTTTATCCATAATTTCATAAAACAAACCACGCGCGGTTTATTTTATAATTTGAACCAAACAGTTTGGTTCTCCCTTTTTATTGTGGCCGGCCAAACAAAGAGGGTGGGGACCCTCTTTGGCCGGCCAAACCAAGCCATGACCTCACGAATTAAACTCATTTAATTCGTCTAATAAGTCTTCAAAAGACTTAGCCATTTTATGCTTCCGATGCGTCTCTGAAAAATTCAGATTCGACTTATCTCTCTAGATTCGAAAATCCAATTTTCAACCCATTTTAAATCCCTCAGATTACTCGTAGTGCGTGTAACTAAATAGGCTTTCGATTTATGTTGGCCGTCTATAATTAACCAATTATAGAACGATCATGAGTGGCACCTAGTAGTACATCATGATCCCCAATTAATCGAAAGATCAACGGTTGACCTCAGAAATAATTCTGAAACCCTTCAGCAGCTATAATGAGTCGTGCCCCATTCCCTTCACCATCTTATACCCACTTGGTTCAGGACACGATCTATGTGTGTCAGTCCCCACTAGGCTGACTACGTCACACCTAGCCCAAGCAATGTTTTTCTCGTCCTACGGATTCTAGTTACTCTCATGTTTCTGAGAGATTCATACTCTGAACATGTGATGCTCTGGCCAGAGGCTTCGAGTAACAATCCGACGATAGGCCTTGGGTATACATCTCCTCGCAAGGAGTGGTGAATCCTTTGTAGGCTGTTCAAACATCTTCGGGCACTTCGGCTTATACCCAACCATCCTGGGTCCACACCTCCTTAGAGATGCTTGCTTAAGATGTCAAAGTATAAGTCTCCATGACCAAGATGACTTGAACACCGCAAGTCAAAGGAACATCGCACTTAAGCTGCAGTAAGAACTTCATTGACATATCTATATGTAGATTACCATATGAAGTCTTACAGCTAGTCACTCCAATGAACTAGTTCCCTTAACTAGCATTCATGTTTATCTCCGGACATCCCAATGTCACCAGCCAGTGAGAATCAGCTGATTAGAGAATAACCCATGCTAGTCTCAACAGAATTGATAGTGTCCGTATTGTCAATTCATCGACTAGGGACAATTTCAATACTTCACAATTGCACATGTAGAGATAATCACTAGTTGTGAATTCATCACAAATTCTCTCATGCTGTGAATTGTATTGCGGACACTCAGTAAATGAGTTTAAGATCTCAATCAAATACATGAACATGTATACTCAAATAGTGAATATTCATTTATTAAAGTAAATGATTACAATCATAAGGCGATTGCCTTAGGACACTTCTCTCATATTACTAACATGATCATGTCTACACAAGATATAGTTGCATGCTTAGATGTGTGGTTAAATAATTTGAGAAATTATTTATGCTAAACCTTCCGCTGCACGTAATTAATTTTAAAATTACGAACCCGCATCCATGTCAACATGCACCCGGTCCCAACAGATCCCATGCCAGATGGGAAGGTAACCTTTCTTGGATTCCGACATGCTAAACCTTTCTAGCACTCGGTCTATATATGTAGACTGCGAAAGACCAAGCAACCGTTTTGATCTATCTCTATAGATTCTAATCCCAAGGATATAGGTTGCTTCTCCCAGGTCTTTCATGGAGAAAGTTTTGGACAACCAAATTTTAACTGACTGTAAGACTGATATATCGTTTCCTATAAGTAATATGTCATCGACATATAACACTAGGAATACGACTGCACTCCCACTAACCTTCTTGTACACACAAGGTTCGTCAGGATTTTGTGAGAAATCAAACTCTTTGATTGTCTCATCAAAACGGATGTTCCAGCTCCTGGATGCTTGCTTTAGTCCATATATGGATCGTCGAAGCTTGCATACTTTGGTTTTATTAACCGATGTGAAACCTTCAGGTTGTATCATGTATACATCCTCAAGCAGGTTTCCATTAAGGAAAGCTGTTTTCACATCCATTTGCCATATCTCATAATCATAATGAGCTGCTATGGCCAGGAGCATAGCTACTGGCGAATAGGTTTCGTCATAATCAATTCCTTGTTTCTGACGATATCTTTTGCCACTAATCTAGCCTTAAAGGTAACAACAATACCTTCCATGTTAGTTTTCTTCTTGAAAACCCACTTGCACCCTATGGGCTTAATCCCTTCAGGTGGGTTAACCAAGTCCCATACTTGATTTTTGTACATAGAATCCATTTCCGACTTCATGGCTTCAAGCCATTTATCCCTTTCTGAATTTTTCAGAACATCTTCATAACTGATAGGTTCATCATCGTTAATGAGTAACACGTCGTTCGATTCACTTATGAGAAATCCGTATCTCTCTGGAATATTGCGTGTCCTATCAGACCTACGAAGAAGTGGTGTTGTTTTAGGTTCAACTGATAGCTCATTATTATGAGTTATTGGTTGTGGGTCTAGACAAGGTGTCTCTGTAATGTCTATTGGAGTTTCTTGAACTTCTTCAAGTTCAATGCTACTCCCACTGTTTTCTTGTAAATGAAATTCTTTTTCTAGAAATACAGCATGCCTTGAAACAAACACCTTTTGTTCCAAGGGATGATAGAATTGGTAACCTTTCGATTCCTTAGGGTATCCAATAAATAGACATTTATCAGACTTAGCATCCAATTTGTCTGATACAGTCCGCTTTACATAAGCAGGACAACCCATATCTTTAGGTGAGATAAATGAGGTTTCTTACTATTCCACGTCTCATATGGAGTAGTAGAGTCTACCTTGGTCGGGACTCTGTTTAGTAAGTAAATAGCTGTCTTAAGCGCATAGCCCCAAAAGGATTTTGGAAGAGTTGCATGATTCATCATAGATCTAACCATGTCCATCAAGGTTCGGTTACGCCTCTTAGATACACCATTATGCTGTGGTGTATATGGCGGAGTCCATTGAGACAATATCCCATTGTCCCTAAGATAATCTTGAAACTCTTGACTTAAGTATTCACCACCCCGATCGGATCGAAGTATCTTAATACTTTTGCCAAGCTGTTTCTCTACTTCACTTCTGAACTCTTTGAATTTCTCAAAAGCTTCAGATTTGTGTTTCATTAAGAACACATACCCGAATCGTGAGTGATCATCGATAAAGTTAATAAAGTAGCTATAGCCTCCTTGTGCAAGAGTTGACATTGGTCCACATACATTAGTATGTATTAGACCAACCAATTCTCCCACTGGTTTACCTTTTTCGGAAAAGGGTAATTTGGTCATCTTGCCTTTTAAGCATGATTCGCATGTATCAAATGAACCGGGTTTAAATGATTCCAGAATTCCACATCGGTGTAATTTGGTCATGCGTTTCTTACTTACATGGCCAAGACGATAATGCCACATATAGGAGTCTATTTGATTATCTATTCGAGCACGTTTGTTGCTAACTTCGATATTGAAAACGTCACCGGATAAATCTAAGGTGTAGATACCATTGCATAAAGTTCCGGTCCCATAAAGAACACCATTTAAAGTTATGTAACAGCAATTGTTACTAAAAGTTAAATGATAACCCTTTTCATTCAAGCATGAAATAGATACAATGTTCTTTATTAACGAAGGAACAAAATAACAATTATCCAATTCTAAGACAAGTTCAGTAGGGAGCTTTAGCAAATATGTTCCGATGGCAACAGCAACAATCTTTGCTCCATTTCCAACTCGCAGATTCGCTTCTCCCTTGACGAGTCTTCTTCTATTCCTTAGCCCCTGTATGTCATTACATATATGTGAGCTACACCCAGTATCAAGTACCCAGGTATCCGAGGAAATAGAGTGACATTCAATAACGAAGATACCTGAAGAGGATGGGGTATCGGATGACTTCTTCTTCAAGGACTCAAGATAAATCTTGCAGTTTCATCGTCAGTGGCCCTCCTTGCCGCAGTGATGGCAAGTGCCGTTTGGTGCCTTTTCAATCTTTTTGGCCTTTTTCTTCCTTCCCTTATTTTGTTTTTTGGGCTTCCTCTTAGAGCCTTTCTTTGAGGAACCAACTAACAGTACCGTCTTCTGATTCTGCTTTACAGAAGGCTCTATAGTCTTCAGCAGGTTAAGCAACTCAGGAATGGTTGTCTCCAGTTTGTTAATCCGATAGTTCATCACAAACTGTGAGTAACTCTTGGGCAAACAATGCAGAATTAAGTCAATACTTAGTTCGTGATCCATTGCAAATCCGAGTGTGCCTAGTCGCTCAATGTACCCCAACATCTTCAACACAAACTGTGAAACAGAAGTGCCTTCCTGCATCTTAGAGGTGAAGAGGAGTTTGGAGACCTCAAACCTTTCGGATCTCGCCTGCTCGTCAAACAGCTCATGAAGATGGAAGACGATGGTATGAGCATCCATATGCTCATGCTACTTTTGTAGCTCAGGTACCATAGCGGCCAGCATGATGCAACTCGCAAGTTTAGAATCGACCATATGTTTCTGATAGGCCACTAACTGGTCTGGAGTTGCATCTTCAGGAGGATGGTTGGGAAGTTGTTCTTCAAGGACATAAGCAAACTTTTCTGTCTTGAGGACTATCNAGGTAATGTTGCTTATATTAAGGCTAGATTAGTAGCAAAAGGATATCGTCAGAAACAAGGAATTGATTATGACAAAACCTATTCGCCAGTAGCTATGCTTAAATCCATTAGGATGCTCCTAGCCATAGCAGCTCATTATGATTATGAGATATGGCAAATGGATGTGAAAATAGCTTTCCTTAATGGAAACCTGCTTGAGGATGTATACATGATACAACCTGAAGGTTTCACATCGGTTGATAAAACCAAAGTATGCAAGCATCGACGATCCATATATGGACTGAAGCAAGCATCCAGGAGCTGGAACATCCATTTTATGAGACAATCAAAAAGATTGATTTCTCACAAAATCCTGACGAACCTTGTGTGTACAAGAAAGTTAGTGGGAGTGCAGTCATATTCCTAGTATTGTATGTCGATGACATATTACTTATAGGAAACGATATATCAGTCTTACAGACAATTAAAATTTGGTTGTCCAAAACTTTCTCCATGAAAGACCTGGGAGAAGCAACCTATATCCTTGGGATTAGAATCTATATAGATAGATCAAAACGGTTGCTTGGTCTTTCGCAGTCTACATATATAGACCGAGTGCTAAAAAGGTTTAGCATGTCGGAATCCAAGAAAGGTTACCTTCCCATCAGGCATGGGATCAACCTTTCAAAGTCTTTGTGTCCGCGCACAGAAGACGAGAGGATTTGCATGAATAAGATTCCCTATGCATCCACGATAGGATCTATCATGTATGCTATGTTATGTACTAGGCCCGATGTATATGCTCTGAGCGTCACAAGCAGACACAAGTCGGATCCAGGAATGGATCATTGGGCGGCTGTCAAGACAATCCTTAAGTACTTAAGAAGAACTAAGGATGTGTTCCTAATATATGGAGAAGGAGATATGATAATACGTGGGTATACTGATGTCAGTTTCCAGGCAGATAAGGATGACTCCAAATCACAGTCTGGATACGTATTTACTTTGAATGGAGGCGCAATAAGTTGGAAAAGTTCCAAACAAGACACTGTAGCGGATTCTACCACGGAAGCGGAGTATATCGCAGCTTCGGAAGCAGCAAAGGAAGCAGTCTGGATCAAGAAGTTTGTCTCCGAACTTCGCGAGGTTTCAACCATTGATGAAGCAGTGCCGGTTTACTACGACAACAATGGAGCTATTACACAAGCAAAGGAACCAAGGTCTCATCAGCGATCCAAACACGTGCTTCGCCGCTATCATCTGATCAGAGAGATTATAAGTAGGAATGATATACAAATTGAGAAAATTCCCACTGAAAGGAATTTAGCGGATCCTTTAACTAAGGCCTTGCCTCAGAACAAGTTTGAGGGTCATGTTAGAGCCTGTGGTATTGGATACCGTAGCGATTGGCATTAGGCCAAGTGGGAGTTTGTTAGTGATATGAGAGAAGTGTCCTAAGGCAATCGCCTTATGATGGTAAACATTTGTTTTAATAAATGATAATTCACTATTTGAGTATACATGTTTGTGTATTTGATTGGGATCTTAAACTCATCTACTGAATGTCCACAATACAATTCACAGCATAAGAGAATTTGTGATGAGATCACAACTAGTGATTATCTCTACATGTGCAATTGTGAAGTATTGAAAATATCCCTAGTCGATGAATTGATAAAAATGGACACTATCAATTCTAATGAGACTATCCTGGGTTATTCTCTAATCAGCTGATTCTCACTGGCTGGTGACATTGGGATGTCCGGAGATAAACATGGATGCTAGTTAAGGGAACTAGTTCATTGGAGTGACTAGCCGTAAAACTTCATATGGTAATCTACATATAGATATGTCAATGAAGTTCTTCCTGTAGCTTAAGTGCGATGTTCCTTTGACTTGCGGTGTTCAAGTCATCTTGGTCATGGAGACTTATACTTTAACATCTTAAGCAAGCATCTCCAAGGAGGTGTGGACCCAGGATGATTGGGTATAAGCCGAAGTGCCCGAAGATGTTTGAACAGCCTACAAAGGATTCACCACTCCTTGCGAGGAGATGTATACCCAGGCCTATCGTCGGATTGTTACTCAAAGCCTCTGGCCAGAGCATATCATGTTTAGAGTATGAGTCTCTTAAATACATGAGAGTAATTAGAAATCCAAAGGACGAGCAAGACACTACTTGGGCTAGGTGTGACATAGTCAGTCTAGTGGGGACTGACACAAACAGACCATGTCCTGAACCAAGTGGGTATATGATGGTGAAGGGAATGGGGCACGATTCATTAGAGCTGCTGAAGGGTTTCGGAATTTTTTCTGAGGTCAACCGTTGATCTTTTGATTAATTGGGGGTCATGATGTACTACTAGGTGCCACTCATGATCGTTCTATAATTTGTTGATTGTAGACGGCCAACATAAATCGAAAGCCTATTTAGTCACACGCACTACGAGTAATCCGAGGGATTTAAAACGAGTTGAAAATTGAATTTTCTGATCAAGAGAAATAAGGCGAATCTGAGTTAATCAGAGGTGCAATGGAAGCTAAAAATGGCTAAGTCTTTTGAAGGCTTATTGGGCGAATTAAATGAGTTTAATTCGCGATCGGTTCGGCTTGGTTTGGCCGGCCAAAGAGGGTGCCAAACCCCTTGGGTTGGCCGGCCACAAGAAGGGGAAGAAACCAATTTAATTGGTTTAATTAATAAAATAAATCTAGTGCGATTTGTTTTATAAATTATGGATAAATAAATTTGTGTAAAGAAATTTATATAAATAAATTTATAGAAATTTATTTTTTTTATGGAAATTAAAATGATCCATGGAATGGTTTATTTTAATTTTATAAAATCAATTATGAATTGATTTTTCCATAAATAAGAAAGTTTATAAATTTCTTATAAAATTTATTCCATAATAAAAGGAGAGATTAATTAGTTTTATTATAAAGTTAGTTATAATAAAACTTGGTTTAAACGGAATAATTCATAAGAGAATTTATAGGATAAATTTCTTATGATAACTAATTCCGTTAATTCCGTTAAAAGGAGACTTGGCAAGGGAGAGATTACTATATAAAGGAACCAAGGCTAGGCTTAAGTTCCTTGATCAATAGAGCTATCAAGAGTTAATTCTCTCCCTCTCTCTCTTATTCTCTTTCTCTCTTTTCCCCTTCACCACCCTAGGGCCGGCGCCCTTCATGTGATCTAGGGCTGGCACCCCTTCATTCACCCTAGGGCCAGCGCCCTTCATGTGATCTAGGGCCAGCGCCCCTTCATCCACCTAGGGCCGACGCACCTCCTTCCCTAGGATTGGTTGCCGTGAGCCATCAAGAAGAAGGAGAAGCCAAACAACAAGAAGAAGAAGCGGATCGCAACTCCTCTCTTCTCGGAATTTAGATTCCGTTTCTTGTCGGTTAGTTTCCTATCTTTTCTCTTGTTCTTCTAGTTGTGCCAATAGAGAATCTAGTAGTTCTCGTCGGCACAAAACTCGTGACTTTGCGAAGTCATCCCGAAGAGAACTCGGCGTGGACGCGAATAGAGGCGAAGCTTCCAAGGGACGCTACGGTTGGATATAGTCCCTTACTTTGAGTTACGCGAGGTACTTGGTAAATTAGTTTACTTTTCCGCAAAGTTTTATTTTATGATCATGTCCACACACCATAAGGTTGCATGCTAGATATGTGGTTAGAATAATTTGTGAAATTATTTTATGCTAATTCTTCCGCTGCACGTAAAAATTTAGAATTTTACGAACCCGTATCCTTGTCAACATGCACCCGGTCCCAACATGGTATAATAGCTTTTATGTTGTCTTTCTTGATTTAAGATTTGATTGGGATCTATGTTGAGAAAACTATGGAATTAGGGCTTCTCTAGGGTTTCGGCCAAGCACCATTTTAGGGCTTGGGATGATGTTAAGACCTCACTTATACTTCCTAATGCTTTTTCATGATAAAATAAGAATGAATTGTGAGTTGTGAAATTTTTGTAGCACCCCAAAAGCCCCTATGAAGTTTCGGCCCCTCTTCCATTTTCATGGTTAGGATTAGATCTAACCCTCCAAGCATGTTTATTATGATTCCCTATGACATAATGGATGTTAATTGTGAATTATACGAATTTTCCATGTCCTTATGACCCCTCTAGGGTTTCGGCCAAGACCCAATTCATGGCTAGGAATTAGGGTTAGCCCCAATCATGTGTTCTAATGGCTTCCTATGGCATTGTATGTATTGTATGGGTGTTATGTTACTTATGGTACCTCACATGTTACTTGAATAATGGAGACTTCCATCTACAACTTTCGGCCAAGCACCAAGTCTAGGGTTTGGGCTAGTCTAAGGTTTCAAGTGTACTTGTTTATGGCTTATTCTGATGTAGATATATGTTCAAGTATGTTGTATGAATTTTATGATGCCTAAAATCTAACTTTATGTGCTATGCATCACGACCTTGTATGCTTATGTTATGTGTCATGTTTTAGTAGGTTTTATTCATGAATGTTTTAAACCATATACCATGAACACATGTATTGTGAAGTATGCATCATGTTTATGTAGAATTATGCATGCATTAGGTTAAATGCCTTGAACATATGTATATTATGGTTATGTAGACCTACGCATGTTTTATGTTGAATGTCATGAACCTATATAGTTTGTATCATGTTCATATGGATCCTATCCATTCATGCTTTATGATAGATACCATGATCATGTACGCTATGTGATATATATCATGTATGTAAAAACATATCTATGCAAGCTTACCTTATGTACCATGATCATGCAAGCTTTATGAACTAAGATGATGTTTATGTCTTAAGGCATAATTATGTATGTATTGTTAGATGTGTATATTGAAAGACATGCTTCTTTTATATATATGAACATCTTTATTTTGAAAAGAGAATCACAACCACACTAGGTGCATGTTTATATTAGTACATGCATGAAGTCCAATTACTTTGCATTGTAGATAACATGGTGTGTGGTGTCACACGGAAGATCATGTTATCAGTTCCTTGCTTAGTATAAATAGAGGCCCACAACCGAGATGGAATTGGACAACCCATCGGAATGATTGTAGTGTAATTAGGTATGGTTGGTCTTGATCATAGGATTACACTAGTGTGCTTTGAGTACATTGAGCAGGACCAAAACCCGAGGTTATCCAATTTGTATTGACTCAATAATTGGATAGGACCTCAAGATATTATTATGGAGTACGATCCCTTAATCCCGAAATAATATCGGGCATATATTATTAATTATTATTTCTTTGATTTACCAATGGGCGAGATCTATTCTGTTAGATCGATAGGCCCGGTAAGTTGGGAGACAATATTAATAATATGATGTGTCGTTGATTATTGACGGAATCCGTGTCCTGGTGAGTCAAGATGATGATGCCCCCTTGATGAGCTCAAAAGGTTCATCGTACTAAACCCTGCAGGTGGATTTGATCTGGCACGATAATAAGGTTGAGTGGTACTAGTCAAGGACCCAGAGGTTAATTAATTTAAATTATCAGTAATTTAATTAATTAATGGGCATTCGAGATCTTAAAGACGGGGGGATGGACGACTCGTAATAAGTGGAGCCCATATGTAAATATGGGGGTTGGTGAGGTAAGTCAATGAGGGCCCTTTAGTGGAATGGATCCTCATTAATGGACCGGGTCCATTAGCGGGCCAAGATCCAACTCCTCCTTATGGTCCCTACCGTAGCCCTATAAATACCCTATGGTGACATGAAACCAAGTTGATGATTAATCTAATAGATCACAAGAAACCCTAACCTCAACTCTTCTCTTCTCTCTCTCTCCCTCGTTTCACTCTGCGGCGCCGAACGGAAGAGAATAGTTCTCTTCTCCGATTAATTGCAAAGCATGCAATTAATCAGGTGTTTCTCCAATTAATTGCAACGCATGCAATTAACTTTTGCTCCTCTCCAATTAATTGTAAGCAACGCATGCAATTAAGTTTTCTCTTCTCCAATTAATTGCAACGTATGCAATTAACAACAAGTTGTGTGCAACTTGTCTTGAGCAATATAAAAATGGCTTACGGCTCAATTATTGGTAGAGGAATTTGCTAGGCGTGAAGAACAAGTAGCACACGCAACTTGTTCTTGAGCAATTCTAATTGCTTGGCGTGGAGAGGCACCACCGACGGCTGGCAGTGGAGAAAATAGGCAGAGGAGAGGAGAATACTTACGGCTGTGGAGGAGTTGTTTATGTGCGCAACTTGGAGTCTTCGAACTTGAAGCAAAGTTGCATTTTGCTCAACTCATAGCTCGGGCGCTGCCGACGGCAGAAGAGAGGGAGCAGCGATTTTTCTCAAGGGAGAAAAGTTGCTTACGCAATTTTTCTCAAAGGAAGAAAAATCTGCCTAGGGATTGTGTTTGGATTATCTTCTAGGAGCGGCCGACGGCATCCCTTTGGTTAGGGATTGGTTAGTGCAAGGAGAAGGGATCAACTTGGTGGCCACAAGTCTTGGTAGATCGTCGCCCACACGACGTCCAAGAGGGGAGGGTCATACGGTAGAAGATCGTAAGGTAACGGAAGGTATATTCTTCCTTGGCTCCTTTCATTCTTATTTGTACCTTATTCAATTGCCTCGTCATTTCATGTTTGTTATTTAATTATTTTGATTGCGAATCATAGTCAATAATTATTTAACTGGACCCCGACCATAAACACAAAAGCCGGCGATCAACTCGTCGCCTTTTCCGCGGTCGAACGGTCGAGCAAATTGCAAGACCAATTTTGGTAATTGGCTAAGTTACAATTAGAATCGTTCGATACGGCACGAGACGGTCGATGGGAAACGGCTCTCTATTCGGATTAAATTTTTTAATCCGTAGGCATAGAGAGGTCTCTCGGATCGACCAGGTATCCGCTTAGGAAACCCACCAAGCCATACCCAACATGTATGTCATGCCTTATGAACGAAGATGATGAATGAAGATGATGTTCATGCCTCTAAGGCATAATGATGTGTGCATGACATGTTAGTGATATGAGAAAAGTGTCCTAAGGCAATCGCCTTATGATTGTAATCATTTATTTTAATAAATGAATATTCACTATTTGAGTATACATGTTTATGTATTTGATTGAGATCTTAAACTCATTTACTGAATGTCCGCAATATAACTCACAGCATGAGAGAATTTGTGATGAATTCACAACTAGTGATTATCTCTACATGTGCAATTGTGAAGTATTGAAATTGTCCCTAGTCGATGAATTGATAAATACGGACAGTATCAATTCTGTTGAGACTAGTATAGGTTATTCTCTAATCAGCTGATTCTCACTGGCTGGTGACATTGGGATGTCCAGAGATAAACATGAATGCTAGTTAAGGGAACTAGTTCATTGGAGTGACTGGCTGTAAAACTTCATATGGTAGTCTACATATAGATATGTCAATGAAGTTCTTACTGCAGCTTAAGTACGATATTCCTTTGACTTGCGGTGTTCAAGTCATCTTGGTCATGGAGACATATACTTTGACATCTTAAGCAAGCATCTACAAGGAGGTGTGGACCCAGGATGATTGGGTATAAGCCGAAGTGCCCGAAGATGTTTGAACAGCCTACAAAGGATTCACCACTCCTTGTGAGGAGATGTATACCCAAGGCCTATCGTCGGATTGTTACTCGAAGCCTCTGGCCAGAGCATGACATGTTCAGAGTATGAATCTCTTAAATACATGAGAGTAATTAGAATCCGTAGGACGAGAATACGTTACTTGGGCTAGGTGTGACATAGTCAGCCTAGTGGGGACTGACACACATAGACCGTGTCCTGAACCAAGTGGGTATAAGATGGTGAAGGGAATGGAGCATGATTCATTATAGCAGCTGAAGGGTTTCAGAATAGTTTCTGAGGTCAACCGTTGATCTTTCAAATAATTGGGGATCATGATGTACTACTAGGTGCCACTCATGATCGTTCTATAATTGGTTAATTATAGACGGCCAACATAAATCGAAAGCCTATTTGGTCACACGCACTACGAGTAATCCGAGGGATTTAAAACGAGCTGAAAATTGGATTTTCCAATCAAGAGAGATTAGGTTTGGTGAGCCGAACGATAAGTCGAATCTGAATTTTTCAGAGACGCATCGGAAGCGTAAAATGGCTAAGTCTTTTGAAGACTTAATAGATGAATTAAATAAGTTTAATTCATTGGGGCATGGCTTGGTTGGGCCGGCCAATGAGGGTCTCCATCCTCTTTGCTTGGCCGGCCACAATAAAGGGAGAGAACCAAGTTTTTGGCTCAATTTATAAAATAAACCAAGTGTGGTTTGTTTTATAAAATTATGGATGATATAAATTTTTTATATAATAAACCAAGGTTTGGTTTATTTTTCATGGAAATTAAAATGAACAATGGATTGATTTATTTTATTTTATAAAATCAATCATGGATTGATTTACCATGTTTAGAAAATTTATTCCATAAGAAAAAAGAGACTTGGCGGTTGAGAGGCCACTACATAAAGGACCCAAGGCAAGGCTTGGAAAATAATCGAAGTATTCTTGCCTGGGCTCTCTCCCTCTCCTCCCTTCTTCCTCTTGGCCGGCGACAAGGTTCTTCTCCCTTCTTCTTGCCGTGAGCACAAGGAGAAGCACTGAGGCGACGAAGTTCTTCCGTTGGGACAATCTTTCTCTCCAGCCATTATCACCTTGGGATTGGGCGCAAGTCATCTTCCTCCTTCTCGCCGGAATTATGATTTCGGCCAACCTTGGTAGTGAGTTTTTCCGATGTGATTATTTCTCTCTTGGTTTTTCTTGTCGCATTCTCGGAGAATCTAGTAGTTCTCGAGAACACGAAACTCGTGGCTTTGCGAAGTCATCCCAAAAATACTCAGCGTGGACGCGAATACAGGCGGAGCTTCCGAGGGACGCTTATGGTTGGATCTCATCCCTTCCTTAGAGTTACGCGAGGTAATAAGTAAATTAGTTTACGTTTCTGCAAAATTTTAAATATATGATCATATCTATACAAGAAAAAGTTGCATGCTTAGATGTGTGGTTAAATAATTTGAGAAATTATTTATGCTAAACCTTCCGCTGCACGTAATTAATTTTAAAATTACGAACTCGCATCCATGTCAACATGCACCCGACCCGACAGTGGTATCAGAGCCGTGGTTTGTGTTCGACATAATCATATAATTATTTTTGCGGAAAACTTTGTCATGATCTCAATTTTGGAAAATTTTCCAATTGTGAAAACTTTTCAATTATGGTAAATTTTCGATTTAGAAATTTCAAAGTCTGGAAATCATCATGAAATTTTGCAAACTTTTGAAATATCCCTGTTTCTGAAATTTTATGATAATTGTGAAAACTTTCCATTTTTGGAAACTTTTCAATTTTGGAAATTTCCCATTTTGAAAATTTTCCAATTTTGGAAAAACGTAAGTTTTCTTTGTACCAGAAACTTACAATTATTCTGAAAACCTTTTATTTTTGGAAACTTTCCATTTATGGAAAGCTCGTAATTTTGGGCACTTTCTTTCAAGAAAGTCTAGACAAATTATAGGAATATTAATTGGCATTTAAATTTATAATTGGAAATTAAATTATTTACAAAATTCTTTATTTTGGATTGAGCCTCTGGGAGCCGTCCAATTTAAAGTTAGTTGTTATAATTGAATTTCCTAAATTGAATTTAAACTGTCAAAATTTTAATTTGGATTGAGCCTCGGGGAGCCGTCCAAATTAAATTATTAATTTTCCATAAATAAAATATGTGATCAAATCTTGAAAATTTTTGAGGTGATTCTCAAACGATAATTTCCTTATTTGATTTATGAGGTGATGCTCTTACATATTACTGTCTCTAAAATTAATTAAGAAAATTATTTCCTATAGAGTATATTTCCTTAAATAAGATTTTCATGAAAATAATATGTGGTTGAATTAAGGGAATCTGTCTCTTAATTTAATAAGATTTGGTTTAGAGAAATCAAAGTCTTAAACATGTTATTTCCGAAATTGATTAGGATAATTTAGGAAATTGTTTCCCAAAATAATTCTTGAATAAAGTATGAAATTAGAATTAGGAAATACGGTTTCTAATTCAATTAATGAGACTTGATAAAATAAGTCACATACATACATTATTAAGGAAATCGTTAGAACATGACATAATTATATGTCATGAATGTGCATAAAAGAAAAGGATGAGACCTAAAACCCCTTACAAAATATTAAGGTCAACACCTTCCATTAATATGGTTAGAACCGGAGTTTTGTTTCTCGTTTGGGTTGATGGACACATCCATGCTCGGCTTGAACCTCAACATGTTCAAACCATGAAATTAGTTTATGATTAATATAGTTGGAGTCAGAGGTCAATCCTTAGTTTTGGTTGTTGGACACATCCAAGCCTGACTAAACGGTTGAATGAGCTCCAACCATATTAAAACTATTTCTTGATTAATGGATCAGCCTTAAGCTTGGAGCATCGATTTGTTGTGCCATAGCCAAGGTCGATGTAAAGAGAGGTGAAATTGCGTGCTATGTATATTGTTGCATACTTGCTAATGAGTTAACAACCCAATGATATATATGCAAACATTCAATTAGTTGATAGCATAATGTGATAGTTATATATGTGTAATATGTAATCGGTATAATTACCTACCTTCATAGCTAAGAATAACTTGATGGATTCCAGTCATGGTTGTTCTTATCTATGGTTGGATATCAACCTATTTGGAGATGTTCCTAGATCTCCCGAATTGATAAAAAGGGTTATTCAATTAGAAAAATAAATAGGATTTAATTAATGTATATTGATGCATTCTTTATCATTCTCATCACATAACCTCAATTTGTTTTCTAGGATAATCACCTGATCATGTCTTCTCTGAATTTGCGTTCCATTTTGGACACCAATAAGTTAACTAAGGCCAAAAGATTGAAAAGGCACCAAAAGGCACTTGCCATCACTGCGGCAAGGAGGGCCACTGGCGAAGAAACTGCAAGGTTTATCTTGAGTCCTTGAAGAAGAAGGCATCCGATGCCCCATCCTCTTCAGGCATCTTCGTTATTGAATGTCACTCTATTTCCTCGTACACCTGGGTACTTGATACTGGGTGTAGCTCACATATATGTAATGACATACAGGGGCTAAGGAATAGAAGAAGACTCGTCAAGAGAGAAGTGAATTTGCGAGTTGGAAATGGAGCAAAGATTGCAGCTATTGCCATCGGAACATATTTGCTAAAGCTCCCTACTGGACTTGTCTTAGAATTGGATAATTGTTATTTTGTTCCTTCGTTAATAAAGAACATTGTATCTATTTCATGCTTGAATGAAAAGGGTTACCATTTAACTTTTAGTAACAATTGTTATTAGATAACTTTAAATGGTGTTCTTTATGGGACCGGAACTTTATGCAATGGTATCTACACATTAGATTTATCCAGTGACGTTTTCAATATCGAAGTTAGCAACAAACGTGCTCGAATAGATAATCAAATAGACTCCTATACGTGGCATTGTCGTCTTGGCCATGTAAGTAAGAAACGCATGACCAAATTACACCGATGTGGAATTCTGGAATCATTTGAACCCGGTTTATTTGATACATGTGAATCATGCTTAAAAGGCAAGATGGTCAAATTACCCTTTTCCGAAAAAGGTAAACCAGTGGGAGAATTGCTTGGTCTAATACATACTGATGTATGTGGACCAATGTCAACTCTTGCACAAGGAGGTTATAGCTACTTCATTACCTTTATCAATGATCACTCACGATTCGGGTACGTGTTCTTAATGAAACACAAATCTGAAGCTTTTGAGAAATTTAAAGAGTTTAGAAGTGAAGTAGAGAAATAGCTTAGCAAAAGTATTAAGATACTTCGATCCGATCGGGGTGGTGAATACATAAGTCAAGAGTTTCAAGATTATCTTAGGGATAATAGGATATTGTCTCAATGGACTCGGCCATATACACCACAGCATAATGGTGTATCTGAGAGGCGTAACCGAACCTTGATGGACATGGTTAGATCTATGATGAATCTGTTAGTGATATGAGAGAAGTGTCCAAAGGCAATCGCCTTATGATTGTAAACATTTATTTCAATAAATAATAATTCACTATTTGAGTATACATGTTTGTGTATTTGATTGGGATCTTAAACTCATCTACTGAATGTCCGCCATACAGTTCACAGCATAAGAGAATTTGTGATGGGATCACAACTAGTGATTATCTCTAAATGTGCAAATGTGAAGTGTTGGAAATATCCCTAGTCGATGAATTGATAAATACGGACATTATCAGTTCTGTTGAGACTAGCATGGGTTATTCTCTATTCAGCTGATTCTCACTGGCTGGTGACATTGGGATGTCCGGAGATAAACATGGATGCTAGTTAAGGGAACTAGTTCATTGGAGTGACTAGCTGTAAGACTTCATATGGGAATCTACATGTAGATATGTCAATGAAGATCTTACTGCGGCTTAAGTGCGATGTTCCTTTGACTTGCGGTGTTCAAGTCATCTTGGTCATAGAGACTTATACTTTGACATCTTAAGCAAGCATCTCCAAGGAGGTGTGGACCCAGGATGATCGGGTATAAGCCGAAGTGCCCGAAGATGTTTGAACAGCCTACAAAGGATTCACCACTCCTTGCGAGGAGATGTATACCCAGGCCTATCGTCGGATTGTTACTCAAAGCCTCTGGCCAGAGCATATCATGTTTAGAGTGAGAGTCTCTAAAATACATGAGAGTAATTAGAAATCCAAAGGACGAGTAAGACATTACTTGGGCTAGGTGTGACGTAGTCAGCCTAGTGGGGACTGACACCATTGACCGTGTCCTGAACCAAGTGGGTATAAGGTGGTGAAGGGAATGGGGCACGATTCATTAGAGCTGCTGAAGGGTTTCAGAATAATTTCTTCTGAGGTCAAACCGTTGATCTTTCGATTAATTGGGGATCATGATGTACTACTAGGTGCCACTCATGATCGTTCTATAATTAGTTAATTATAGACGGCCAACATAAATCGAAAGCCTATTTAGTCACACGCACTACGAGTAATCCGAGGGATTTAAAACGAGTTGAAAATTGGATTTTCCGATCAAGAGAAATAAGTCGAATCTGAGTTAGTCAGAGGCGCAATGGAAGCTAAAAATGGCTAAGTCTTTTGAAGGCTTTTTGGGCGAATTAAATGAGTTTGATTCGCGGCGGTTCGGGTTGGTTTTGGCCGGCCAAAGAGGGTGCCAAAACCCCTTTGGTGGCCGGCCACAATAAGAGGAGAAAACCAATTAATTTTGGTTTAATTAATAAGATAAATCCAGCGCGATTTATTTTATAAATTATGGATAAATAAATTTGTATAAAGAAATTTATATAAATAAATTTATAGAAATTTATTCTTTTATGGAAGATTAAAATAATCCATGAATTGGGTTTATTTTAATTTTATAAAATCAATTATGAATTGATTTTTCCATAATAAGAAAGTTTATAAATTTCTTATAAAATTTATTCTATAATTTAAAGAGAAGAGGAATTTGTTTTATTATAAATTAGTTATAATAAAACTTGGTTTAAACGGAATAATTCATAAGAATTTATAGGATAAATTTCTTATGATAATTAATTAGTTTTATTATAAAGTTAGTTATAATAAAATTCATAAGAGAATTTATAGGATAAATTTCTTATGATAATTAATTTGTTTTATTATAAATTAGTTATAATAAGACTAGGCTTAAACGGAATAAGCAATAAGAAAATTTATAAGATAAATTTCTTATAACTAATTCCGTTAATTCCGTTAATTCGGTTTAGAGGGAGACTTAGCAAATGAGTTGCTACTATATAAAGGAACCAAAGGCTAGCCCTTATTCCTAATTAAGAGATTAATTATTCTCTCCCTCTCTCTCTCTTAATCTCTCCTCTATTCCTCCTTCTCCTTCATTAGGGCCGGCGCCCTTCATTGTTTAGGGCCGCTCCCTCTTGGTTGCTAGGGCCGGCGCACCCTATCAACACCAAGGAAGTTGGCGTGAGCAATCAAGAAGAAGGAGAACCCGAACAAGAAGAAGAAGAAGCGGATAGCGACTCCTCTCTTCTCGGAATTCGATTCCGTTACTTCATTGGTTAGTTTCCTAATTTCTCTCTTGTTCTTCTAGTTGTGCCTTCCGAGAATCTAGTAGTTCTCGTCGGCACAAAACTCGTGACTTTGCGAAGTCATCCCGAAGAGAACTCGGCGTGGACGCGAATAGAGGCGAAGCTTCCAAGGGACGCTACGGTTGGATCTCGTCCCTTTTCTTCGAGTTACGAAAGGTACAAAGTAAATTAGTTTACTTTTCCGCAAAGTTTTATTTTATGATTATGTCAACACACCATAAGGTTGCATGCTAGATACGAAGTTAAAATAATTTAGGAAATTATTTTATGCAAATTCTTCCGCTGCACGTAAAAATTTTAAATTTTACGAACTCGTATCCTTGTCGACATGCACCCGGTCCCAACAGTGGTATCAGAGCCGGTTAGTGTTCGACTTAATCATATAATTGTTTTGTGGAAAACTTTGTCATGATCTCAATTTCGGAAAAAATTTTCAATTATGGAAACTTTCAAATTATAATAAATTTTAGATTTAGGAATTTCAAAGTTTGGAAATCCTCATGAAATTTCGCAAACGTTTGAAATTTTCTATTTCTGAAATTTTATAATAATTTCGAGAACTTCCCATCTTTGGAAACTTTCCAATTTTGGAAATTTTTCTATTTTAGAAATTTTCCAATTTTGGAAATATGTAAGTTTCCTTTGTACCCGAAACTTACAATTATTCTGAAAACCTATTTTTGAAATCTCGCAATTTTGGGCACTTTCTTTTAAGAAAGTCTAGACAAATTCATGGACAGTTAATTGACAATTAAATTTGAATTGGTTTTTAAATTGACAACAAAATTCTTTATTTTGGATTGAGCCTCGGGGAGCCGTCCAATTTAAAGTTAGTTGTTGTAATTTAATTTCCCAATTTTTAATTGAAATTGTCATGTTTGATTGGATTGAGCCTCGGGGAGCCGTCCAATTGGATTTACAACACATTACTTTTCTTTGGGTATCTGAGCCTCGGGGAGCCACCCTTAGAAAACAATTTGTTGTAATTAATTAAATCCATGAATAAAATATGTTTAAGAGGTGATGCTCTTACATATTGTTGTCTCCAAAATTAATTAGGAAAATGGTTTCCTATAGAGTTTCTTAAATGAGATTTTCATGAAAATAATATGTAGTTGAATTAAGGGATTTGTCTCTTAATTTAACAAGATTTGATTTAGAGAAATCAAAGTCTTGAACATATTATTTCCGAAATTAATTATGACAATTTAGGAAATTGTTTCCCAAAACAATTCCTTTAATAAAGTATGAAATTATAATTAGGAAATCCGGTTCCTAATTTAATTCATGAGACTTGATAAATTAAGTCACATACATACTTTATTAAGGAAATCGTTAGTCATGACATAATTTTATGTCATGAATGTGCTTAAAAAGAATGAGACCCAAAACCCCTTACAAAATATTAAGGCCAACACCTTCCATTAATATGGTTAGAATCGGAGTTTTGTTTCTCGCTTGGGTTGATGGACACATCCATGCCCGACTTGAACCTCAACATGTTCAAACCATGGAATTAGTTTATGAATAATATAGTTCGAGTCAGAGGTCAATCATTAGTTTTGGTTGTTGGACACATCCAAGCCTGACTAAGCGGTTGAATGAGCTCCAACCATATTAAAACTATTTCTTGATTAATGGGTCAGCCTTAAGCTTGGAGCATCGATTTGTTGTGCCACAGCCAAGGTCGATGTAAAGAGAGGTGCAGTTGGGTGCTATGTATAATGATACATACTTGTTAATGAGTTAACAACCCAATGATTTTATGCAAACATTCAATTAGTTGATAGCATAATGTGATAGTTACATATATGTGATGTGTAATCGGTATAATTACCTACCTTCATAGCTAAGAAGAACTTGATGGCCACAGCCATGGTTGTTCTTATCTATGGTTGGATATCAACCTATTTGGAGATGTTCCTACGATCTCCCGAATTGATAATAAGGGTGACTCAATTCGTAAAATAAATAGGATTTAATTTATGTATGTTGATACATTCTTTAATAAATCTTCTCACATAATCTCAATTTGTATTTCTAGGATAATCACTCGATCATGTCTTCTCTGAATTTGCGTTCCATCTTGGACACCAACAAATTAACTGGGCCTAACTTCATGGACTGGCTTCGAAACCTGAGGATAGTCCTCAAGGCAGAGAAGATTGCTTATGTCCTTGAAGATCTACTTCCCTCAAATCCTCCAGCAGATGCAACTCCAGACCAATTGGTGGCCTATCAGAAACATGTGACCGATTCTGAACTTGCAAGTTGCATCATGCTAGCCTCTATGATACCTGAGCTGCAAAAGCAGCATGAGCATATGGATGCTTATACCATCATCTTCCATCTTAATGAGTTGTTTGAAGAGCAGCGAGATCCGAAAGGTTCGAAGTCTCCAGACTCCTCTTCACAACTAAGATGCAAGAAGGCACTTCGCCTCGCAGTTTGTGCTAAAGATGTTGGGGTACATTGAGCGACTGAACACACTCGGTTTTGCAATGGATCATGAACTAAGTATTGACTTAATTCTGAGTTGTTTGCCCAAAAGTTATTCGCAATTTGTGATGAACTATCGGATGAACAAGCTGAAACTACCATTCCTAGTTAGTCAACCTGCTGAAGTCTGTAGAGCCTTCTGTAAAGCAGGAACAAAAGGCAGTTCTGTTAGTTGGTTCCTCGAAGAAAGGTTCTAAGAGGAAGGCCAAAGAACAGAATAAGGGAAAGAAGAAAAAGGCTAAAAAGACTGAAAAGAAACCAAAAGGCACTTGCCATCATTGTGGCAAGGAGGGTCACTGGCGAAGAAATTGCAAGTTTATCTTGAGTCCTTGAAGAAGAAGGCATCCGATGCCCCGTCCTCTTCAGGTATCTTCGTTATTGAATGTCACTCTATTTCCTCAAATACCTGGGTACTTGATACTGGGTGTAGCTCACATATATGTAATGACATACAGGGGCTAAGGAATAGAAGAAGACTCGTCAAGGGAGAAGCAGATTTGCGAGTTGGAAATGGAGCAAGGATTGCTGCTGTTGCCATCGGAACATATTTGCTAAAGCTCCCGACTGGACGTATCTTAGAATGGATAATTGTTATTTCGTTCCTTCGTTAATAAAGAACATTGTATCTATTTCATGTTTGAATGAAAAGGGTTATCATTTACTTTTAGTAACAATTGTTGTTACATAACTTTAAATGGCGTTCTTTATGGGAATGGAACTTTGTGCAATGGCATCTACACGTTAGATTTATCCAGTGACGTTTTCAATATCGAAGTTAGCAACAAACGTGCTCGAATAGATAATCGAATAGACTCCTACACTTGGCATTGCCGTCTTGGCCATGTAAGTAAGAAACGCATGACCGAATTGCACCGATGTGGAATTTTGGAATCATTTGAACCCGATTCATTTGATACATGCGAATCGTGCTTAAAAGGCAAGATGACCAAATTACCCTTTACCGGAAAAGGTAATCCAGTGGGAGAATTGCTTGGTCTAATACATACTGATGTATGTGGACCAATGTCAACTCTTGCACAAGGAGGCTATAGCTACTTCATCACCTTTATCGATGATCACTCACGATTCGGGTACGTGTTCTTGATGAAACACAAATCTGAAGCCTTTGAGAAATTCAAAGAGTTCAGAAATGAAGTAGAGAAACAGCTTGGCAAAAGTATTAAAATACTTCGATCCGATCGGGGTGGTGAATACTTAAGTCAAGAGTTTCAAGATTATCTAAGGGACAATGGGATATTATCCCAATGGACTCCGCCATATACACCACAGCATAATGGTGTATCTGAGAGGCGAAACCGAACCTTGATGGACATGGTTAGGTCGATGATGAATCATGCAACTCTTCCAAAATCCTTTTGGGGTTATGCACTTAAGACAGCTGTTTATTTATTAAACAGAGTCCCGACCAAGGTAGTCTCTACTACTCCATATGAGATTTGGAATAGTAAGAAACCTCACTTAACTCACCTTAAGATATGGGGTTGTCCTGCTTATGTGAAGCGGGTTGTATCAGACAAATTGGATGCTAAGTCTGATAAATGTCTATTTATTGGATACCCTAAGGAAACGAAGGGTTACCAATTCTATCATCCCTTGGAACAAAAGGTGTTTGTTTCAAGGCATGCTGTATTTCTAGAAAAAGAATTTCTTTTACAAGAAAACAGTGGGAGTGGCATTGAACTTGATGAAGTTCAAGAAACTCCAATAGACATTACAGAGACACCGAGTCTAGGCCCACAACCGATAATTCATAATGATGAGCTATCAGTTGAACCTAAAACTACACCACCTCTTCGTAGGTCTGATAGGACACGCAACATTCCAGAGAGATACAGATTTCTCGTAAGTGAATCGAACGACGTGTTGCTCATTGGCGATGACGAACCTATCAGTTATGAAGATGTTCTGAAAAGTTCAGAATGAGACAAATGGCTTGAAGCCATGAAGTCGGAAATGGATTCCATGTACGAAAATCAAGTATGGGACTTGGTTAACCCACCTGAAGGGATTAACCCATAGGGTGCAAGTGGGTTTTCAAGAAGAAAACCGACATGGAAGGTAATGTTGTTACCTTTAAGGCTAGATTAGTGGCAAAAGGATATCGTCAGAAACAAGGATTTGATTATGACGAAACCTATTCGCCAGTAGCTATGCTTAAATCCATTCGGATACTCCTATCCATAGCAGCTCATTATGATTATGAGATATGGCAAATGGATGTGAAAACAGCTTTCCTTAACGGAAACCTGCTTGAGGACGTATACATGATACAGCCTGAAGGTTTCACATCGGTTGATAAAACCAAGGTATGCAAGCTTCGACGATCCATATATGGACTGAAGCAAGCATCTAGGAGCTGGAACATCCGTTTTGATGAGACAATCAAAAAGTTTGATTTCTCACAAAATCCTGACGAACCCTGTGTGTACAAGAAGGTTAGTGGGAGTGCAGTCGTATTCCTAGTATTATATGTCGACGACATCTTACTTATAGGAAACGATATTTCAGTCTTACAGACAGTTAAAATTTGGTTATCCAAAACTTTCTCCATGAAAGACCTGGGAGAAGCAACCTATATCCTTGGGATTAGAATCTATAGAGATAGATCAAAACGGTTGCTTGGTCTTTCGCAGTCTACATATATAGACCGAGTGCTAAAAAGGTTTAGCATGTCGGAATCCAAGAAAGGTTACCTTCCCATTAGGCATGGGATCAACCTTTCAAAGTCTATGTGTCCGCGCACAGAAGACGAGAGGATTTGCATGAATAAGATTCCCTATGCATCCGCGATAGGATCTATCATGTATGCTATGTTATGTACTAGGCCTGATGTATCGTATGCTTTGAGCGTCACAAGCAGATACCAGTCGGATCCAGGAATGGATCACTGGGCGGCTGTTAAGACAATCCTTAAGTACTTAAGAAGAACTAAGGATGTGTTCCTAATATATGGAGAAGGAGATATGGTAATACGTGGGTATACAGATGCCAGTTTCCAGACAGATAAGGATGACTCCAAATCGCAGTCTGGATACGTATTTACTTTGAATGGAGGCGCAGTAAGTTGGAAAAGTTCCAAACAAGACACCGTAGCGGATTCCACCACGGAAGCGGAATATATCGCAGCTTCGGAAGCAGCAAAGGAAGCAGTCTGGATCAAGAAGTTCGTCTCTGAACTTGGCGTGGTTCCAACCATTGATGATGCAGTGCCGGTTTACTGCGACAACAATGGAGCTATTGCACAAGCAAAGGAACCAAGGTCTCATCAGCGATCCAAACACGTGCTTCGCCGCTATCATCTGATCAGAGAGATTATAAGTAGGAATGACATACAAATTGAGAGAGTTCCCACTGAAAGGAATATAGCGGATCCTTTAACTAAGGCCTTGCCTCAAAGCAAGTTTGAGGGTCATGTTAGAGCCTGTGGTATTGGATACCGTAGCGATTGGCATTAGGCCAAGTGGGAGTTTGTTAGTGATATGAGAGAAGTGTCCTAAGGCAATCGCCTTATGATTGTAAACATTTATTTCAATAAATGATAATTCACTATTTGAGTATACATGTTTGTGTATTTGATTGGGATCTTAAACTCATCTACTGAATGTCCGCCATACAGTTCACAGCATAAGAGAATTTGTGATGGGATCACAACTAGTGATTATCTCTAAATGTGCAAATGTGAAGTGTTGGAAATATCCCTAGTCGATGAATTGATAAATACGGACATTATCAGTTCTGTTGAGACTAGCATGGGTTATTCTCTATTCAGCTGATTCTCACTGGCTGGTGACATTGGGATGTCCGGAGATAAACATGGATGCTAGTTAAGGGAACTAGTTCATTGGAGTGACTAGCTGTAAGACTTCATATGGGAATCTACATGTAGATATGTCAATGAAGATCTTACTGCGGCTTAAGTGCGATGTTCCTTTGACTTGCGGTGTTCAAGTCATCTTGGTCATAGAGACTTATACTTTGACATCTTAAGCAAGCATCTCCAAGGAGGTGTGGACCCAGGATGATCGGGTATAAGCCGAAGTGCCCGAAGATGTTTGAACAGCCTACAAAGGATTCACCACTCCTTGCGAGGAGATGTATACCCAGGCCTATCGTCGGATTGTTACTCAAAGCCTCTGGCCAGAGCATATCATGTTTAGAGTGAGAGTCTCTAAAATACATGAGAGTAATTAGAAATCCAAAGGACGAGTAAGACATTACTTGGGCTAGGTGTGACGTAGTCAGCCTAGTGGGGACTGACACCATTGACCGTGTCCTGAACCAAGTGGGTATAAGGTGGTGAAGGGAATGGGGCACGATTCATTAGAGCTGCTGAAGGGTTTCAGAATAATTTCTTCTGAGGTCAAACCGTTGATCTTTCGATTAATTGGGGATCATGATGTACTACTAGGTGCCACTCATGATCGTTCTATAATTAGTTAATTATAGACGGCCAACATAAATCGAAAGCCTATTTAGTCACACGCACTACGAGTAATCCGAGGGATTTAAAACGAGTTGAAAATTGGATTTTCCGATCAAGAGAAATAAGTCGAATCTGAGTTAGTCAGAGGCGCAATGGAAGCTAAAAATGGCTAAGTCTTTTGAAGGCTTTTTGGGCGAATTAAATGAGTTTAATTCGCGGCGGTTCGGGTTGGTTTGGCCGGCCAAAGAGGGTGCCAAAACCCCTTTGGTGGCCGGCCACAATAAGAGGAGAAAACCAATTAATTTTGGTTTAATTAATAAGATAAATCCAGCGCGATTTATTTTATAAATTATGGATAAATAAATTTGTATAAAGAAATTTATATAAATAAATTTATAGAAATTTATTCTTTTATGGAAGATTAAAATAATCCATGAATTGGTTTATTTTAATTTTATAAATCAATTATGAATTGATTTTTCCATAATAAGAAAGTTTATAAATTTCTTATAAAATTTATTCTATAATTTAAAGAGAAGAAGAATTAGTTTC
>JAGFNQ010008883.1:121534-150688 GCA_024364735.1 Boesenbergia rotunda | reverse complement strand
TCTTTGAGCATTCTGAGCTGCAGACACTCGTTCCTTCGGTCCTGCATCCAGGGTTAGTCCAAAACACAATAAAACAATAAAATAATAGGTTATACAGCCTCAGCTGTCTTGGTTCTGACTTTGGTCTCCAAAATGGAGCCCTAGGTCGAACGACGCCTAATGTTCCCTCAAGGGGAACGCGTCCTCACCTACTCCTCTCGGGGAGAATTTACCTGGTGCCAACCGGCTCCTCCAGTTGGACTTTGCCCAGCAGTCCTTCGCCAGGTCTTGAGGTACCAAGCTGCCCTTCGCTTGGTGCCTAGCAGCCCTTCGCTAGGTCTTTCTTCTGCAGTCCTTCGCCAGTGCCTAGCATTCCTTCGCTAGGGCTTTTCCAATTCTGGCAGTCCTTCGCCAGTGCCTAGCATTCCTTCGCTAGGGCTTTTCCATTCTGGCAGTCCTTCGCCAGTGCCTAGCATTCCTTCGCTAGGGCTTTTCCATTCTGGCAGTCCTTCGCCAGTGCCTAGCATTCCTTCGCTAGGGCTTTTCCTGTACACTCAAGAAACTTGTTAGACACCAATTAACCCTTAACTTTGGAACCCTTTTGCCAATATCAAAACACAGGTTTGACTTGGGTGCAATCTGCACCAACAATCTCCCCCTTTTTGATATATGGCAACCTAGTTCAAAAGGTTAAGGAAAAAAAATGTTGAAATTGAAATCCTAAGTTAGATTCCCTCCCCCTGGAAGTAATCTCCCCCTAGGTTTTTCAAAAGTAGGTGGTTTTAGTTTAAATACTTTTTGTTATAGAAAGACTTTAAGTATTGGCTGAGTTTTTCAAAATAAATATTCTAAGTTTGAAGAAGTTTTCATATTTTAGCAAATTTTGAGTTTAGGAAAACTTTTTTAAACTTAGACTTTTTCAGTTTTTGAAAACTCTTGTTTTTAAGCACAAAAAAATTCAGGCTTAAAAATTCATACTTAGAAAGATTCGAGACTTGGAAAACTTTTTCATACTTAGAAAACTTTTCAGGATTTAGAAAAAATTTCAGACATTAGAAAAAGCTTTTCAGTGAATATTTTAAGCAAAAATTAATAGCAATTCAGAGCAAAAGGAATTTTAAGCAAATAAATTAAGCTTTCAGAGTTAGAAATTTTGGAAAAACATTTTTGTTCCCTGTTTCCTTTCCAACTCTCCCCCTTTGACATATATCAAAAAAAATGCAGAAGAAATATTTGCAATAATAAAGCATTTGCTGTACTGAAACAAACTAAGACCTAAGTCTGGTTTCATCTTTAGGGATATGTCTAACCCAATTAGCTACTTACTAACTGTTATAAACAGTAGCTTTTGCTAGGGTTAGTCAAGTTAAGTGTTTTTGTTCAAGTTAGATTTTCTAATCTTGATACTTAACTTGATTGTTGTTCAGTTTGTATTTAGTGCCCCAACTACTGCAGATGCACTGACTTAAATCATCTTGAGTTAAGGCAAAGACCTAAGCATCTCAACCCTTTCTAGGTTATCACTCAAAGTACCCTAAGGTGCTTGTGAGATGCTGACTTCTAGATCTATAGGTGCATGCAGTTCTAGGGTTAGAGCCTAGGCTAATTCCATTTCGAAGAAAACCCTAGTTTTGAAGGGGGTAGTTTTTGAAATAAAACTAAGTAAAAAAATTTTAAAATCAAAGTAAAACATTTTTAACAAAGAAAACATTTTAAAATCAATTAAGACATTTTAAAATCAATTTAAAATATTTAAAAAAAACAAATGATTCTATTCTACTAAGCATAATCCTAACTGCCTTCTTAGTGAGCTAAACTCAGATTCAGGTAGGGGTTTAGTGAATATGTCAGCTAGGTTGGACTTGGAGTCTACATGCTTAAGGACTATTTCACCCCTAGCAACGTGATCTCTTACAAAGTGATGTTTTACTTCTATGTGTTTGGTTCTAGAGTGTTGTATAGGGTTTTTGGTTAAGTTAATTGAGCTAATATTGTCAATATTGACTTGGGTCTGATTGTAGTCTAGCTGAAAGTCCTTAAGAGTATGCATCATCCATAGGAGTTGAGCTACACACTCTCCTAAGGCTACATATTCAGCTTCAGTTGTGGATAGAGCAACACAGTGTTGCTTCCTACTGCACCAACTTACTAAGATGTTTCCTAAAAGTTGACAGCTTCCACTTGTACTTTTTCTGTCTAATTTACAACCAGCATAGTCAGAATCAGAGTATCCTGACAACTTAAAGGATGAAGTCCTAGGGTACCATATCCCTACATTTAGGGTGCCCTTAATGTATCTTAAAATTCGTTTTAGGGCTGCTAGGTGAGTCTCCTTAGCACAGGTTTGGAACCTAGCGCACATTCCTACTGAAAAAAGTATATCAGGTCTGCTGGCTGTAAGGTATAGTAGACTTCCTATCATACTTCTATAAAGTTTTAGATCTACTGGTTTGCCATCAGGGTCATTATCTATTTTCACATTTGTGGCCATTGGGGTACTTATACTTTTAGAGTTATCCATTTTAAATTTCTTAATCAGTTCTTTAGCATATTTAGATTGATGTACATAATTTCCATCCTTAGTTTGTTTGATTTGTAACCCTAGGAAAAAGTTAAGTTCCCCAACTAAACTCATTTCGAACTCATTTTCCATTATTGTTACAAATTCTTTTAGAAATTTAGAGTTAGTTGATCTAAATATTATATCATCTACGTAAATTTGGGCAATAAATATATCCTTTTCTAAAATTTTAACAAACAAGGTTGGGTCAATTTGACCTTGTTTGAATTCTTTAGAGATCAGGTAATAGGATAATCTTTCATACCACGCCCTGGGTGCTTGTTGTAGTCCAT
The DNA here is from genome assembly GCA_024364735.1 of Boesenbergia rotunda. Lineage (NCBI taxonomy): Eukaryota > Viridiplantae > Streptophyta > Magnoliopsida > Zingiberales > Zingiberaceae > Boesenbergia > Boesenbergia rotunda. The sequence continues at coordinate 147,856 of JAGFNQ010008883.1, read as the reverse complement.
AAAGGGCTTTACTATGTTTGTAGACATGATCGGGTTTTTCTATATCCTCAAACCCTGGGGGTTGTCCTACATAAACTTCTTCCTTAATAAGCCCATTTAAGAAGGCTGACTTTACATCCATTTGGTATAATTTAAATCCTTTATGGGATGCAAAGGCTAGTAACATCCTAATAGACTCAAGTCTAGCTACAGGGGCATAAGTTTCATCATAATCCAACCCTTCTATTTGACTGAATCCCTTAGCTACTAAGCGGGCTTTATTTCGGACTATTTCACCTTGATCGTTTAACTTATTCCTAAATACCCACTTAGTGTCAATTACGGATTTGCCCTTAGGTTTAGGTACTAACTCCCAGACTTGGTTTCTCTCAAATTGGGCTAGCTCTTCTTGCATGGCTAAGATCCAGTCAGGATCAGGTAGGGCTTCCTCAATAGTCTTAGGTTCAATCTTTGAAATCATGGCTATTTGACTAAGATTTCTATAGGAAGCTCTAGTTCTGACTCCTACGGTTGGATCACCTACAATTTGGTCAGTTGGGTGACTGAGTCTGGGTTTCTTGGTTTTTCTAGTACTTGGCTCAGCTTCAGGTCCAGCTGGTCCAATAGGTTCAATTCTGGGTTCATTGGTTGGTTCAACTGATTCAGAAGTTGGTTCAATTGTTAAGTCATTAAAGGGTTCAGTTAGGGTTTCAGAGTTATCTTCTTGATCAGTATTTGGTGAAGCTAAGTCAGAATTATCAGATTTTGGGTTAGTTTCTTCATCAAATATTAAGTTGGTTGTTTCTTCAATTTTCTTAGTTATTTTGTTGTAGACTCTATAACCTCTACTTGTTGTAGAGTACCCTAAAAAGATACCTGAGTTTGACTTGGATTGGAATTTTCCAAGATAGTCTTTGGTATTAAGAATATGGACTTTGCATCCAAAGACTCTAAGATAGTGTAGGTTTGGAAGTCTATGGTAGTAAAGTTCATAGGGTGTTTTATTTAACCTTTTATTAAGCAGAATCCTATTTTGGATATAGCAAGCTGTGCTAATTGCTTCTGCCCAGTAGTGGTTAGGTAGGTCAAATTCATTGAGCATAGCCCTAGCAGCTTCCTGTAAGGTTCTATTCTTTCTTTCTACTATGCCATTTTATTGGGGGGTTCTAGGACATGAAAATTCGTGTTTATATCCATTTACTTTACAGAATTCTTCGAATCTTTGATTCTCGAATTCTCCCCCGTGGTCAGACCTAAGTCTTTTGATTTTGGTATCATCTTGATTTTCAATCAATTTACAAAAGTTGTTAAATAGGTTCAGGGTTTCATCTTTGGTCTTTAGAAACCTGACCCAAGTGAACCTAGAGTAGTCATCAATTATCACTAAGCAGTATCGGTTTCCACTTAGTGACTTGGCTCCATGTGAATCAAATAGGTCAAGGTGTAGGAGCTCAAGTGTGGTTTGGGTTTGATCAGATTGGATCAATTTGTGACTAGACTTGGTTTGTTTGCCTTGATTACAGGATTCACATATTAGGTTTTCATTATTCTTAATTTTAGGGACACCTTTGATTAAGCCAAGTTGGGTAATTTTTGAGATAGTTCTTAGATTGCAATGACCTAATCTCCTATGCCAGAGTTTTGATTGTTCTAATTGTGTTAACATGCATTTGGGTATAAGGGGAAGACTTATAGTATATACATTATTTTTCCTAGTGCCCTTAAGCATGATTTCTGAGTCTTGTGCATTTCTAATCAGGCAGTTAGAATTGTTGAAGGTAACTAAATAACCAGAGTCACATAACTGACTTATGCTAAGTAGGTTAAAACTAAAGTCTTCAACCAATAGAACTTTCTTAATAATGAAATTAGATTTAAGTTCAATATTACCTGACCCAATTACCTTGAGTGTAGCATTATTTCCAAATGCCACTGAGCCCAGGTTTTTGAACTTGAGTTTGGTGAACTTCAATTTGTCTCCAGTCATGTGTCTGGAGCATCCGCTATCTAACATCCATTGGTCCAAATCTTTATGTTCCTACACATAAAGGATTTTTGGTGATTTGGATCCAATTTGAGTTGGGATAGCTTAAATTGAGTTTCACTTCCTAGTCTGTCTCACCCTAGTCTAGGGTTTTCAAACACATTAACCTTAAGGTTTTTGTGAGACAGGTTTGAGGGTAAAAATTAATTTTGAAAAGGAATTTTAATTTATTTTGAAAATGTTATTTTAGTTTTGAAAACAGATTTGAAAACAAATAAGTTTAGAAATTTTGAAAAATAGATTAAGTGATTTTTGAAAAAGAAATAAGTTTTGAAAACAGATTAGAATCTATAATTATTTGAAATTTGAGTTAGATTCGAATTTGACAAAAGATAATTTGAATTTGAATTTCAGAAATTGGCTTCCAGGTCTTGGCGAGGCACAAGGCCTTCTTTGGCCGTAGCCTTATGGGATCATCCACCCTTTCCTTGACAAAGCCTTTTAATGAAATTTCATTTTCAAATTAAATTAGGTCATTTTCTGGTTTAACTAGCTTGGGTCTTGGATCGGTAGCTTCGGCTGGTTTCACCAGTCTAAAGAGACTAAGTAGACTTGATCTTATTAGAGTTGGTTTCCCCAACGTACTATCATCTCACCTCCTCCCAATACTATGTTTTCAAATTTCAAGTAATTGGTTAAGTCCTTAAGATAACTAAACCTAAGTCTAAGCATGGTAAATTGCAGAAATTAAATAAACAATCAATCAATCAAACATGCAATTTAATAAAAAAATTATTTAAGTCACTTCAAAATGGTAATAATATTCTAGATTTTCGCAATAAGCAATGTTATGAATTACATTTTCATATGAATTAATCATGTTGTTCATAGTAAATAATGGATTATTAAATACTGTAAATTTACCATTTGATTCCCTTTTGGAGGTCTCCCCCTTGATTTTAGCCATCTTCCCTTTGCTTGATTGTTTCCTCAGTATTTTGTAGTGGTCGCGAGCTAACCGGACAAGTTTCCGAGGATACCTTTCTTTGTCGTCAGATTCTGAGTCTGAGTTGGACTCAGGTTCTAGTTGAGGCCTCTTTTGCAGTTCTCTTGGAGTTTTCCCTGCAATAAAACTTATACCTTTCTCGACCATTATAGTATCTATTTGATTATTCAATTCTAATTTAGAAAAAAATTCAAAATTAGTTACCGTCTTAGTCAGTTCATCGTCTGATTCTACTGGTTCGATTTCGATTCTGGATTCGAGTTCAGATTCTGATTCGGCTATCTGTGCTTGGACATCAAGTACCTCAATGTCGGAGCTCTCTTCGTGTAGGTTGATTAGTTTCTCCCACATTTCTTTAGCACAGTTGAAGGATCCAACTAGCTTGAGTTGTTCGTTAGTTAGACCGCATTGAAGAATTGCAGTTGCTCTTGCATCAGTCTCAATTTGGTTGAGGGTTGGTTCATCCAGTTTGTCCCATGCAATTGATAGTCCATCTTCTGTAGGGAGGTGGAACCCTGTTTGAATTATCAACCAGAGATCTAGATTGTCCTTCAGGTGGGATTCCATTAGACTTTTCCAGGTTCTGAAGTTCTCGCCAGAGAATAGAGGCGGACGAACACTGTTCCATTCTTGATTGGCCATTAAGGATAAATCTTGCACACAAGGAAAAAAAAAATAGAGATGTACCAAGACTTGGTCTTGGATTAGTAGTGCGGGAGAGAGAGAAAAATAAGCTCAAAAGGTGTTTGCACGAATTTCGAGGTAAAATAATAATAAAATTTTTTTTTGAAAATGTTGACCTTAACAATTTTGATTAATGAAGAAAAAGTAAGAAAAAAAATTTCTCGAATTAAGATAGCACGAATTTCGAGGAAAAATATTAAAATAATAAAAAAAATTTACGATAAGTTTTCACAAATTGATTCTTTTATCAATTCTGACTTATGGTGAGAAAATGAGAATTCAGAATTGAAAAAGGCGTAAGGATATTTTAAATACACTCACAGATATTATTTATTTGAAAAATAAAGCGAAAAAAATCCGAAAAAAAAATTTCAAAGTGGTGGTTGCACCAACTTTGAATAACCCCGCTCTGATACCACTTGTTGGATCGAGAAATGCGAGAGAGGGGGGGGTGAATGTCGCAAATCGTTCGGATTTAAAAAGAGTAAGTGCGCAGCGGAATAAAACAGAGCAAAAACAACGCTAACACGGTCGTTTTACTTGGTTCGGAGCCTCGGTCGACTCCTACTCCAAGGCCCACGGTCGTTGACCGTTTTCTGCGGGCAATTCTATAAGTTTAAAAGTTTACAAGAAAGATAATAACAAGAACAGTTTAGTAAACTTTAAATACAGCTCTTCGTTACCGACGTCCGGTGCAGATCGAAGTTTCGGAGCAGCGGGACGTCGTCAGCTCGAGTCGGAAGGTTTCTGGAGCATGTCGCGGAAGCAGAAGAGCGCAGAAGTGTCGCAGTGATTGATGCTGTGAAGAAGGAGGTCGAGGGCCCTTTATATAGGGCTTGGGGGCACCCTGGTAGACGGGGGCGCCCCCCCACGTGGCAGCAGATCCGGTTGTTGCTCGGTCGCCGTCTGATCCCCTTATCCTCGGGATCCGGTTTGACCGGGGTGCCCGGATGACTCGGGGCGCCCGCATTGACCGGTCAAAGCCTTATCTGCAGCGCTGAGCTCTCCTCGGTAAGTCTGGCTGGGGGCGCCCGGGACAGCGGGGGCGCCCTGGGCGTGTAGCGCAGACGCGGCTGAGTTGGTTCGCTATGGGGGCGCCCGGGACAGCGGGGGCGCCCTGTGTATGTACTGTCGAAGTCTTTCTTGTCTTGTTGTGTTTTGTGGTCACCATGGGGGCGCCCGGGACACTCCGGGCGCCCTGGTCAGCGGTTGCCTCACTCCTTTGAGGCATTCTGAGCTGCAGACACTCGTTCCTTCGGTCCTGCATCCAGGGTTAGTCCAAAACACAATAAAACAATAAAATAATAGGTTATACAGCCTCAGCTGTCTTGGTTCTGACTTTGGTCTCCAAAATGGAGCCCTAGGTCGAACCGACGCCTAATGTTCCCTCAAGGGGAACGCGTCCTCACCTACTCCTCTCGGGAGAATTTACCTGGTGCCAACCGGCTCCTTCAGTTAGACTTTTGCCCAGCAGTCCTTCGCCAGGTCTTGAGGTACCAAGCTGCCCTTCGCTTGGTGCCTAGTAGCCCTTCGCTAGGTCTTTTCTTCTGGCAGTCCTTCGCCAGTGCCTAGCATTCCTTCGCTAGGGCTTTGTCCATTCTGGCAGTCCTTCGCCAGTGCCTAGCATTCCTTCGCTAGGGCTTTTCCAATTCTGGCAGTCCTTCGCCAGTGCCTAGCATTCCTTCGCTAGGGCTTTTCCATTCTGGCAGTCCTTCGCCAGTGCCTAGCATTCCTTCGCTAGGGCTTTTCCATTCTGGCAGTCCTTCGCTAGTGCCTAGCATTCCTTCGCTAGGGCTTTTCCTGTACACTCAAGAAACTTGTTAGACACCAATTAACCCTTAACTTTTGAACCCTTTTGCCAATATCAAAACACAGGTTTGACTTGGGTGCAATCTGCACCAACACTCCCCAGGGTGAATGACTAGGGTGGATGAAACCCTTGTCGAGCAGCTCTTGTAACTGTTCTTGCAGCTCTTTCAGTTCTACTGGTGCCATGCGATAAGGTGCCTTTAAAATTGGGTTGGTTCCTGGAACCAACTCAATTTCAAATTCAATTTCTCGATTGGGAGGGAGTCCTGGTAACTCTTCAGGAATCACCTCCGGATAGTCACAGACTACCCTCACTTCCTCTTTCTTTAATCCTTCTCTTTGACTTGCATCTACTATATGAGCTAGAAAACCAGAACACCCCTTCTCTAACATTCTCTGAGCTTGTAAGGTAGATAAGAACCTTTTTGTCTTTCTCTTTGGGTCTCCAATAAACTCGAATGGAGGTTCTGCTTCTGGTGTGAACTTGACTTTTCTCTTGCGGCAGTCTATAGAAGCATTGTACTTGCTCAAGAAGTCCATCCCTAAAATGACATCGTAATCCTTCATCTCAAGGACTACCAAGTCACTGTAGAACTCTCGGATGGAAATCCAAATTGGTACTGCCCTCAGCCTCTCAGTAGAGGCCATTACTTCCCCCGACGGTAAAGTTGTTAAGAACTCCTGACTCAATCATTCTGGTGGGATCCCTAGCTTCTTAGAGAAAAACATGGATACAAAGGAATGGATTGCCCCATTATTGAATAACACAATAGCATATTGGGATGAGATGAGTATTCGACCTGTGACCATAGTAGTAGAATTTGCCGCCTCTTCCTTGGTGATGGCGAAAATCCTGGCGTTGGTCGTGGCTGGTGGGGCTTCCATTCTCGCTTGACTGAAATAGGGTCCCTCCATTGCTGGCTGCATCTGGTGCAACTGGGTTGATCCACCCCCGTACTGAAGGAGCTGTGGTGGCGGCGACTTTGCTTTAGGACAAGCCTTAGCCAGGTGCCCTACTACTCCACAGATATAACATTCGCCAATATTCAACCGGTTAGGGCAAGCCTTCATCATATGTCCTTCTGCTCCGCAAATATGACATCCGCTCATGCCCTGACGACATACTCCGGGATGCATCTTCCCACATTTTAGGCAAGGGGAATACTTGAGCTGCTTTCTTGACGAGCCCCCTTTATTGCCCTCAGAAGACTTCTGGTCCCACTGCTTCCTCTTGCCTGAATTTCCTTTCCAATTTTGTTAGTTTTAAGGATTTCCTTGGGACTTCTGGGCTGATGCCTGTTGTTGTTGCACACGTGTGGCCTTTATACTATTTAAGTAGTGTTCAGTGATCAAAGCACTACTTACTAGTTCTTCCGATGTCTGCGGTCTATTACCACCACCGGCCACATTCAGAGCTATCTGAGGCCTCAGCATCTTGAGCATTAACCTGACCCTTTCCTTTTCAGTGCTAACTAACTCCGAGCACAAGCGAGCTAGTCGATTAAACTTCTTCACGGCTTCATCTACAGACAATTCTCCTTAACGGAACTCCGTGAATTCATCGTAGTGTTTGTTCGTTACCTTCATATGAAAGTACTCCTCCAAGAACTCTGCTTCGAAGTCGGCCCAGGTCATCTAACTCACATTTCTCTTAGCCTTCACTCTTTCCCACCATATCCTGGCGTCTCCAGTAAGGCAGAAGGATGTGCACTTTATCTTCTCCACCTCAGGCCAGTCCAGTAACTCCATTATACTTTCCACCGTTTTGAACCATGCCTGAGCATCCCATGGTTCACTTGTGCCAGAAAAATTCTCGGGCTTCAGTCTCTACCACTGGATCAGATATGCCTCTTGTCTTACTTCTCTTGCCAGAGGTACTGGGGGAACCTCTGTCGCCACTGGTGCCACTACTTGCGCCACTGGCGCCACTGGAGGGGTAGCAGGGGTGGCCTGCTGATTAGCCATCAAGGTGGCAATGACTTGCTGCTGTTCAGCAAGTTGCCTCTGAAGCTGGGCCACCACTCCTTGAAGGTCTAATGGTGGTACTGACTCCGTTGACTCCTGTTCTCTAGGAGCTTGCTCCTCATTTCGGACAATTCTGGGACGTCCTCTTGCCATTCTCTTACTCTATAGTGTAAAGAAAATAAAATCTCATTATCTCTTACTATCTTACTTCATTATCTCCATGCACATATTAGCATATAATAATACTAAGGGCATCTACAACGGCTCATTAATCGAGCGTTATAACGCTCAATTAATGAGCCGTCCCCGTTAAAATCATTGTGGAAGTGCGTTAATGTGCTGACGCGGATGAACGCGTTCATATGTTTGAACGTGTTCATCGCGTATGACATGGCATCCTGATCGGTCTGGTGACCGATCAGGTTCCTTCCTGATCGGTCACCAGACCGATCAGGCAAGAGCCTGACCGATTAGGCTCCTGCCTGATCGGTCAGGCAGGAGCCTGATCGGTCTGCCTGATGGCAGACCGATCAGGCATGCAGGGAGCCAAATTAATTTCAATTTGGCTGCTTGCATGCAATTAATCAAATTAATTAACATGTTAATTAATTTTAATTTCAATTAATTTTAATTTAAATTAATAATAAATATATTTAAAATTATTATTATTATTTATTTTAAATAATAATTATTTAAATTTATAAATATAGTTGAAAATATAAAATATGTATGTATGAGATTGAATATGTGAGAGAATGTGTATGTGGCATGTGGACCCCACAAATAATAGGGGTTGAATGTTAAATGAATGTGAGAGAATAAAGATGTTAATGTTAATGTGTATGTGGCATGTTGGTCCCATACCTTTTGATGAGGTGGTAGGTGTTATAACGTTAAAGGAATTAAACGGTTGCGGATGCGCTAACATACTTCCTTATCATCATGCACTTACTGATACTAGCAGTCAATAATGAAAAACATACAAAACTACAACATATGAACTTCTTACTTGGCAGGCGGCAGGATTGATGCTTGATGTCAGTGTGGCGGAAGGGTGGAAACTTGCTCTGATACCACTCTGTGACGACCCGACTTCTCTTCTTTAAGGTGGACGTCACTTTTACTTAACCTTAACTTTACCTTATCCTTAGCCTTAGGTTACAACTACTTGACTTCCCTTAGCCTTAGGTTTTAGACCTGGGAAATCCTTTCAAGGGTCCATAATTCATACACTTCTAATGCATATAGATAAATAACTCCAAATCTATACTCTATACTAGTTTTATAAATATCTTAGCAACCCAAAACAAACCCATTAACTTGCAATTAGGATCTCTGTGGAATTTAATAAACTATCAAAACATATGAAATCTATACTAGAATTTGTACTCAACTTTGTCTCTATGCAAAGTTTAAACAAAATTATTACGTTCTACCAATCCAAAACACCAATCACAAGTTTCTATAAGACATAACCCAAAGATCTCTCCCACGGTTCCGCCACCACTGAACATCAATACAAGTCCCGTTCGCCTCCTTAGCTTATGCTTTTTCTTTACCTTTATCTGCAATAGAAGGAAATGCAACTAATAAGTGAATTGCTTAGTAAGTAAATCCTAACTCACAAATCCATGCGATCAATGATAAACATGCTCTTTTGAAAAGATGCTCGCTTCAAAATACATGCACTTGGAAATACTTGCACATGAGAACTTTCATATAATTATCATGCTCAATCATGCTTGAAAACATTTACTTGCATTAAAACACTTGCAAACTTAACATGCTCATGATTTCTTTTGAGACTTGATACTTATACGTTTCCATACTTTAAAACACTAACTTCCTTGCTCTTGCTTTTTAACATGCTTGTAACATAACAACGTTAACATACATAACAAAATATGTACTTAACTGAAAACACTTACATATACTCATATACTTCAAAATAATAATCAACTTTCTAGGCCTTGACATTGTACCTGGTATCAATGTACCAATGCGCGCATCCCTAATAGGTTTCGGGGTAGCTAGCCACCGCACCCTATTAGAGCTTCTTTCTAACTTTCTGTGGGCCTCTCATTTGCCCGGTACATGTCACTTTACAAAAGTAAAATACTTTCTTACTCATAATGTTTATACTTATCAAGCTATCTTTTTTTTTCATAAATCTGGCACTACAAACCTTTACCTTTCTTACTTGGAACTTTCATCGAGCACCTTGCGTGCCCTTAACCCAAAACTCATTTTTGGGACTTTTCAAGAACTTGGTCTTATCATGCTTAGATTCACATACACAAAACCTACTCGAGTTTAAGTTCTATAATAAGAAATATGTCTTCTTGAGAAACTTAAACACACAATTTAAAATAGTCTTAAAGCATGCACTTAGATCACAAAACATAGTTCTACAACGAGAAATTCATGACGAAACTACTTCTATTGCAGTGAGTGATCTACTTACCCCCCTTTGCTTGAAGAAAACTCACTAAGTATATAGTAAAATCCTAGCGTAGGACTCCTTTCCTCTTCCTTGCGAGAAACTTCACTCCTTGGCCCTAGGGAAGAAACCCTAGGTTCTCTACTCAAGAGGAAGAAGAAGGAGGCAGAAAACTCTTGTTTTCTCCCTGTTTTCGCAGCCTCCCTTGCCCCCTGTTCGCACCGACTCCAATAACCTAAAGGGGGATTTAACGCAACTTAAGCGGAAGTTGAAACACCTCTTCATGAAAAGGACTTACTTACCTATAATATAATTTCGATCCATTCTTTTCTCTACTTGATACCCCCCAACCTTCCGGCTAGCCGAGCCCGCCTAAGGATTGGCTTGTCGCGTGGTCGCGAGATCAAACCTCCATCCGACTCTTTCCCTTTTCTTTTTATTTTTTATTTCGAAAAATTGCCAGAAAATTCAGAAAAATTCCTAATAATTCATGAAAATTATTGGGTGTTACAAGGCCTTCTTTGGTCGTAGCCTTATTGGATCATCAATCCTTTTCTTGACAAAGCCTTTTATAGAAAATTCATCTTCAAGTTACTTCTTGAAATATTTTGGTCTAACTAGCTTAGGTTTTGGATCGGTAGCTTCGGCTAGTTCCACCTAACGGCTTCCCTAACGTACTATCATCTCACCTCCACCTAATACTAGGTTTTTTCAAGTTTCAACTAGTCTTTTTCCTATAACCATTCTAAATCATGCGTAAATTTAAATATGAATGACATGACATATATTAAAGAAATAGTAGATGCATGTTCATGGCATTTAATGAATGATTCAAACAAGTCAGAATATTTAAGTAAGTTTCTAAAAATGTATTAAATTTCCGATTTGATACATATCGTGTGAACCAGCGAATATGTCAACCCACTTTGACATATTTAATTTTATTACATTAATTGTTGCGGTTTGGGTAAGATTTTATTTAATTCGAGTTTAAGTTATTTAAGAATTATTGGATTCAAGTTAATTAAGAATTGAAGTTGAATTAGTTAGAAATTAATTGATGTTGAATTAATTAAGAATTAATTAAATTTAAATTAATTAAGAATTAATTGAATTTGAATAATTAAGGATTAATTGAATTTGTTAAGGATTAATTGAATTAATTAAGAATTAATTAGAATTTGAATAATTAAGGTTTAATTGAATTAATTAAGAATTAATTAGAATTTGAATAATTATGGTTTAATTGAATTAATTAAGAATTAATTTGAATTTGAATTAATTAGGATTTAATTGAATTAAGAATTAATTTGAATTTGAATTAATTAAGATTTAATTGAATTAAGAATTAATTTGAATTTGAATTAATTTGGATTTAATTGAATTAAGATTTAATTTGAATTTGAATTAATTAAGATTTAATTGAATTAAGAATTAACTTGAATAATTAAGGTTGAAATGACTAATTAATAGTTGTGGGTTTAAGTTCATAATTTTCATTATTTCGAAAATTTCTGACTCATCCACTATTTCTTCCTTATTTATCTTTTCAAGTTTTTCCAATAATTCAGGTTTATTTGAATCATTGTAATTTTTATTGACTATGGCCTTGATTTTAGAAAATTTCATCTCCTCCTCAAAATCACATCCTTTAATATCCTCAAAATAGGTGGAGTAACTTGAGCCACTAGTTAATGTTTTGTAATAATTTTCAACATTATCAATAATTAAGTTACTATCTGAGAGAATTCCATCTTTATTATTCTCAAGAATATTTTCAACAAAATCCTTTTTATCCTCAAAGATGATTTCGATAATTTCAGGATTATCTTCAGAAATATCTTCCCTAATTTCAGAAATATCTTCAGAAATATCTTCACTAATTTCAGAGTTATCTTTAGAAATATTTTTAAGAATTTCAAATTTGAATTTAGATTTATCCAAAGGATTTTCAAATTTGAATTCAGAGTTATTCTTAGGATTTTCAAATTTGAATTCAATGTTATCCTTAAGATTTTTAAATTTGAATTCAGTGTTGTCCTTAAGATTTTCAAATTTGAATTCAGGATTAAAATTCTCAGAAATATCAGGATTAAAATTGTCAGAATTTATTTGAGAAATTACTGAATTGACCTTCTAGATTAAACAATTAATTGCTGATATTTTAGTCATTTCTGCATTTTCTAATTTGACATGCAAAATATTAATTTTATTATGCAGCAAGTTTAATTTTTCAAAAAATTACCTAATTTATCATTTGACAGTGCAGGAATTCGAAAAGTTTTCAGAATGTAAACTTTGCATACCTTTGCCGGACACTTATTTTTGTAGTGTCCGTATTTTTCGCACTTGAAACATCTGATGTGATCCTTGTTCCTTCGAACTTCTGGCGCTGGTGCCTCCTTTGCCACCGGTGAGGAACGATTCTTACGAATAGGACACTGATTTTTGTAGTGTCCTTGATGGAACCCTAACTAGGTGTCACAAATGTGGGTCTCAAAATTTAGATATGTGTAAGCTGGAAACCCTTTTTACTATCAAAGAATGAAAACGTAGTAAAGGGGTCACAGGTCGTATTTTTCCTAGGGCTAGTAGAGATTGTTTGATTCTAGCTTGATGTTTATGTGTCGTTGATATTTTTTGGGTTTCAAATAAAATGTGGGTTTGGATTGCAAATAGAAATTAAAATGCAATGAAAAGAAAGGGCTTAGTTAGACGAATTCAACAGGGTATGGCAATTGATGAACTTAACCAACGAACAACTCAATCAAAGCACTTAAACAATCTAGGAAAGCAAATCTGATTTCACATGCAAAACAAATGCTAAACAAAGGAATAAGGCAGTGATGGCAATTTTCGGAAACAAACGATCTTAACGCAAATGCTAGCTACGAAATTCAGAAATTAAACTTAAACCAAACTCAACACAACTAGCTACAATTTTTGGAAACCAACAAATGCAAAGAAAATTCAGAAATGGCTGAATGCAATACTAATTGATTTCAAACACCATAGCACACTAAAATTTGCCTCTAACTTGGTACCATTTAATGCCAAAGCTTCTCTTGATAAAAAAAAGAGCAGAAATTTACACACACTTGATACAACTTGTGAGAATTGAAAACTGATGTGCCGAGAGGATTAAAACTTGCAAAAACAATGAACTAGCAATTCAGAAGGGGAACTAAGCAATGCAGCTTAGAAAGGCAACCTATTAGTAATTTGATACTCAGAATCGAAGGAAGACATTCAGCATCCAAATACAGATTAATTCAGCAACAACCTGAAGCAAAAATGAATGTTGAAATGCATAACAAGAGTGTAGAGTGAGTGTGCCGAAATGCAGGAAAATTCAAATGCATAACAACCAAACAAGGCAAGTGAGATCAAGTGCTATAAGCTAGCTATAAAAGGGATAAACTGAAAACTACAGAAATGGAACTGACCAATTCAGAATCAAATAAGTGAAGATAAACTTAAATGCAAAGGTGTAGCAGAAATGCAAGTAAACGCAAGCTGAAAACAAGTAAATGCAAGCTGAATTTGAGTCTCTAATCTAAGTTCAGACAAACGTAAAAGAGGCTAATGTTCACTTGGCACGAAACTCAGAAGCTACAGCTAAAAATTTGCAGAAATGAAATCTGGCACGCAAGAACAAAACTAATATGCAAGAAATAAAAATGGCACGCAAGCAATAAAGTGTAAACTAATTGAAATTAAATCTGATTGTTCACTAAATAAACTCCCTAACTACTTAACTTGAAGAATTTAAGCTTAATTACGATAAAACAATTTAGGAACGAAACATTATAGCAGCTGATACAAAATTCAATCTGAAAATAAACTGTAGAAATGAAAATTACAGCTAAAACAACAGAGATTAGCTAAAGAAACTAAGCCTCAATCCTTCCCTAGCTCAAAACCTCCTTGCCGTCACACAAGGGCAAGCCAAGAACCCCTTCAGCTCCGTAAATCACTGTAAGATTGTCAAGAAATAAAAATGGCACGCAAGCAATAAAGTGTAAACTAATTGAAATTAAATCTGATTGTTCACTAAACAAACTCCCTAACTACTTAACTTGAAGAATTTAAGCTTAATTACGATAAAACAATTCAGGAACGAAACATTATAGCAGCTGATACAAAATTCAATTTGAAAATAAACTGCAGAAATGAAAATTACAGCTAAAACAACAGAGATTAGCTAAAGAAACTAAGCCTCAATCCTTCCCTAGCTCAAAACCTCCTTGCCGTCACACAAGGGCAAGCCAAGAACCCCTTCAGCTCCGTAAATCACTGTAAGATTGTCTCTGCGATCGATTCTGCTCAATCTGCACTCAGCTGGGAATTCCAATCCGAACTCCTCGATCTCAATGTAAAGGATTGCGGTGATGATTTGAAGATGTTCTGAGCACTCCAGAGAACCCCTCCAGATGGCTCAGATGGACGGAAAGGGCACGCGGGTGAGATCCAAGCGATCAGATCACAGAACTGCCAAAACCCTCAAACAGCTCTATTCCGACGCTGTTTAGAGCTGATATCTCCACAGAAGCTTCCTCCAATTGATCCAGATCTTATTCCAAGGTCGAAATTGAGGTGGTCACGCCTTCAAATGAAGAAAATTGCAAGAAAAATGAAGAACAGTGGACAAAAACGCGAAGAGCTCAGCTACGGCGAAGAAGACGCGACGACTGTGCCCTGCGCAGAGGAATTGATTAAATACTTTGAATTCAACGGCTGAGATCGTTTTGAGAAAATCCAACGGCTGATCTTTATCCGATCTGAACCAAACTTTGATGATGTTGATCAAGGGTCAAGATCTGCCTCGGGGTAGCTCGGATCTTCCAGATTTGCAATGGATGGCCCAGATCAACCTGATCATTGGATGGACAGTCTAGAACCCTCTGAGCTCAATCCAACGGTTGAATGATCTCTGATTTGGATAAAAATCTCAGATCTTGACCTGAGTGCTTGATCAGCCTTAACCCTAGCTCGGATCGCCTTAGATTATCCCAGATGGCTCAGATCTAGCCATTTTTGAATCGAACGGACCAGATTAATCTGAAGCTTGATCACTCGATCCGGGTCCACTTCTGACTCAAGTTTGACCCAGACTGACCTAGGTCCATGATCCTTTCATGCCTACAAAAATAGATCAAAAATTTAGTGGCCAAATAATTCAAATGTGAAAAGATTTGCAATTAAGTCCAAAATAAAAGCAGGTCCTAGAACTTAGGATAAATTCACAATTAAGCAAGTAAAATATGGGTCAAACTTGGATTTTAGCAACTAAAATAATCAACAAAATGATACCTATCAGTCCTCTCTCCCTGCACGTGAAGCATATAATATGGAATTTAAAAATAGACATTTAAAAAAATTGTACCTAATTCACCCTTGGGCTCCCCCTCAACTCCTGGCGTCTTTGCTCCATCGACGGTTAGTCCGGTGAAGAGCGGTTTGGCTCTAATACCAGTTGTAGGACCAGTGCCGTCGATAAAGGGGGGGGTGAATATCGGTCATGAAATCTTCGGAGAAAACTTTTCGAATCTTCATTCTAGACTCAAAGTTAGTGCAGCGGAAAATATAACGAACGAAGAAAAACACACAACACAGTTTGCACGTGGGATTTTTACTTGGTTCCCGACCACCCAGGGTCAGTACATCCAAGGTCTATGCACGGGAACGCCCATCCACTATTGGTCTCCATTCCGGACTTTTTGGAGGCGGAGAAACCCGTCTTACAGTGCAAGATTACAATAAAAAATGATAAATAAATTGAACTGCAGAATGTAAATCAAACCAAACAGAATTGATCGAATGCCCGGCCGATCTGGACCTTCGAAGTGCCGTGCACTTCCTCCTGGAGCCTCCTTGGTCGCAGGGCTTTGTCTCTAGCATTTTTCTTTAGCTCAGAATGCTTAGAATCGTTCCGGAAAGTTATGTCTGAAGCTGAGGGGTCGAAGCCCCTTTTATAGGCTTCATTCGGGTGCATGTGTTGATGGGGCGCCCTATAGGGCTTGGTCAAACCTTATCCCCGCGCCGAACTCATCGCAGCTGATAAAGCCTTTGACCTGGGCGCCTACATGAACCCGAGCGCCTGTATCATCCCGGGCGCCTGAATGGAAGCCTGTTCTGCTTTCTTCACCGAAGCTGCTTTTTTGTTCTTTGACCCAAGCGCCCCTATTGATGAGGGCGCCTGGATGCTTGGCGGCCCCCCCATTGATGGGGGCACCTAGCTTCAAAGCTTCCAGCCCAATTTTTTTGCCTGCTTTGTCTTCCAATCTTGGTACCTGGAAGATACACAAATACAAAGCAAATATAGACATATTCTTAACCTTAAGGACTTGGTTCTGACTTCAGATTTCCACAAAACCCTAGGTCGAACCGACACAAGTTCCCACCCTCGAGAACGCACCTTTCACCTACTCCTTTCATGAGACAGTTGCCACCCAGTCTTTCGGGTGGACTTTTGCTTAGCCTCCGATACTCTCGGATCTCGAGACGTTCGAACCCTGACCCGTCTCTACTTCTGTCCTTAGTCATCGCTCAGCTAAGTTGCTCAGTCCCTCGGACCAAGACTTCGTGCCCAAACCCTAAGTCCAGGACTTCGGTGGCCAACCCTCAGCCAGGACTTCATGCCCAATTCCCCAAACCAGGTCTTCAGTGCCCAACCCTTTGCCAGGACTTCTTGCCCAGTCCTCGACCAGGACTTCGTGCCCAACTTCCGGTCAGGTCTTCGGTGCCCAGCCCTTTGCCAAGACTTACTGCCCAATCGATGATCTGTTGGTGTAGGAAGCACCATATCAAACATTGTTTTGATATTGGCAAAGGATTTAAAGTTAAGCACTATTTGTGATCTAACGAAGTTACTCAAGTGTGCAGAAAGAAGTCCTAGCAAAGGACTGCTAGGCGTTGAAGACCTGGCGAAGGACTGCTAGGCACCTAGCGAAGGGCTGCTAGGAATTGAAGACCTGGCGAAGGACTACTAGGCACCTAGCGAAGGGCTGCTAGGAATTGAAGACCTGGCGAAGGACTGCTAGGTGTGACGACCCGACTTCTCTTAACTTCCTTAAAACGGACGTCACATTTGCTTAACCTTAACTTTACCTTATCCTTAGCCTTAGGTTACACCTACTTGAATCCCCTTAACTTGCTCTGAATTTTTTTTTTTTCTTCCTTTTTTTTTTTCAAAAAAAAATAAAACAACTTTCATTTTATTTGCTTTGCCAGGATTTGACCCCTAGACCTCTTAGTTGTAACACTAAAGCGCTAACCAGCTGCTCTACACAGTTTTTCTTTAATGGTACCAGTCGACTGCTATTATATCAGTCGACTGGTGTCAGTCGACTGGTATATGGTCAGTTGACTGCCATATCGAACAGAAGGTTCTGTTCGATATAGCAGTCGACTGGTATCTGAGCCAGTCGACTGGCACGCCTGAAACTGCAAATTTCAGACCTGAAAATCCCTTTCAAACATCCACAAATCACATACTATCACTTCGCATTAAGATATAACTTCAAATCTATCATATATACTAGTTTATTTGGCACATTGGCAACTCAAAACCAATCCAAACTCTTGAAATTGAAACTAATACGGAACTTAACCAAACTAACCAAGCATATGGAAAAACATAAGTAAACATCTTCAAGTTGTATCAACTTCTTACTCTATGCGGAAATTAAACACATTGGTTCACTCTTTACTATTCAAAACATAAAACTAAATGTTTCTAAATACCAAACTCTACTCATACTCAACCCAACGGATCTTTTACCCCGGTTCCACCTCCTCTGAACATCAATGCAAGTCCTGTCGCCTCCCAACTTACGCTTTCTCTTTTCCTTTATCTGCAATAGAAGGAAAATGCAACTAATAAGCACAATGCTTAGTAAGTAAATCCCTACTCACAAAATCATGATGTCAATACTAAACATGCTCATTTCGAAGAATGATTTAAAACTTTCTTACTTCAAAACTTACAACTAAACATGCTTACAACTTGAAACACTTTATCATGCTTGTTAATGTATCAAAGTACACAACTAACCATGCTTACTACTTGAACTACTTTATCATGCTTGCATTGTATCAAGGTACACATATAATAATTAAACACTTTCTAAAAAAAGAAACTACTTGATCATACTTATATACTTGAAAATAAATAATCAACTTTCTCTTAGGCCTTGACATTGTACCATGGTATCAGTGTACCAATGCGCGCTTTTCTAATAGTTGCGAGGTAGCTAGCCACCGCATCCTATTAGAACTTTCTACTAACTTTCTGTGGGCCTTACATTTGCCCGGTACATGTCTCTTTCACAAAAGTAAAATACTTTTCTTACTATACTTATTCATACTTATTAACTAACTCTCTTTTGCAAACAATGTTGCACTTACACTTTTACCTTCCCATTCGGGACTTTCATCGAGCACCTTGCGTGCCCTAAATCCAAGGCTTATGCTTGGGACTTTTCAACCACTAATTCCTAACATGCTCAAACCACATATCTCAACAACAATTCAAATTCGAATTCTACTTTACAATACATGCATCAATAAGAATTTAAGCTTATAAATCAACTCGCTTAAGAAACATGGTCTTAACTTTCAAAACATAGCTTCACAACGACAATCTCATGGCGAAAACTACTCCTATTGCAGGTGAGTGATTCACTTACATCGGTCTTGAAGAAAACTCACAAAAACAGGGAGAAAACTCCCTACCAAATCCTTTCCCCTCCTTCTTTTGAAAAGCTTCCACCTTTAGCCCTAGGAAACAACCCTAGGTCTTCTCTACTCAAGGGAAAAGGTGAAGAAGAAGAAGAAGAAGAAGAAGAACCCTTGAATTCGCCTCTTCCTCGCCTCTCTTCTCTGTTCACGCGCGCGGCTACGGCTTCTCCAGGGTTTCACGCGACTTAAGGGGCTTAATATACCTCTTAATGAAAAGGCTTAACTACTCTATAACATTATATCTCTCCTTCCTTTTCTGTGCTTGATACCCTAGCCCAGCTGGTTCGTTGGCTTCCCTTCCTCGCTGTGGTCGCGGGTTCAATCCCGGCTGCCCCTTTAAACGTTTTTTTCCTTTTTTTATTTCTTTCTCCTTTTTCTAAAATACCAAACGGACTCGGAAAATTCCATAAAAATATCTAAAAATTCCTAAAAATATCTAGAATATTTCTAAACCATTTTTAAATAATTCTAAGGACTTTAAGAACTAAAAATGGAAATTTTGGGGCGTTACAATCCTCCCTACCTTATAAAAAGTTCGTCCTCGAACTTAGAACAGCTCTGGATACCTTTGCCTCATGCTCTCTTCTGATTCCCAAGTTGCCTCTTCATACTTCTGATTCAGCCATAAAACTTTTACTAGTGGTACCACTTTGTTCCTCAGCTTCTTATCTGCTCGATCTATTATCTGAATAGGTCGACTCTCATAACTGAGATCTTCTTGCACTTGTACCATCTGTGGCTCAATCACTTGGTTGGCATCTGGGATATGCTTCTTTAGCATTGAGACATGAAACACATTGTGTATTGCTGACATTTCTGAGGGTAGCTCCAACTCATAAGCTACTTTACCAACTCTCTTTATCACTGGGTAAGGTCCTACGTATCGAGGACTTAGCTTGCCTTTCTTACCAAATCTCATCACTCCCTTCATAGGTGCTACTTTGAGGAAAACTGTATCCCCAACTTCAAACTCTAACGGCCTACGACGTACATCTGCATAACTCTTCTGCCTACTCTGAGCAGTCTCTATCCTCTGGCGGATGCTCCTGATTGCTTCTGTGGTATCCTCTATAAGATCAGTCTGAGATCCCATTTCTTTCTTCTCACTACCTTCATACCAACAGAGGGGAGATCTACACTTCCTACCATAAAGAGCTTCATAGGGTGCCATACCAATAGTGGCTTGGTAACTGTTGTTGTAGGCAAACTCAGCTAAACATAAATACTTGCACCAACTGCCCTTGAAGTCCAATGCACAAGCTCTGAGCATATCCTCTAGAATCTGATTCACTCTCTCTGTCTGTCCATCAGTCTGGGGATGGAAAGCTGTGCTAAACTTCAGTTTGGTGCCTAGCGCTGTCTGTACACACTCCCAAAAGTGTGAAGTGAAACGACCATCCCTATCTGAGATAATGGTCTTCGGAACTCCATGTAGTCGGATCACTTCCTGTACGTATAACTGAGCTAACTTCTCAATTGAGTAAGATACTCTGATCGCCAAAAAGTGGGCGGACTTGGTCAATCTGTCTACTATCACCCAAATAGCATCATAGCCATTAGTTGTCTTTGGTAGACCAACTATGAAATCCATGGCTATGTCTTCCCATTTCCACTCTGGAATCTGAATGGGCTGTAGGACACCTCCTGGTCTCTGGTGTTCTGCTTTAACTCTCTGACATGTCAGGCAGGTGCTGACATACTTAGCTATGTCTCTCTTCATCCCTGACCACCAAAATCTTCTTTTCAAATCCTGGTACATCTTAGTGGAACCAGGATGCATTGAGTAGGGGGTTCCATGGGCTTCTTCAAGAATCTTCTTTCTCAGCTCTTCATGATTGGGGACACATAAACGGTCACCATAGTAGAGTATCCCACTGTCAGATACTCTAAACTCTTTACTCTCTTCCTCTTGCACCTCTTGCTTGATCCTTTGGATATCAGAATCCTCAGCTTGCTCTTTCTGTATCTCTCCAAGCAAAGTTGACTCTAGTGTCAATAGGGCTAGCTGTCCCTCAATAATCTCCACTCCATAATCTACTATCTCCTTCTGTAATGGTGGTGCCAATGATGATAAGGACATCAAAATGGCACAAGTCTTTCTACTCAGTGCATCTGCTACTCTATTTGCCTTACCAGGGTGGTAAAGAATCTCACAGTCATAGTCCTTCACTAACTCGAGCCACCTTCGCTGTCTCATATTGAGGTCTTTCTGAGTGAAGAAATATTTCAGACTCTGGTGATCTGTATAAATCTTACACTGCACTCCATACAAGTAATGCCTCCATATCTTTAGAGCAAAGACTACAGCTGCCAACTCCAGATCATGAGTGGGGTAATTCTTTTCATAGTCCTTGAGTTGCCTGGAAGCATAAGCTATGACTTTGCCTTCTTGCATAAGGACTGCTCCAAGTCCTAGCTTTGATGCATCACTATATATATCAAAGCTCTTATCACCTTCGGGTACTGTAAGAATAGGAGCGCTTGTTAGTCTCTTCTTCAACTCAAGAAAACTCTGCTCACAGTCTTCAGTCCACTCATACTTCTTATTCTTTCTGGTAAGGGATGTAAGTGGTGAAGCTATCTTTGAAAAGTCCTCCACAAACCTTCTGTAGTACCCTGCCAAACCCAGAAAACTTCTGATCTCACTAGCATTCTTTGGTTGACTCCAGTTACTAACTGCTTCAATCTTGGCTGGGTCTACCATAATACCTTCCTTGGAAATAATGTGGCCTAGGAAGGCCACCCGATCAAGCCAAAACTCACACTTTGAGAATTTGGCGTACAACTCCTTTTGGTGTAAGGTTTGCAACACTATCTTCAGGTGTTCTTCATGTTCTTGCTGAGTCTTTGAATACACTAGGATATCATCAATGAAGACAATAACGAACTTGTCCAGAAAATCCTTGAATACTCTATTCATTAGATCCATAAACGTCGCAGGGGCGTTTGTCACTCCAAAGGGCATAACCACAAACTCATAGTGCCCATATCTTGTACTGAAAGCAGTCCTTGGCACATCACTCTCCTTCACTCTGAGCTGATGGTAACCTGATCGCAGATCTATCTTGGAGAACACTGTAGCTCCCTTCAACTGATCAAATAAATCAT
Organism: Boesenbergia rotunda; assembly: GCA_024364735.1. NCBI lineage: Eukaryota > Viridiplantae > Streptophyta > Magnoliopsida > Zingiberales > Zingiberaceae > Boesenbergia > Boesenbergia rotunda. The sequence goes on along the minus strand of JAGFNQ010008883.1, from coordinate 126,139 downwards.
CTATCCTTGGCAAAGGATATCTGTTCTTGATGGTTACCTTGTTCAAAGCTCGATAATCTATGCACATTCGCATAGATCCATCTTTCTTCTTGACGAACAGTACAGGAGCTCCCCAAGGTGAATGACTAGGGCGGATGAAACCCTTGTCAAGCAGCTCTTGCAATTGTTCTTGCAATTCTTTCAGTTCTGCTGGCGCCATGCGATAAGGTGCTTTCGAAATTGGGTTGGTTCCTGGGGCCAACTCAATTTCAAACTCAATTTCCCGATTGGGAGGGAGTCCTGGTAGCTCTTCAGGAAACACTTCAGGATAGTCACAGACTACTCTCACATCTTCTTTCTTTAATTCTTCCCTTTGACTTGCATCCACTATATGAGCTAGAAAACCAGAACATCCATTTTCTAACATCCTCTGAGCTTGTAAGGTAGATAAAAACCTTTTTGTCTTTCTCTTCGGGTCTCCAATAAATTCAAATGAAGGTTCTGCTTCTGGTGTAAACTTGACCCTTCTCTTGCGGCAGTCTATAGAAGCACTGTACTTGCTCAAGAAATCCATCCCTAAAATGACATCGTAATCCTTCATCTCAAGGATTACCAAGTCACTGTAGAGCTCTCGGTTGGAAATCCAGATTTGTACTGCCCTTAGCCTCTGGGTAGAGGCCATAACTTCTCCTGATGGTAGAGTTATTAGAAACTCCTGACTTAAACTCTCTGGTGGGATCCCTAGCTTTTTAGAGAATAGTATAGATACAAAAGAATGGGTTGCCCCAGTATCGAATAACACAATAGCATACTGAGATGAGATGAGTATTCGACCTGTGACCACAGTAGGAGCATTTGCCACATCTTCCTTGCTAATGGAGAAAATCCTGGCGTTGGTTGTGGCTGGTGGGGCTTCCATCCTCATCTGGCTGTAATAAGGTCCCTCCATAACTGGCTGCATCTGGTGCAGCTGAGCAGGTCCACCTCCGTACTGAAGAAACTGTGGTGGAGGTTGCTTTGCTTTAGGACAAGCCTTGGCCATGTGCCCTACTACTCCACATATATAGCAAGCTCCAACACTTGACTTGTTAGGGCAAGCCTTCATCATGTGTCCCTCTGCTCCACATATATGGCATCCACTCATGCCCTGACGACACACTCCAGGATGTGTCTTTCCACACTTTGGGCAAGGAGGATACTTAGGCTGCTTGCTTGAGGTGCCTCCTTTACTTCCCTCAGAAGTCTTCTGGTCCCCCTGCTTTCTCTTGCTTGAATTCCCTTTCCAGTTCTGTTGATTCTGTGTACTCCCTTGGGACTTCTGAGCTGAGGTCTGTTGTTGTTGCGCCCGTGTAACCCTTATACTGTTTAAGTAGTGCTCAGTGATCAAAGCACTACTTACTAACTCCTCTGAAGTTTGTGGTCTGTTACCACTGCCGGCCACGTTCAAAGCTATCTGGGGCCTCAGCATCTTGAGCATCAGCCTAACTCTCTCCTTCTCAGTACTAACTAGCTCTGGGCACAAGCGAGCTAGTCGATTGAATTTCTTCACTGCTTCATCTACAGTCAGATCTCCTTGACGGAACTCAGTAAATTCATCATAGTGCTTGTTTGTCACTTTCATGTGAAAGTACTCTTCCAGAAATTCTGCTTCAAATTCGGCCCAGGTCATCTGATTCACATTCCTCTTAGCTTTCACTCTTTCCCACCACATCCTAGCATCTCCAGTAAGGCAGAAGGATGTGCACTTTATCTTCTCCACCTCGGGCCAGTCCAGTAACTCCATTATACTTTCCACCGTTTTGAACCATGCCTGAGCATCCCATGGTTCACTTGTGCCAGAAAAATTCTCGGGCTTCAGTCTCTGCCACTGGATCAGATATGCTTCCTGTCTCACTTCTCTTGTCAGAGGTACTGGGGGAGTCTCTGTCACCGCTGGTGTCGCTACTTGTGCCACTGGCGCCACTGGCGTGGCAACAGGGGTGGCTTGCTGATTAGCCATCAAGGCAGCAATGACTTGCTGCTGCTCAGCAAGTTGCCTCTGAAGCTGGGCCACCACTCCTTGAAGATCTGTGGGTGGTGCTGACTCAGTGGACTCCTGCTCTCTAGGAGTCTGCTCCTCATTTCGGACAGTTCTGGGACGTCCTCTTGCCATTCTCTTTCTCTATGGTGTATAGAAAATAAATAAGAAATAAATGCATATTATTTCTTACTAACTTGCTTCACTATCTCTATGCATACATTATCATATCATAGTAATACTATCATGCTTTTCTACTATCATGCACTTACTAATACTAGCAGTCAATAAAGAAAGCATATTAACAAAAACAAAACAACATTAAATTTCTTACTTGGTAGGCGGCAGGGTTGATGCTTGATGTCAGTGTGGCGGAAGGGTGGAGACCTGCTCTGATACCACTCTGTGACGACCCGACTTCCCTTAACTTCCTTAAAGCGGACGTCACATTTGCTTAACCTTAACTTTACCTTATCCTTAGCCTTAGGTTACACCTACTTGAGTCCCCTTAACTTGCTCTGAATTTTTTTTTTTCTTCCTTTTTTTTTTTCAAAAAAAACAAAACAACTTTCATTTTATTTGCTTTGCCAGGATTTGACCCCTAGACCTCTTAGTTGTAACACTAAAGCACTAACCAGCTGCTCTACACAGTTTTTCTTTAATGGTAGCAGTCGACTGCTATTATATCAGTCGACTGGTGTCAGTCGACTGGTATATGGTCAGTCGACTGCCATATCGAACAGAAGGTTCTGTTCGATATAGCAGTCGACTGGTATCTGAGCCAGTCGACTGGCACGCCTGAAACTGCAAATTTCAGACCTGAAAATCCCTTTCAAACATCCACAAATCACATACTATCACTTCGCATTAAGATATAACTTCAAATCTATCATATATACTAGTTTATTTGGCACATTGGCAACTCAAAACCAATCCAAACTCTTGAAATTGAAACTAATACGGAACTTAACCAAACTAACCAAGCATATGGAAAAACATAAGTAAACATCTTCAAGTTGTATCAACTTCTTACTCTATGCGGAAATTAAACACATTGGTTCACTCTTTACTATTCAAAACATAAAACTAAATGTTTCTAAATACCAAACTCTACTCATACTCAACCCAACGGATCTTTTACCCCGGTTCCACCTCCTCTGAACATCAATGCAAGTCCTGTCGCCTCCCAACTTACGCTTTCTCTTTTCCTTTATCTGCAATAGAAGGAAAATGCAACTAATAAGCACAATGCTTAGTAAGTAAATCCCTACTCACAAAATCATGATGTCAATACTAAACATGCTCATTTCGAAGAATGATTTAAAACTTTACTTACTTCAAAACTTACAACTAAACATGCTTACAACTTGAAACACTTTATCATGTTTGTTAATGTATCAAAGTACACAACTAACCATGCTTACTACTTGAACTACTTTATCATGCTTGCATTGTATCAAGGTACACATATAATAATTAAACACTTTCTCAAAAAAAGAAACTACTTGATCATACTTATATACTTGAAAATAAATAATCAACTTTCTCTTAGGCCTTGACATTGTACCATGGTATCAGTGTACCAACTGCGCGCTTTTCTAATAGGTTGCGAGGTAGCTAGCCACCGCATCCTATTAGAACTTTCTACTAACTTTCGTGGGCCTTACATTTGCCCGGTACATGTCTCTTTCAAAAAGTAAAATACTTTTCTTACTATACTTATTCATACTTATTAACTAACTCTCTTTTGCAAACAATGTTGCACTTACACTTTTACCTTCCCATTCGGGACTTTCATCGAGCACCTTGCGTGCCCTAAATCCAAGGCTTATGCTTGGGACTTTTCAACCACTAATTCCTAACATGCTCAAACCACATATCTCAACAACAATTCAAATTCGAATTCTACTTTACAATACATGCATCAATAAGAATTTAAGCTTATAAATCAACTCGCTTAAGAAACATGGTCTTAACTTTCAAAACATAGCTTCACAACGACAATCTCATGGCGAAAACTACTCCTATTGCAGGTGAGTGATTCACTTACATCGGTCTTGAAGAAAACTCACAAAAACAGGGAGAAAACTCCCTACCAAATCCTTTCCCCTCTTTTGAAAAGCTTCCACCTTTAGCCCTAGGAAACAACCCTAGGTCTTCTCTACTCAAGGGAAAGGTGAAGAAGAAGAAGAAGAAGAAGAACCCTTGAATTCGCCTCTTCCTCGCCTCTCTTCTCTGTTCACGCGCGCCGGCTACGGCTTCTCCAGGGTTTCACGCGACTTAAGGGGGCTTAATATACCTCTTAATGAAAAGGCTTAACTACTCTATAACATTATATCTCTCCTTCCTTTTCTGTGCTTGATACCCTAGCCCAGCTGGTTCGTTGGCTTCCTTCCTCGCTGTGGTCGCGGGTTCAATCCCGGCTGCCCCTTTAAAACGTTTTTTCCTTTTTTTATTTCTTTCTCCTTTCTCTAAAATACCAAACGGACTCGGAAAATTCCATAAAAATACTCTAAAAATTCCTAAAAATATCTAGAATATTTCTAAACCATTTTTAAATAATTCTAAGGACTTTAAGAACTAAAAATGGAAATTTTGGGGCGTTACAC
>JAGFNQ010008883.1:66723-112908 GCA_024364735.1 Boesenbergia rotunda | reverse complement strand
GATAGATAAAGACACACAAGGAGACAGCTTCTTTTTATTTGGTTCGGAGCCTTTGTCACCTCCTACTTCAAGGCTCGTGATCCTTGATCGTTTCGTTGGACAATCCACTAAATCTCTTTCTTCAAAAACCTTTCGAAGAAAACAAATACATACAATGATAAGAATGATAGTAACAATCTACAATCTCCAATAAATGAATGTAAGTGTAAAAATGAAAGCTTACAACAACACAAGATGGTGGATCTTCACATAGGTTGTTGAAGAGTTTTCTAATGTAGTAGCAGCGCACTTGTGTTCATCGTAGCAGCAAAAGAGCAATGAAGTGAATGGCGAATTTGATACTTGGCTCGGACCTCGAGATGCTCTTTTATAGGGCTTGTTTAGTCGACTGATAAACGGTTCAGTCGATTGATCCATTCGATCGACTGAAATTCTAATGCGTCGACTAAACCCCCACTACTACATTGTTAACACTGTTTGGCTGACACTGCTTTTAATTTATCCGTTGATTGATCCTGATGATCAGTCAACGAAACCTGAATTCCATTCTGAGCTCCGCGCTTACCAAGTGTGAATCGGTCGACTGATCAATCAACGAATCTCTCAGAAATGCTTTGGATCTAGGGTTACACAGACTGGATCAGTCGACTGATCCATTCTTTTCTGTCTACCGAATGTCAGTCAACTCAGTTTTGTAGGACCGGTGCCGTCGATAGAGGGGGGGTGAATATCGACCGAAAACTTCTCGTGAAAACTTCGTAGAAAAACTTGTCGGTTCGTTCTTAAACAGAGCATTAGTGCAGCGGAAAATAAACAAAACGAAGAAAAACAAAACATAACACAGATTGCATGCTAGATTTTTACTTGGTTCCCAACCCCCCAGGGTCAGTACACCCAAGGTCTATGCACGGGAACGCCCGTCCACTATTGGTCTCCTTTCTGGACTTTCCGGAGGCGGAGGAACCCGTCTTACAGTGCAGAAATTACAATCAAAGATAGATAAAAATAAGTACGGAATTGTAAATTCAAACCGAACAAACAAGATCTGAAACTCGGCCGATCTGGACCTCCGATGTGTCGCGCACTTCCTCCTGGAGCCTCCCGGCCATAGAGCCTCGTCTTTATCTTGTTGTCGTCACTTGGAAAGCTTAGAATCGTGTTTGGAAGTTGTGTTTGAAGCTAAGGGGTCGAAGCCCCTTTTACAGGCTTCATACGGGCGCCTGTGATCACCGGGGCGCCCCTATGGGCTTGGCCAAACCTCATCCCTGTGCCAAACTCACCGCAGCTGATAAAATCTTTGACCAGGGCACCCTGGACCTCCCAGGCGCCTGAATGAAAGCTTATCTCTAGTTCGAACTCGAAACAGCAAATACAGCTTTCAACTTAGGCGCCTGTATCATCCCGGGCCCCTGAATGGAAGCATGTTCTGCCTTCGTTCACTTTACGATGTTTTTCTTCTTTGGCTTGGGCGCCCCTATTGATGGGGGCACCTGGATGCTGTTGGGCGCCCCCATCAATGGGGGTGCCTAGTTTCTTTAGGTTCCAGCCCATTGTGTGTTGTTTGCCTGCTTTGTCTTCCATTCTAGGTACCTGCAAGATACAAAAATATAAAATAAATATACACACAATTTTAACCTTAAGGACTTGGTTCTGACTTCGGATTTCCACGAAACCCTAGGTCGAAACGACGCAAGTTCCCACCCCCGAGAACGCGCCTTTCACCTACTCCTTTCCGGAGACGGTTGTCACCCAGTCCTTCGGGTGGACTTTTGCTTAGCCTCCGATACTTTCGGATCTCGAGACGTCCGAACCCTGACCCGTCTCTACTTCTGTCCTTAGTCATCGCTCAGCTAAGTTGCTCAATCCCTCAAACCAAGACTTCGTGCCCAAACCCTAAGTCCAGGACTTCGGTGCCCAACTTTTGGCCAGGTCTTCGTGCCCAATTCCTCGAACCAGGTCTTCGGTGCCCAACCCTCGGCCATGACTTCTTGCCCAGTCCTCGACCAGGACTTCGTGCCCAACTTCCGGTCAGGTCTTGGGTGCCCAGCCCTTTGCCAGGACTTAGTGCCCAATCCATGATCAGGACTTAGTGCCCAATTCTTCGAACTAGAACTTATTGCCTAGATTTCCTAGGACTTTCTTTCACTTTGGTACTCCTCTTTGCTCATCCTTCCCTTGTTCAATGTATCACTGACTTAAGTATATTGTCAAACATTAAAATACTTAGAGGAGGGCATCACTGATGCATCTTGCACCAACAAGTTTGACTAATATGCACCAAAGAGTTAGCACATGTGTAGTATAAAAATAACCCTGCAAAATAGAGTTAGTAAATTAGTAATTATGAATGAGTAAGACAATAAAGACTAACTGGATCTTAACTTAGGAACCTTGGTTCATTATCGTTTCTTTTGTCGGATTAGCGTCTAAGGTTTTTTTCGGGCGTGATACGACCTCACTGCAGTCTCTCCCAAAATTTCCTCACTTACCTATCAAACATCAAATCCTCCAGACCTATTTGGACTTTCTTTGCTTAGTGTCTGATCGCTTGATCTACCAATACTAGATTAGCACAACAACAATAATAGTAATGCAAAATAGTATCAGTAAACCTATACTTTGGTTTGCCAAAATTCGTTCCAGTCGATCGCTTGCTTGGAGTTCATTCCTCCAAGATTTCTTATTACCTAGGATTATCTCTCCTAAGGTCTTGGTTCACTCACTGAAACTTTTCATTGTCTGGCTTCACTCATCAGGACTTTCAATACCTAGCTTCACTCACTAGGGTCTAGCTTCATTCAGTAAGACTTTCACCACCTAACTCCACTCACTAGGGTCTAACTTCACACACCAAGCTTTTCATCACCTAACTTCACTCATTAGGACTTTGCTTGGAATCTACTCCTCCAAGACCTAAGGTTACCTCCCCCTAGGGATTTCATCAGGTCACCTTGACCAGCTTGGACTTGCTAGTCAATCGGTAAATTACTCACCCGACTAAGTCAACCTTAACCAAGCTCGATTAAACATATTGTTAAATAAATATCAAAATCCTAGAGGCCGATTGCACCAACATGGAGGACATCATTTGATTCCTTACAGTCTCAGAAATCTATGAGATCTGAAATGGGTCCAAACAGACCTGTCTAGGTTCATAAGTAAATTTCGGTCAAAATTCACTGATTAACTAAAGAACTCAGATTGTACCCATTTTAGGTCCTATGAATTTTTAAGATTGCAAGGAGTCCAAATATACTTTCCATTATTATTTTCAATCTTCCCTAATGGTGGTACAGAGGTTTTGAAAAAAAATAAATCTCTTTTAATTTTTTTTTTCTTTTCTAATTTTCTCATACGCTGAGCCTGGTATCTCTATACTAGACCCAACGTGATCTTGATATGAGCATATATCAAGCTTAGAGATCCAAAAATTAATTTTAAATTGAAAGGGGGAGAGAATTTACTAGTGGAGAGATAGAGAGAGGGAGAGAGATTGCATTCACGTAATTGACATGAGGGTAAAATAAGAAAACTAGATAAATTAACGGTAAATTGTAGAAAACTCCCCAATAGCCCTTTGATTTTTGCATGCACTCCCTACATAAGTTTTTTTTTGCATTTACTCCCTGATGAATTGAGTATAAAAGAATGAAAATTAAGTATACATCAGTGAAAATTGAGTATAAAAGAGTGAAATTTGAGTATAAAAGAGTGAAAATTGAGTACACAGGTTTTTGATGTGGTGGATGCAACCTTACATACTCAATTTTCTAACTTTTATACTCAATTTTCTTCAAATAATACTCACCAAACTGTCTTGTCAATGTCATCAGGGACTGCATACAAAGAAAAAGTTATGTGAGGATTGCATGCAAAGTTGAAATAACATGTGGAGAGTTTATAAAAATTTACCCATAAATTAATACATTTTTTGATAATTACTAAAGTATGATGTGCCTTTTGATTAATTTAGAAAGTACATTTGCATTTTTACCATTTCCCGTATATATATTTATATATAAATAAAAGTTTTTTTTAAATTCATTAATTTTTTTTTTGGGGTTTAGGAATAGACTATATAGACGTTTGATTTATTTTTAATTATTTTTAATTATTTTTTATATTTTAAATATGATATTAATTTTAATATATTTTTTTTAATAATGAGAATTGAATAGGAAGCAAAATCTATCAGTATAAAAGATATAATAGACACTCAATAAATACTTGGATGAATATTTAATATACTGGGCTTCTATACCGTCCATCGTGAATACTTCCCGATTTATTCTGACGACCGGTGGAAAATTTTCGTGGGACCGGACCGATCGATCGAGATTGAAAAAACTTCGTTAATTATTTATTTGAATATCTAATATCCAATAAATATAAATATGATCTATGAAATTTGATTCATTATCGTCCCTAATCCACGAGACATTCATGTCAAAGTACTCATCCATAATTAATTAATCAGATGGACCATCTGATTTAGAGCTAATTGCGGGGCGGCGGATGAAGCGCCTCGTACGTCACGTACCGCGGTGGCGCCGCCGGCTTCACCGCGCACGTGGAGAGACTACACGGCACATTGTACCGGAAGGGGCAGTACTTCGCGCGCAACAGGAAGCGCGCGCACTCCGTTGGCGGCCTCTGCTCCGGCAGACCTAGTATGCAATTCCGCCGCAGGTCCAGCACTCCGGCGTCGATCAAACCCCAGCAGGAGTGCCCTATCCAGGTGAAGTAGTTTCCCGAGAGAGATAGATTCGCCAAGTTGCCGTCCGTCGCGAGCCGGCACACCAGATCTGGCACCTCGCCGTAGAGTAGGTTCTCCGCCAGGTTGAGCTGCTCCACCTTGAGGAGGCAGCCAAAGGACCAGGGTATCGGCCCCGTGATACGGTTGGATCCAGCGTCAAAGACCGTCGCGGCGCTGAGCAATCCAATTTCCTGAGGCAAGCAGCCGGAGAGCTTGTTGTTGAGGAGGAGCACCTGATCACGCCAAAATTGCCGAAATTAGGCTTTAATTGAAATGAAATCGTTTTCGAACAGAGGAAATACTTAAAGTTGCTGATTTTAATTTGTGATTTGACGGCACCTCAATTAGCGTTTTCGAAGCTTTGGAGATCGACCGTGGAATTGGGCCAGTGAAGCCGTTGTTGGCCAGGGTAAGGTACGCGACGGGTGAGCTTCCGATGGCGGCCGGCAGTGGCTTGTTGAGATTGTTGTCGTTGAGGAACAGCACGTCGAGGTCGAGGTTGAAGACGGAGGCCGGGACAGCGCCGGCAAAGAGGTTGAAGCGGATGTCGAGGAAGATGAGGTTGCGGAGAGAGAGGACGGCAGCGGGGAAGGCGCCGGTGTGGGCGCTGTTGCTGACGTCGAGCTCACGGAGATACCGTAGCCCGGAGAGGTCGGGGATGGGGCCGGAGAAGTTGTTGGAGTTGGAGTGGAAGAAGGCTAGGTCGGGGAGCTGGTCCAAGAAACCAGACATGGTGGGGGCGCTGAGGTTGTAGCCGTTGAAGTCGACGGCAGCGACGGTCGGCTCGTTGGGGGAGTCCTCCGGGGCGCCGCAGTGAAACCCCTGGTAGTCGCAAGGCCGGTGGCCGACCCAGGAGTTGGTCACGCCGCCGGGGTCGTCGGTGATGATCCTCTTGAACTTCTGGATCACAATGTACGCTTGGTGCTGCTTGTCGTTGAGGAATTCGGTGTCATTGCCGACGCCGATGCTGATCTCTATGGCCTGAGAGACACAGAGGGAGGAGGCGAAGAGCAACGCGAAGGGGAGCAGCAGGAGGACGACTCTCCCGTAAGCCATTTGTTGAAATGCTTCCTTCCTTCCTTCCTTCCTTTCTCGGTTTTCTACCACTGTCGAAGCCTGTTTGTTTGCGTGCTTGTGTTGGCATGATACATGCATATTTTGACAGGGGAGAGGAAGAGAGAGAGTGTAGACCGATCATAGGTCGGGTCCGATTTCGGATCAACGGATCGGTGTTGATCCGGTTATACTGGTCCGAACCGGAACTGATTCGACGGAGCCGGATTGGTTTCGGTTCAGGATAAAAAAATAATCGTTGAATGCGCAATTTAATTTTAATGTTTGAAAGACCGTGAAAGCGGAAGCGTACTCTTCGTCCGGAGGTCCCGCGGCGGTTGCTGAAACGAAGGACAACTAGGAAAGGAAAAGTGATTGTGGTTGGCTTTAAAAATAAAAAGGAAATGGGAGAGGATGGGCTACAGGCTACAGGCTACAGGCTACAGGCTACAGCCCTTGAGAGGAGGGGAGGAGAAACGAAGCAGAAGAAGAGATCGGGAAGCGCGCGGAAAATGAAGAATAAAGAAGAAGAGAAGGAGAGGTTTTGCTGTAGTTAGGAGGAGAAAAGAAGAGATGATAAATCACTGAATTGTAGATCAAATTTCGAAATATCAAAATTATGCACTTAAGTTTTAAAAATATCAAAATATATATTCATACTCATTTTACCTTCATTTATCTCTATTTGTTTGCCATAGCATAGCAATCAATTTGAGTTAATTTTTTTTAAATAGATCGAGTTGTATTAAAAAATTATTGTTATTAATCTAGTATATCAAATTAATATTTGTAGATATAAATATAATTGTTTCGGAAGAAATCGACGTCAACGGTCAATCATCAGGGTTCAGTCCACGCAGATGCTGACGCTAGAAAAAAAACTCTCACTCTGCGAGATTAACACGAGCGTTAATGAGAACACGCCGGAAGTTGTCCGACGGAGCCCACTCCGTTGCTCAAGTCAGTACCTCAATATAGGAGATGGAAGAAAGCAAGGAGAAGATGTTTAAGTTAGAGAGTGCGTAACTGTAGGGATCTCCCGACGACATAAACACAAAAACACAACGGAAACAAGATCCCTCAAGCGATCCATACGAAAGAAAAACTCGTACAAAATTCATCTTGCTAATAGAGCTATCTATGTGTATACCTTTAAAGCGTGCCCTTGCGTTTATCCCACTCGTCCAAGCTACGCCGGATCTCTTGCACGTTCAAGTGTTTGTGCCTCTATGTGTATCCACACGAACACGATCTCCCAACTTCGGAGAATAACTATCTTAGTTGTGCTAGCAACTTGAGGTAGTTCACAAAACCACCAAGAACCTCAAAGAAAAGATTTCGACCAAGAGGGGGAAAAGGAGGAAGAGAGGAAGGAAAGATGACTTAACTTCATCTAAATGATAAGAAAATTCTTTTATACTCATCCCATGAATATGAAAAGTTTTTGTCACTTTAGCTTCCATTCATTAAAACTAATAAAGAGCATATCTTCTCATATAGCTCTTCAACTTCTCTCCATTCAATGAAGAGAATCTTTTCATCCTCCTCTATTATTAATTTATTAAATATTTTAATTAATTAATATATCATCCAAATGTGTTTGAGTCTAATCTAATGAGTTTAACTCAAATTAGACCTCAATCCCATAATCTAATTGGATTCACTTGAGTCTAACTCAATCAATTTAATTCGGATCAAATCTTAGTCAAACTAAGATCAATTAATCTCCGAAGTATCGTGTTCTTAGTGTGTGACCCAATAAGTTCTCGTAACGTTGACAACGTACCTAAACCGATTTAGACACATAAGCAATGAGCGGCATCTAGCAATGCATCATTACTACCCAAGTAAAAAAGAAAAGTCGAGATCCGACTTAACCTCCATGACTATGACAATGTATGACCTTGTCCTTCTATCCTCAATATCTAGATTGACCAATAAGGCATAGACTGTGTCATCCTCGATCAATCTTTGTGTTTCTTGATCCCCAAGTAGACTCACTCAAACAAATGAGCTCAATATCTCATATTGACTCATTTGAGCATTGTCATGCGTTTTAGCAGTCTTACTGGATCAAGGGGCCCACAGATATCACTCTCGTCATATGGGAGGGATAGATCACATCTACATCACTCACATCCCTCCGCATAATTCATTATATACCCAGTGATCGCATTTATAGTCCACCTTGTTACGGGTGATGTTTGACGATACCAAAGTACATAACTCCTCATGTAGGGAACCGTAGTGACTTCAGGTCTAAGGACTATTCATACTAATAGTCACATGAGAAAGTTTATGACAATCTATGAAACTTTCTCATGGCGGGTCAATTCAGTACACATTCTCTAATGTATACCCATGTGTCAACTTGATATCACATATCCATGACTTGTGAGCTCAAGTCATCAATTGACTTACACGCTAGTCTCCATGCATTAATATTGTCCTTGAATATTAATGTTTGACTAGGAATGATTTAGTGTAGTGTTCTCTACATTATCTCACTATTGACCGAAGGACATTATTATACGTAGTTATTTGGCACAAGTATCAAGTAAGTATAAGACCCAAACATGTCTTTATTAATGATAGAATATGATACCAAAAGTCTCTAGTCAATCATCACATAATTGGCTCTAGGGCTCCTACTAACAGTAACCCCTTTACCGGAGGGGTCAGAGTACCTTTTATACCTGAGGCGGCAATCATATGTGTCTCCACGATCTTCGCCATGACCCCTCGATCTTCGGTTACTAGATAACACTTGTAACGGTCGCCACCGCCATGAAATCTGGACCGTTACAATAATAAAGGCGTTAATGGCCGTGTATTACGGGACATGATCATCCCGTGATTATAGGTGATGACTATCCATAGATCCAAAGAAAGGAGGGCCGTTACTTGAGGTTGAGTGCTCCTTGTGCTTCACTACCCCAAGATGATCTCGGGGACTTTTGACTCAGGGGGCCCTGGGCGCTTACCCTCCCGAGGTGATCTCGGGGACCTGACTTCCCGAGGTGATCTCGGGTGTGTGTCTTCCCGGGTCGGTCTCTAGAGTATGCTTGCTCGTGGTGTTCTCGAAACCCCCTCCCCCCTTCCCAAGGGGGCCTTGGGCGCCACGTAAAGAGAGTCATCCAGCCTCGGTAGGTCTTGCCGCATAGCTTCATTAGTCCACGTGTCAGCCACGGGGTACTTAACCCCATCACAAGTCCCTCCCACCAAGTCTAATCGAAGGAAGTGTTGCTGACTGATTAGACTAGTGATGTAGCAAAGAAGCTATGTCAATGGGGTCCATATGTCTTTTACTACTCCCTTAGCGGCCTCCTAGTCCGAGGAATCGTACCATGCACACCTGGACCCCAGGCGGCTCTTCGAAGGCCTCCCGCCTCTCTACAAACCTCGCGATGACACCCTGACAGCTGTCCATGGCATTTTTAAAAGCGCATAGGGACTATTAATGGCAACAAGGTCATTTGACGAATGTTGCCTTGCCACGTGCTCCATCATTCTCTGTGCGGCGATCTCCCGCTAATCCGTGTCGTGGGTCATACGAGGCAATGCCAGTAAAGGATGGTGGTGTTGGGATCTCCCGGCGACATAAACACAAAAACACAGCGGAATCAAGATCCCTCGAGCGATCCATGCGGAAGAAAAACTCGTACGAAGTTCATCTATCTAATAGATCTATCTAAAGTGTATACCTTTCGAGTGTGCCTTTACGTTTATCCCGCTCGTCCAAGTGCCGCTGGATCTCTTGCATATTCAAACGTCTGTGCCTCTATGCGTATCCACACGGACACAATCTCTCAACTTCGGGAAGAACTACCTTAGTTGTGCTAGCAACTTGAGGTAGTTCGCGGAAGCACCAAGAACCCCAAAGGGTTTCGGCCAAGAGGGAGAAGAGAAGGAAGAGAGGAAAGGAAAGGTGACTCACCTCATCCAAATGGCAAGTCCCTCTTTTATACTCATCCCATGAATATGAAGAGGTTTTGTCCCTTTAGCTTCTCTTCATTAAAGCCAATAAAGAGCACATCTTCTCATATGGCTCTTCAACTTCTATTCATTCAATGAAGAGAGACTTTTCCCTTTCCTTCATTAAACACTTTAATGAATTAATATCTCATAAGTTCTCGACCAGGGCTCCCAAGCTCCCGACCAGGGCTCCCGACCAAGTCTCCCGAGTTCCCAACCCGAGCTCCCAACCAAGTCTCCCGAACTCCCGAAGCATCGTGTCCTTAGTGTGTGACCCAATAGGTTATCGTAACGTTGGCAATGCACCTAAACCGCTTTAGACACATAAGCAATGAGCGGCATCTAGCAATGTATCATTGCTACCCAAGTAACAAGAAAAGTCGAGATCCGACTTAACCTCCGTGACTATGATAATATATGACCTTGTCCTTCTATCCTTGATATCTAAATTGACCAATGAGGCATAAACCGTGTCATCCTCGATCAATCTTTGTGTTTCTTGATCCCCGAGTAGACTCACTCAAACAAATGAGCTCAATATCTCATATTGATTCATTTGAGCATGACCATGCGTTTTAGTAGTCCTGCTCGATCAAGGGGTCCACAGATATCACTCCCGTCATATGGGAGGGATAAATCTCATCTACATCACTCTCATCCCTCTGCATAATTCATTATATACCCAGTGATAGCCTTTATAGTCTACCCTGTTACGGGTGACATTTGACGATACCAAAGTACATAACTCCTCATATAGGGAACCGTAGTGACTTCAGGTCTAAGGATTCTTCATACTAATAGCCACATAAGAAAGTTTATGGAAATCATATGGCAATCTATGAAACTTTCTCAAGCTAGTTAATTCAGTACATATTCTCTAATGTATACCCATGTGTCAACTTGATATCACATATCCTTGACTTGTGATCTCAAGTCATCAATTGACCTACATGCTAGTCTCCATGCATTAATATTGTCCTTGAATATTAATGTTTGACTAGGAATAGTTTCGTGTAGTATTCTCTACATCATCTCACTATCGATTCAACCAATCGATATGATGTAGATAAGAATCTACTACCCAAGGACATTATTATACTTAGTTATTTGGCACAAGTATAAAGTAAGTATAATAACCAACATGTCATTATTAATGATAGAACATGATACAAAAAATCCTTAGTCAATCATCACATAATTGGCTCTAGGGCTCCTACTATCAGGTGGCCCATCGGTATACCCCATCAGCCCCATTGACGTGCTGCTTCCTTGGCCCATCGGCGGGGGATACCGTGGAAATTCTCCCCCCTCTAGTTCATCTCCTGAGGTCGGCTGCATCAGCCAGGTACCTGGGTATGCTACACCAGCCCTGCTGATGGTAATTGCTTTTATCTTTCTTCTTTTGGCTTCCGCTGTTTTGTCTGTCTTTTAACTATCCTTCTGCATGGCAGGTCACCTCCAATTGTGCTGCTACTAACCGGCTGCTGTGCTCCTGAGGGGTTATTGAGAACCTCCTCCAGCGATTGTCGGCATTAGAAGCAGAGGTTGGTCATGCCTGCGACCCGGGCCTCCTACAGCTGGAGGTCAGCAAGGCTCTAAGGGTGAAGGTCGAGTACTGCCTCGACATCCTGCTAGCCTCGGAGGAGACTATGCACGACTACCATCTCCGAGAGTGCACCCAGTCAGAGTAGAACCAGGCCCTTTTCGAGGACCTGCAGAAAGTGACCCAGGAGCAGGAGCAACTCCAGGCTCAGAAGGAAGGGTTGTCTGCCCGTGTCCAGCTCCTGGAATCCTCCATGAAGGCTCTGGAGGATAAGAATAAAGAACAAGAACACCAGCTATCTCTAAAAGAATATGACCTAGAGCTAGCAGTCTCCCATGCCTACGACCTTCAGAAGGGGATCACTCGAGCCCAGGACAAGGCTTCGGCCATCTCCCAAAAACTCCAGGAGACACTAGGAGTCCATGATCGTCTATCCTGGGAGGTGGCAGAATTGAAACCTACCAAGAAGGAGGTTGAGGCTGAGCTAGAAAAGCAAAAGGTTGACCATGCAACCTGACTATCTGTTGGATCGGGTTGGTCCAGCTAGAGGGGGTTGAATAGACGGCTAATAAATGAAACATGGTGGAAACTCGTCTATTAAAAAAAAACTTGGTTGCAACTTAGTTGTTGCTTCCAAGACGGTTAAAGCTAAAAAAAAACTCTCCTTGTGACGGAGAAGCCTTACAACTGTAGATCACTAAACTTAGAGAATTACAATAGAATTAAATACCTAAAGCTAAATCTCTAAGCCTATTTATAGTACAGGAAGATGAATCTGGACAGTTGATTCGTAAATGGATAAACTCTAATTAAAAAAGAGATAAATGTGATTATCTCTTTAATCGGCTTGAAAGCTTCAGATGGCAACCGAAGCAAGCTCTCCACGCGTGCTTGTGCGCAGAAGGAATCTCGGGATCAACTTTTCTTCACCAATGCTTCATCTTTATCTCTTTAATCCGATTGCTTCTCAAAACTTTGATAAGTTTTGACTAAAAAGCCATATATTGCGATCCACGTGTGGAGCTTGTAAAACACTTCATACAAGCTTTAATTAAAAGCTGGTAAAGTGTGATCCACGTGTGATTTATAAGAGCTTTAAAAAGCTTTAATTAAAAGCTTTAATATAAAAGCTTTTATAAAAGACTTTAATTCAAGTTGCGTTGATTCGTCTTGATCCAAGTCCAAGTCAAAGGCAACTTGACTGTGCGTAAGTAGATCTTCTGGGTGATTTCTGACCAACTGGAATTAGGCTCACGTCCCTCGGACGTCGCGCACGTCCTTCTTGGTCCACCGGCGTACTCTTCCGCAACTTTCGCGTCCCTCAGATTCCACCGAGCCCGTCGGCCCACTTCCCCGCGCAATCCTTCTCGTCCGCTGCATCTTACGCTCGACTTCCTCTGTACCTAAGTTCCTGCACATTTAGCAGAGGGATTAAAACCAACAGGACCTAACCCAACTTGGTTGATCACATCAAAATCAACCGGGGCACCAACAATCTCCCCCTTTTTGATGTACATCAACCCAAGTTTAGTTAGGGATAAACAACAAACAATAATAATATTGTAACAGAATTAAGCATAAAAAAATTTTTACAATCATGTACATAACCTCCCCTGAACATAAACTATTCTCCCCCTTTGATCACAGCAAAAATGGGACAAAAAAATAGGGAAAGGAAAATATAAAATTAATTTTCTCTAGTAAACTCAAATCGAAATAGTCTAAAAAAACATTTGATAATACAACAAATGATGAAGGACAAAAAAAATATTAGTCAATTTTGTTTTTCATAAATACCAGAGAATTAATTCAATATTGATTTTGGGACCCAAAATAAATTTTCATCTACGGGGTTAATCAAAAACTTTGGAGGAATATAATTTCTAAGAATTTTCCTAATCTGGCCCTTATGATTTTTAACATACCAATTCAGATTTTCAGGATAAAAATTCTTTTTAATTTTTAAACATGCAATATCATTTTCTAATTTCTCCACTAGATTCTTCAAATTTTCATTTTCTGTTTTTAGTTGGTCGGATAGAACAGATGAGCATACAGTGCCAAATCTTTCTTTTATCTCAGAGTTTTCTATCTCCAATTTATTCATCGACTTAAGCATGGATTTTATTACCGAGTAGATTCGAGCAGGTGGAAGTAGACATACCTCACTTACCGGGTCGGTTTCGAAGTTTGGATCTTCCTCTTCATTGCTGCTTTCTCCCGAGGTGCTTTCTTCATCTTCGTCTTGGTGGCTTGCCAACAATGTAAGTCCGACGAACTCTTCGGCTTCCGATTCATCTGACGAGGTCTCGTCCCAGGTGGCTTTTAGTGCCTTTTTCTTCTTTGGCTGGTTCTCGAGTTTAGGGCACTGATCTTTCAGGTGGCCCTCCTCAATGCAATTGTAGCATCGGACCGTTCGTTTTTTCTTTCTCTGCACCCTTTTTGAGCAGTTAGTATTAATGAATTTACATAATTTTCTTACCGCTAGTGTTGTTTCTTCATCATCCGCTGAAGATTCTTCGTCAAGTTGGATTCTTCGTCAGCTTTCCTGTTCTTTTCTACAAAGCGAGATTCGTGAAGTTCCAAAGTAGAAAATAACTGTTCTAAAGTACTTATTTCTAGATTTTTTGAAATATAATACGCATCGATTACCGAGGTCCACTCTGGGGTTCTCGGAAACACGTTTAGAGTGTACCTTTGAGCATCGCGGTTAGTTACCTTTTCTCCGAGATTTTCGAGGCTTATAATTAGTCCTTTTACCTTTGCATGTAATCTCGCAACAGATTCTCCGTCTTCCATCCGTATATTGGTCAGTCGACTTCGAAGAACATCTCGTCGCGCAAGTTTTGCTTTCGAGGTTCCTTCGTGCAGTTCCAAGAACTTTTCCCAAAGTTCCTTCGCCGATTCGTACTTACCGATCTGGTTCACATCTTGCTCTGGGAGGACGGTCAGCAGATGAAATTCTGCCTTTCCGTTTGCTACAGCATCAACTTGTTCCTTCTTGTTCCAAGAATCAGGATCCTTGATCTTTCCTTCATTGTCTTTGGGAGCTGCATAGCCATTTTTCATAATAATTAATAATTCATAATCCGTAGTAAAAAATACCTGCATCTTCCGTTTCCATGCCGCGAACTCCCCCTCAAACTTAGGCGGGTCTATCGCTGGTCCAACCATATTAAAATTTTCTGCAGTTGGCGGTTAGTCCTTCTGCGGCGGCCTCGCTCTGATACCACTTGTTGGATCGGGTTGGTCCGTGTTGGGACCGGGTGCATGTTGACATGGATGCGGATTCGTAATTTTAAAATTAATTACGTTCAGCGGAAGGTTTAGCATAAATAATTTCTCAAATTATTTAACCACACATCTAAGCATGCAACCTTATGTTGTGTAGACATGATCATATATTTAAAATTTTGCAGAAACGTAAACTAATTTACTTGTTACCTCACGTAACTCGAAGAAAGGGATGAGATCCAACCGTAAGCGTCCATTGGAAGCTCCGCCTCTATTCGCGTCCACGCCGAGTATCTTCGGGATGACTTCACAAAGCCACGAGTTTCGTGTTCTCGAGAACTACTAGATGTTAGGATCGATTCTGTACGCTAGAGGGGGGTGAATAGCGTTTCGAACTCTTTCTTGGATCTGCATTGTTAGTAGCACAGCGGAATATACAATAAACAACAAAAACAACGCTAACAATACCAGATTTAGTTGGTATCCACACCGGTCGGGTGACTAATCCAACAATCCTTCGGCGGATCAAACCCCGGATAACCTCCGGCTAGAACTCGTCGCTCCTTATGGGTGGAGAAACCTCGCCACAACACCAAGGACACTTAGAGAACAAAGTAGACTACTATCTTGCCTTAGCCAAGCAAGATTCGTCAAGAAACTCAGCCACCATGAAGTCCTCTTTAAATAGGACTCGGGGCTGATTTCTCGCTACCAGTCGACTGCCCCCAGGGCAGTCGACTGGTGCCAGCCAAATTGGATCGTTACACCCCAACGTTCGAATTTTAGCCAGCTCACCAGCCACCAAGGGCAGTCGACTGGTCCCAGGGCTGAGACCTTTCTGTGAGTTCCATCAGTCGACTGCCCCCAGGCCTGTCGACTGGTCTACTCACCCACCTAAGGTTATCCATCCTGAGTACATTCCACTCCGCACTCAACCCTAGGATTTCCCGAGTACAATCACTCAGCACCCGTACCCTCACGACTCGACTGACTCCTCCTCCACAGCCTCGACTGTTGCCTTCGCGCCCTCCTCATCTTCGGCCCTCGTCCCTCGGATGCGCACGCAAGCCTCCAGCTTGCCTCCATGCCATCCTTCACGTACACCTCGAAGTCCGCGCCCATCAGCTCATCGTCCCTGCACTCCATGGTCCCTCAGATGCGCACGCCAGCCTCCAACTGGCCTCCATGCCATCCTTCACCGTACTGAGGCCGTCCAGTCAGGTCCATATGCGTAACCTGTACAACCTGCACACTCAACATACACATATCAAATACAAGGGTAATCCTAACTTAAACCCTTTGCCCAAACATCAAAACCCATGGTCACACCGGACCATCTTAGGGCCGATTGCTCCAACCGAGAACGCGACAAGAAACCAAGAGAGAAGTAATCATATCGGAAAAACTCACCACCAAGGTTGGCCGGAATCACAATTCCGGCGAGGAAGAGGAAGATGACTTGCGCCCAATCCCAAGGTGATGATGGCCGGAGAGGAAGATCGTCCCAACGGAAGAACTTTGTCGCCTAGGGGCTTCTCCTTGTGCTCACGGCAAGAAGAAGGGAGAGGCCGGCCAAGAGAAAGGAGGGAGGAGAGGGAGAGAGCCCAAGCAAGAATACTTTGATTATTTCGAATGATTTCCAAGTTTTGCCTTGGGACCTTTATATAGTGGCCTCTCAACCGCCAAGTCTCTTTTTTCTTATGGAATAAATTTTCATAAGAAATTTATCATATAAATTTTCTATGACTTATTCCAACATGCCAAGTCTTGATTTTATATCATGGTTAAAATCATATTTTAATTCATGATAAAAATCAACCAAGTCTCTTTTTTCTAATGGAATAAATTTTCATAAGAAATTTATCATATAAATTTCTTTATATAAATTTCTTTATCATGGTAAATCAATCCATGATTGATTTTATAAAATAAAATAACTCAATCCATGGTTCAGTTTAATTTCCATGAAAAATAAATTTCTTTATATAAATTTCTTTATCATGGTAAATCAATCCATGATTGATTTTATAAAATAAAATAAATCAATCCATGGTTCATTTTAATTTCCATGAAAAATAAATTTTATATAAATTTCTTTATATAAATTTCTTTATCATGATAAATCAATCCATGATTGATTTCATAAAATAAAATAAACCAATCCATAGTTCATTTTAATTTCCATGAAAAATAAACCAAACCTTGGTTTATAAAAAAATTTATATCATCCATAATTTTATAAAACAAACCACACTTGATTTATTTTATAAATTGAACCAAACAATTTGGTTCCCTCCCTTAGTTGTGGTCGGCCAAGCAAAGAGGGTGGGGACCCTCTTTTGCAGGCCTATCCAGGCCACGCCCCAATGAATTAAACTCATTTAATTCATCTATTAAATCTTCAAAAGACTTAGCCATTTTACGCTTCCGACGCGTCTCTGAAAAATTCAGATTTGACTTATCGTTTGGCTCAACCAAACCTAATCTCTCTTGATTGAAAAATTTAATTTTCAACTCATTTTAAATCCCTTGGATTACTCGTAGTGCGTGTGACTAAATAGGCTTTCGATTTATGTTGGCCGTCTATAATTAACCAATTATAGAACGATCATGAGTGGCACATAGTAGTACATCATGATCCCCAATTAATCGAAAGATCAACGGTTGACCTCAGAAACAATTCTGAAACCCTTCAGCAGCTATAATGAATCATGCCCCATTCCCTTCACCATCATATATCCACTTGGTTCAGGACATAGTCTATGTGTGTCAGTCCCCACTAGGTTGACTACGTCACACCTAGCCCAAGTAATGATTTCTCGTCCTACGGATTCTAATTACTCTCATGTATCTAAGAGATTCATACTCTGAACATGTCATGCTCTGGCCAGAGGCTTCGAGTAACAATCCGACGATAGGCCTTGGGTATACATCTCCTCGCAAGGAGTGGTGAATCCTTTGTAGGTTGTTCAAACATCTTCGGGCACTTCGGCTTATACCCAATCATCCTGGGTCTACACCTCCTTGGAGATGCTTGCTTAAGATGTCAAAGTATAAGTCTCTATGACCAAGATGACTTGAACACCGCAAGTCAAAGGAACATCACACTTAAGCTGCAGTAAGAACTTCACTAACATATCTATATGTAGACTACCATATGAAGTTTTACAGCCAGTCACTCCAATGAACTAGTTCCCTTAACTAGCATTCATGTTTATCTCCGGACATCCCAATATCACCAGCCAGTGAGAATCAGCTGATTAGAGAATAACCCATGCTAGTCTCAACAGAATTGATAGTGTCCGTATTTATCAATTCATCGACTAGGGACAATTTTAATACTTCACAATTGCACATGTAGAGATAATCACTAGTTGTGAATTCATCACAAATTCTCTCATGCTGTGAATTATATTGCGGGCATTCAGTAAATGAGTTTAAGATCTCAATCAAATACATAAACATGTATACTCAAATAGTGAATATTCATTTATTAAAATAAATGATTACAATCATAAGGCGATTACCTTAGGACACTTTTCTCATATCACTAACAAACTCCCACTTGGCCTAATGCCAATCGCTACGGTACCCAATACCACAGGCTCTAACATGATCCTCAAACTTGCTTTGAGGCAAGGCATAAGTTAAAGGATCCACTAAATTCCTTTCAGTGGGAATTTTCTCAATTTGTATATCATTCCTACTTATAATCTCTCTGATCAGATGATAGCGGCGAAGCACATGTTTGGATCGTTGATGAGACCTTGGTTCCATCGCTTGTGCAATAGCTCCATTGTTGTCGCAATAAACCAGTATTGCTTCATCAATGGTTGAACCACACCAAGTTCTGAGACAAACACCTTGATCCAGACTGCTTCCTTTGCTGCTTCCGAAGCTGGAATATATTCCGCTTCCGAGGTAGAATCAGCTACGGCGTCTTGCTTGAAACTCTTCCAACTCATTGCGCCTCCATTCAAAATAAATACGTATCCGGACTGAGATTTGGAGTCATCCTTATTTGTCTGGAAACTGGCATCTGTACACCCACGTATTACCATATCACCTTCTCCATATATTAGGAACACATCCTTAGTTCTTCTCAAGTACTTGAGGATTGTCTTGACAGCCGCCTAATGATCCATTACTGGATCAGACTGGTATCTGCTTGTGACGCTCATAGCATATGATGCATCGGGCCTAGTACATAGCATACATGATAGATCCTATCGCGGATGCATAAGGAATCTTATTCTTGCAAATCCTCTCGTCGTCTGTGCGCGGACACATAGACTTCGAAAGGTTGATCCCATGCCTGATGGGAAGGTAACCTTTCTTGGATTCCGACATGCTAAACCTTTTTAGCACTCGGTCTATATATGTAGACTGTGAAAGACCAAGCAATCGTTTTGATCTATCTCTATAGATTCTAATCCCAAGGATATAGGTTGCTTCTCCCAGGTCTTTCGTGGAGAAAGTTCTGGACAACCAAATTTTAACTGACTGTAAGACTGATATATCGTTTCCTATAAGTAATATGTCATCGACATATAACACTAGGAATACGACTGCACTCCCACTAACCTTCTTGTACACACAAGGTTCGTCAGGATTTTGTGAGAAATCAAACTCTTTGATTGTCTCATCAAAACGGATGTTCCAGCTCCTGGATGCTTGCTTTAGTCCATATATGGATCGTCGAAGCTTGCATACTTTGGTTTTATCAACCGATGTGAAACCTTCAGGTTGTATCATGTATACATCCTCAAGCAGGTTTCCATTAAGGAAAGTCGTTTTCACATCCATTAGCCATATCTCATAATCATAATGAGCTGCTATGACCAGGAGCATCCGAATGGATTTAAGCATAGCTACTGGCGAATAGGTTTCGTCATAATCAATTCCTTGTTTCTGATGATATCCTTTTGCCACTAATCTAGCCTTAAAGGTAACAACATTACCTTCCATGTCGGTTTTCTTCTTGAAAACCCACTTGCACCCTATGGGCTTAATCCCTTCAGGTGGGTTAACCAAGTCCCATACTTGATTTTTCTACATGGAATCAATTTCCGACTTTATGGCTTCCAGCCATCTATCCCTTTCTGAATTTTTCAGAACATCTTCATAACTGATAGGTTCATCATCACTAATGAGTAATACGTCGTTCGATTCACTTATGAGAAATCCGTATCTCTCTGGAATATTGCGTGTCCTATCAGACCTACGAAGCAGTGGTGTTGTTTTAGGTTCAACTGATAGCTCATCATTATGAGTTATTGGTTGTGGGTCTAGACTAGGTGTCTCTGTAATGTCTATTGGAGTTTCTTGAACTTCTTCAAGTTCAATGCTACTCCCACTGTTTTCTTGTAAAAGAAATTCTTTTTCTAGAAATATAGCATGCCTTGAAACAAACACCTTTTGTTCCAAGGGATGATAGAATTGGTAACCTTTCATTTCCTTAGGGTATCCAATAAATAGACATTTATCAGACTTAGCATCCATTTATCTGATACAGTCCGCTTTACATAAGCAGGACAACCCCATATCATTATGTGAGATAAATGAGGTTTCTTACTATTCCACGTCTCATATGGAGTAGTAGAGACTACCTTGGTCGGGACTCTGTTTAGCAAGTAAACATCTGTCTTAAGCGCATAGC
Source organism: Boesenbergia rotunda (assembly GCA_024364735.1). Classification (NCBI taxonomy): domain Eukaryota; kingdom Viridiplantae; phylum Streptophyta; class Magnoliopsida; order Zingiberales; family Zingiberaceae; genus Boesenbergia; species Boesenbergia rotunda. The sequence continues at coordinate 92,688 of JAGFNQ010008883.1, read as the reverse complement.
CCCAAAAGGATTTTGGACGAGTTGCATGATTCATCATAGATCTAACCATGTCCATCAAGGTTCGGTTACGCCTCTCAGATACACCATTATGCTGGGGTGTATATGGCGGAGTCCATTGAGACAATATCCCATTGTCCCTAAGATAATCTTGAAACTCTTGACTTAAGTATTCACCACCCCGATCGGATCGAAGTATCTTAATACTTTTGCCAAGCTGTTTCTCTACTTCACTTCTGAACTCTTTGAATTTCTCAAAAGCTTCAGATTTGTGTTTCATTAAAAACACATACCCGAATCGTGAGTGATCATCGATAAAGATAATAAAGTAGCTATAACCTCCTTGTGCAAGAGTTGACATTGGTCCACATACATCAGTATGTATTAGACCAAGCAATTCTCCCACTGGTTTACCTTTTCCGGAAAAGGGTAATTTGGTCATCTTGCCTTTTAAGCATGATTCGCATGTATCAAATGAACCGGGAGCAAATGATTCCAGAATTCCACATCGGTGTAATTTGGTCATGCGTTTCTTGCTTATATGGCCAAGACAACAATGCCACGTGTAGGAGTCTATTTGATTATCTATTCGAGCACGTTTGTTGCTAACTTCGATATTGAAAATGTCACCGGATAAATCTAACGTGTAGATACCATTGCATAATGTTCCGGTCCCATAAAGAACACCATTTAAAGTTATGTAACAACAATTGTTACTAAAAGTTAAATGGTAACCGTTTTCATTCAAGCCTGAAATAGATACAATATTCTTTAATAACGAAGGAACAAAATAACAATTATCCAATTCTAAGACAAGTCCAGTAGGGAACTTTAGTAAATATGTTCCGATGGAAATAGCAGCAATCTTTGCTCCATTTCCAACTCGCAAATTCGCTTCTCCCTTGACGAGTCTTCTTCTATTCCTTAGCCCCTGTATGTCATTACATATATGTGAGCTACACCCAGTATCAAGTACCCAGGTGTTTGAGGAAATAGAGTGACATTCAATAACGAAGATGCCTGAAGAGGATGGGGCATCAGATGCCTTCTTCTTCAAGGACTCAAGATAAACCTTGCAGTTTCTTTGCCAGTGGCTCTCCTTGCCACAGTGATGGCAAGTGTCTTTTGGTGCCTTTTCTATTCTTTTGTCCTTAGTTATCTTATTGGTGTCCAAAATGGAACGCAAATTCAGAGAAGACATAATCAAGTGATTATCCTAGAAATACAAGTTGAGCTTATGTGAGAAGAATGATAAAGAATGCATCAATATACATTAATTAAATCCTATTTATTTTTCGAATTAAATAACCCCCTTTTATCAATCTGGGAGATTGTAGGAACATATCCAAATAGGTTGATATCCAACCAAAGATAAGAACAACCATGGCTGTAGTCCATCAAGTTATTCTTAGCTATGAAGGTAGGTAATTATACCGATTACATATCACACATATGTAACTATCACATTATGCTATCAACTAATTGAATGTTTGCATAAATCATTGGGTTGTTAACTCATTAACAAGTACGCAAAATTATACATAGCACCCAACTACACCTCTCTTTATATCGACCTTGGCTGTGGCACAACAAATCGATGCTCCAAGCTTAAGGCTGACCCATTAATCAAGAAATAGTTTTAATATGGTTGGAGCTCATTCAACCGTTTAGTCAGGCTTGGATGTGTCCAACAACCAAAACTAAGGATTGACCTCTGACTCCAACTATATTAATCATAAACTAATTCCATGGTTTGAACATGTTGAGGTTCAAGTCGGGCATGGATGTGTCCATCAACCCAAACGAGAAACAAAACTCCGGTTCTAACTATATTAATGGAAGGTGTTGGCCTTAATATTATGTAAGGGGTTTTGGGTCTCATCCTTTTCCTTTTAAGCACATTCATGACATATAATTATGTCATGTTCTAATGATTTCCTTAATAAAGTATGTATGTGACTTAATTTATCAAGTCTCATTAATTGAATTAGGAACCGGATTTCCTAATTCTAATTTCACACTTTATTCAAGGAATTGTTTTGGGAAACAATTTCCTAAATTGTCATAATCAATTTCGGAAATAATATGTTTAAGACTTTGATTTCTCTAAATCAAATCTTATTAAATTAAGAGACAGATTCCTTTAATTTAACCACATATTATTTTCATGAAAATCTTATTTAAGGAAATAAACTCTATAGGAAACAATTTTTCCTAATTAATTTTGGAGACAACAATATGTAAGAGCATCACCTCATAAATCAAATAAGGAAATTATCGTTTGAGAATGACCTCAAAAATTTTCAAGATTTGATCACATATTTTATTTATGGATAATTAATTACAACAAATTATTTACTTTGGGTGGCTCCCCGAGGCACTTCCCAAAGAAAAGAAATTTGTTGTAAATCTAATTTGGCCTGCTCCCCGAGGCATAACCAAATTAAACTTGACAATTAAAGAACTTGTTAATAATATAATTTGGATGGCTCCCCGAGGCCTACCCAAATCAATTTTAACAATTCATATTCAAAATAGGAAATTAAATTATAACAACTAACTTTAATTTGGGTGGCTCTCCGAGGCACTCCCCAAAGTAAAGAATTTTATTAATACTTTAAAAACCAATTTAAATTTAATTGTCAATTAATGTTTCCATAAAATATCTAGACTTTCATGAAAAGAAAGTGCCCAAAATTATGAGCTTTCCATAAATGGAAAGTTTCCAAAATTAAAAGGTTTTCAGAATTATTGTAAGTTTCTGGTACAAAGAAAACTTACGTATTTCTAAAATTGGAAAATTTCCAAAATTACGAAATTTCCAAAATTAGAAAGTTTCCAAAAATGGAATGTTTTCACAATTATCATAAAATTTCAGAAACAGAGATATTTCTAAAGTTTGTGAAATTTCATGACGATTTCCAAACTTTGAAATTCCTAAATCTAAAATTTACCATAATTGGAAAGTTTACATAATTGGAAAAATTTCCAAAATTGAGATCATGACAAAGTTTTCCGCAAAATAATTATATGATTATGTCGAACACTAACCGGCTTTGATACCACTGTTGGGACCGGGTGTATGTTGACATTGATGCAGGTTCGTAATTTTAAAATTAATTACGTGCAGCGGAAGGTTTAGCATAAATAATTTCTCAAATTATTTAACCACACATCTAAGCATGCAACCTTATCTTGTGTAGACATGATCATATATTTAAAATTTTGTAGAAATGTAAACTAATTTACTTGTTACCTCACGTAACTCGAAGGAAGGGACGAGATCCAACCGTAAGCGTCCCTTGGAAGCTCCGCCTCTATTCGCGTCCACGCCGAGTATCTTCGGGATGACTTCGTAAAGCCACGAGTTTCGTGTTATCGAGAACTACTAGATTCTTCGAGAACGCGACAAGAAAAACCAAGAGAGAAGTAATCACATCGGAAAAACTCACCACCAAGGTTGGTCTGAATCACAATTCCGGCGAGAAGGAGGAAGATGACTTGCGCCCAATCCCAAGGTGATGATGGCCGGAGAGAAAGATCGTCCCAACGGAAGAACTTCGTCGCCTCGGTGCTTCTCCTTCTGCTCACGGCAAGAACAAGGGAGGAGAGGCTTGTGGCCGGCCAAGAGGAAGAAGGGAGGGGAGGGAGAGAGCCCAAGCAAGAATACTTAGATTGATCTCCAAGCTTTGCCTTAGGTCCTTTATAAAGTGCTCTCACAACCGCCAAGTCTCTTTTTTCTTATGGAATAAATTTTCATAAGAAATTTATCATATAAATTTTCTATGACTTATTCTATCATGCCAAGTTTTATCATATTTTAATTTATGATAAAAATCAACCAAGTCTCTTTTTTCTTATGGAAAGAAATTTCTTATCATGGTAAATCAATCCATGATTGATTTTATAAAATAAAATAAACCAATCCATGGTTCATTTTAATTTTCATGAAAACTAAAATTCTTTATATAAATTTCTTTATCATGGTAAATCAATCCATAATTGATTTTATAAAATAAAATAAACCAATCCATGGTTCATTTTAATTTCCATGAAAAATAAACCAAACCTTGATTTAAAAATTTATATCATCCATAATTTTATAAAACAACCCACACTTGGTTTATTTTATAAATTGAACCGAAACTTGGTTCTCTCTCCCTTTGTTGTGGCCGGCCAAGCAAAGAGGGCCACAATTTATATCATCACATAACCTCAATTTATATCATCACATAACCTCAATTTATATTTCTAGGATAATCACCTGATCATATCTTCTTTGAATTTGCGTTCTATTTTGGACACCAATAAGTTAACTAAGGACAAAAGGATTGAAAAGGCACCAAAAGGCACTTGCCATCACTGCGGCAAGGAGGGCCACTGGCGAAGAAACTGCAAGGTTCATCTTGAGTCCTTGAAGAAGAAGGCATCCGATGCCCCATCCTCTTCAGGCATCTTCGTTATTGAATGTCACTCTATTTTCTCGTACACCTGGGTACTTGATACTGGGTATAGCTCACATATATGTAATGACATACAGGGGCTAAGGAATAGAAGAAGACTCATCAAGGGAGAAGCGAATTTGCGAGTTGGAAATGGAGCAAAGATTGCTGTCATTGCCATCGGAACATATTTGCTAAAGCTCCCTACAGGACTTGTCTTAGAATTGGATAATTATTATTTTGTTCCTTCGTTAATAAAGAACATTGTAACTATTTCGTGCTTGAATGAAAAGAGTTACCATTTAACTTTTAGTAACAATTGCTGTTACATAACTTTAAATGGTGTTCTTTATGGGATCGGAATTTTATGCAATGGTATCTACACGTTAGATTTATCCGGTGACATTTTCAATATCGAAGTTAGCAACAAACGTGCTCGAATAGATAATCAAATAGACTCCTATACGTGGCATTGTCGTCTTGGCCATGTAAGCAAGAAATGCATGACCAAATTACACCGATGTGGAATTCTGGAATCATTTGAACCCGGTTCATTTGATACATGCGAATCATGCTTAAAAGGCAAGATGACCAAATTACCCTTTTCCAAAAAAGGTAAACTAGTGGGAGAATTGCTTGGTCTAATACATACTGATGTATGTGGACCAATGTCAACTCTTGCACAAGGAGACTATAGCTACTTCATTACCTTTATCGATAATCACTCACGATTCGGGTATGTGTTCTTAATGAAACACAAATCTGAAGCTTTTGAGAAATTCAAAGAGTTCAGAAGAGAAGTAGAGAAACAGCTTGGCAAAAGTATTAAGATACTTCGATCCGATCGGGGTGGTGAATACTTAAGTCAAGAGTTTCAAGATTATCTTAGGGACAATGGGATATTGTCTCAATGGACTCCGTCATATACACCACAGCATAATGGTGTATCTGAGAGGCGTAACCGAACCTTGATAGACATGGTTAGATCTATGATGAATCATGCAACTCATCCAAAATTCTTTTGGGGCTATGCGCTTAAGACAGCTGTTTACTTGCTAAACAGAGTCCCGACCAAGGTAGTCTCTACTACTCCATATGAGACGTGGAATAGTAAGAAACCTCATTTATCTCACCTCAAGATATGGGGTTGTCCTACTTATGTAAAGCGGACTGTATCAGACAAATTGGATGCTAAATCTGATAAATGTCTATTTATTGGATACCCTAAGGAAACGAATGATTACCAATTCTATCATCCCTTGGAACAAAAGGTGTTTGTTTCAAGGCATGCTATATTTCTAGAAAAAGAATTTCTTTTACAAGAAAACAGTGGGAGTAGCATTGAACTTGAAGAAGTTCAAGAAACTCCAATAAACATTACAGAGACGCCTAGTCTAGACCCACAACCAATAACTCATAATGATGAGCTATCAGTTGAACCTAAAACAACACCACTTCTTCGTAGGTCTGATAGAACACGCAATATTCCAGAGAGATACGGATTTCTCATAAGTGAATCGATCGACGTGTTACTCATTAACGATGACGAACCTATCAGTTATGAAGATGCTCTGAAAAATTCAAAAAGGGATAAATAGCTTGAAGCCATGAAGTCGGAAATGGATTCCATGTACGGAAATCAAGTATGGGACTTGGTTAACCCACCTGAAGGGATTAAGCCCATAGGGTGCAAGTGGGTTTTCAAGAAGAAAACCGACATGGAAGGTAATGTTGTTACCTTTAAGGCTAGATTAGTGGCAAAAGGATATCGTCAGAAACAAGGAATTGATTATGACGAAACATATTCGCCAGTAGCTATGCTTAAATCCATTCGGATGCTCCTGGCCATAGCAGCTCATTATGATTATGAGATATGGCTAATGGATGTGAAAACGACTTTCCTTAATGGAAACCTGCTTGAGGATGTATACATGATACAACCTGAAGGTTTCACATCGGTTGATAAAACAAAAGTATGCAAGCTTCGACGATCCATATATGGACTAAAGCAAGCATCCAGGAGCTGGAACCTGAAGGCGGCAGTAGTCTCTTGCCCGTTTGACTAGTGGGGCATGGACATCATCGGGCCATTCCCGACTGCCGCTGCTCAGAAGAAGTATTTGTTGGTGGCAGTCGATTACTTTTCCAAGTGGATAGAGGCAGAGGCTTTGTCGCGCATCATCAAGCTGGCAGTAATGAAGTTCTTGTGGCAAGACATACTGTGCCGGTATGGAATCCCACACAAGCTTATCTTAGATAACGGGAGGCAGTTCCAAGGCCGGAAGATACAAGAGTGGTGCGCTAAATATGGCATCAAGCAGGCTTTTACTTCTGTAGCCTACCCTCAGAGCAACGGCCAGGCAGAAGTGGTCAATCGGGAGATTGTCATAGGGTTAAAGACTAAGCTCGATCACGTTGGCGGAAGACTCAGAATATTGGAGATTCTCATAGGGCATCAAGCAGGCTTTTACTTCTATAGCCTGCCTTAGCTACTGAGATACCAGATACCTAGATTCATATGTTTGAGGAACATAGGCAAGGTCGTCTTCAGAAAATTGGAGGTCCTAGACTAATTATTAGGTGAAAATTGAAGATCGATTCAGGCCATTATATGTTAAAAAAATTAATTTATTATCAAATTTAATAAATTTTTTTAATGATATAGAGATCTCTAAAATAAAGAAGCCCTAAGCAATTGTCTATATTATCTCCCCGTGAGACAGCCCTGAACATAGGATAGGATTATCCTCCTTCAAGTCCTGCTCCCAATGGTACGTAGTCTAACACAAAAAAGAACAGAATTCCAGATTAATTGACATGCTAGCTAGACAAAATGTGAACTCTAGATATTTTAGCTGAGTCAATGTCAACAATTGTAATTAAGTCTAATAGAAGAGCGTGATCAATAGGCTGAGTCAATGCTAGAAGAGGATATTTGCACCACCCCCCCCCCCCCCCTCCCTCGGGCTATGTTGCACCAAAAGGGCGATTAATTATCATTCTGGACATCCGCAGTTCGATCTCTAGCTATGACATATTTTACAGGAAATTTTACTCTAAATAGGACATGAACCCTGGAACGCTGGACTTTTGAACTGCCCGTCATAAATATTTTCTAATTTATCTTGATGACTGATGAAAAACATTCATGAAATCGAGTCGATTATTCAAAATTAAAAAAAATCTCATTAATCATTGGACAAGGATATCTGCCCATATGAAACCTATTCATCAAATTTGAAATATTAGTGGATCTGTTATTATATAAACGGCAATTTACCAAAGGGCGTACCTAAATATTGGTATTTACCAAAAGACGTACCATGATTTTATTGTTACCAAATAACACACTTATATTAGTGAACTTCCTCTTATACCCCTTCTGCCAAAGTACTGCATGTCATTTTCATTCTCTTTCTCTTTCTCTTTTTCAAAAACGAATTTCGAGACATTTAAAAATATTTTTTCAGACTTTTTATTTTAAAATAATATATTATGGAATCGGATAAAAAAGTACGATAAAAATCGAAAAAATATTTCAATTAAAAAAATATCTCAATAAATAAATTAATATTTTTTAAAAATATAAATAAATTATTTTTTATATTTGATTAATATAAATTAATATATTTAATAATATTATTAAATATATTAATATATAAAAAACTATAAAAAAAGTTGAAGTTTTTTTTTAATTTCAAACAGCGTGGGCCTGAAATAACTCAGGTCCTGAAATCTTGCGTCGAATTGAAATCATGTGTTATGATAGGTTTTTTTACGTAGGTCTAAAACTTAAAGAAATATCTCTTTATATTTTTGAAATCACAATAAAAATTATTGAGAAAGACTACCTACAAGAGGAATTCTAATTAATATAAAATAAGGATTATATTAAAAATGAACATATATCGATTTTTTGAATAAAAAAGTCAAAATTATTTATTATATAAATTTAAATATTATATATCATATTAATATATTTAATTTTTATAAGTTTTGATAGGAGGGCCTGAAGTCATCTGACTTCAGGCCCTCCTTAGGCCTGAAGTCAGATGACTTCAGGCCCTCCTTGGGCCTGAAGCATCTGCGTAAATAATTAATTTAATCAAAATAATTAATTATAAAAAAAATTTCTAATGATTATTTTTGGTGTCCAAACTTCTAATGATTATAAATTATGTTACAATAGGAGTTTTCTAGGTCTATCAGTGGGTTTCGCTCAAAACTCACTGATATTTTTTTAGAAATCCAGATATGAGAGGTCCATCAGTGGGTTTTGCTCAAAACCCACTGATGGAACTAAACTACACCTATTGCTTTGGGAAAAATAAAAATTTGAGGTTTGGACACCTAAAATATTTTCTCCAACCTCAACCCTAACTTTTGATAATGATATTTCAGAAATTCAGATATGGGAGGTCCATCAGTGGGTTTTGCTCAAAACCCACTGATGGAACTAAACTACACCTATTGCTTTGGGAAAAATAATAATTTGAGGTTTGGACACCTAAAATACATTCTCCTAACTCTACCCTAACTATTGATAATTTCAGGCCCAACGTTCCCAGTTCAGCCCCAACATGCCCAATATTAAAGGTATTTTCTCGATTCTTCATTATTACATTTTAACACCTCGGAGAAGTCTAAATAAACAATGGATAGCAAATTTGAACTCCTTGTAACCTCCGAAATCCACAGGAACTGAAATTTTTACAATCGGAGCTCTCTAGGTCAATCAGTGGATTTTGACACATTAGCCCTTTTAGGATCATTAGGCCTGAACGTTGGGGCTGAAATGTTTCCATTTCAGGCCCAATGACCCTAAAAGGCCACTGATTGACCTAGAGAGCTCCGATTGTAAAAATTTCAGTTCCTGTGGATTTCTGAGGTTACAAGGAGTTCAAATTTGCTATCCATTGTTTATTTGGACTTCTCCGAGGTGTTAAAATGTAATAACAAAGAATCGAGAAAAGACCCTTAATATTGGGCACGTTGGGCCTGAAATGAAAACATTTCAGGCCCACGTTGGGCCTGAAATGGAACCATTGCAGGCCCACGTTGGGCCTGAAATGGAACCATTTCAGGCCCAATGTGGGTGGCTGAAATGTTCTTTTAATTTTAATTTAATAAAAATATTTTAATTAATTTCAATATTTTTTTGTTTTGAGAAAGGTTCCATAATATAAAAATCAAAATATAAAGTAACATCTTTTTATGGTCCGTCTCGAAATTTGTTACTGACAAAGAGAAAGAGAATGAGAATGAGAATGAGAATGAGAAATGCATGCAGTACTTGATGGTAGGGGTATAAGAGGAAGTTTACTAAAATATGTGCGCCCTTTGGTAACATTGAAACCATGATACGCCTTTTGGTAAATACCAATACTTAGGTACGCCCTTTGGTAAATTGCCGTTACAGCTATGATCAAAGTTAAGATAGGTTAATGGGACCACCGTCACTTTGTCTACTATGGGATGGCCTGCCTCACCAATCTGCTAAATCGGTTCATCTTCACTGATTCAACCGTCCTACTCAGTCGGATCAGCTCCACCGATCCGATCGCCTTGTTCAGTCGGATCAACTCCACCGATTTGATCACCCTGCTTAGTCGGATCAGCTCCACTAGTCTGATCGCCCTTCTCAATCGACTCAGCTCCTTCCTTACTCCGTCGTGCCAACCAAACACTCCCACTTAATAAACTTCTATCTCCTTCCTTTCGATCTCCTCGCTCTGACCCTCTTTACTCAACAGGCCAGACCCTATGACCTAATTAATTCCATATCTGGTGAACTGACATAACATATGGGTTGTCAAGCACATGGAGTGGTATACAAATATAGAACGTGAGCGACATGACCGTAGGATATGATGACAATAATAAGGAGATATACTGATATGATATCTTTCCTATTGTGATGTCAAATCCAATTAATAAGAAAAGAGGTACTATTTTTACAGCTACCGTGTTATAAAAAGAGTCTGCTCCAACGGGTCAAGGTATACTTTTGATTAATCAATGCATTCTCCTCATTTACCGTTCATGTTCTCCATCTCCCTCATCGAAGACTGACTTGAGCATCGGAGTAGCAGAGCCGGAGCATCCCTAATGTGGGAACAAAAGAATAAATTTAATCTTATTATTTTTATCAAGTTTGATATTTAAGATATTTTTAATAATTTTTGTCTTTCATATTTCTGGATTTTAAGTTCATTTATGATATTTTAGATTTTTAGTACGTTAAGAATTTTTCCTTTCTATTAAGATTTCTTTCGACAATTTACCAAAGGGCGTACCTAAGAATTGTAAATTACCAATTCATGTACCATGGCTTCTAATTTACCAAAGGGCGCAACCCTTTAAGTGAATTTACTATTATACCCCTCCCGCCAGAAAATACCTTTTTCGATTCACATTTTCGAGACATCCGAACCACTTTTGCAGTAAAATAATAATTTGTGGTTCGGATGGCCAGGTAGTGAAAATTTTCTCAGCCTATATATATATTACTACCTTGCACAAGTCGAATCATCACGAGGGTACGTATATATTTCAACCTTGCACAACTCAATTCATCACCAAGGCAGCTGAGGAAGATAGATGTTGAAGGAGAAAAAGCAAGCAACAAATTGGTAACAAATACAAATAGTAATGTCCGTATGATTGTCATCTTTGATATGGTATCAGACCTAGTTTTATACTTATCAACTCTACAATTTTTATGTTTGGAGGAGTCTAAGGGTAATATGCATTACATAATAAGGGTTCTCTGAAATTTATTAAAATTAAGATAAATAAATGCTTGAATTGGACCTAAGGGTGATATCTTACCATATCAGGCACTAGGAGGGCCTGAAATTAAAGGATTTCAGTCAATGAGAGTCCATGATATCATTAGATTTCAGACCCTAGGAGGGACTAAAATATGTTATTTTCAGGCACTGGGAGGGCCTGAAATAAAAGGAATTCAGGTCCTCCCAGAGCCTGAAATGAAAAGATTTCAGGCCCTTCCAAGGGCTAAAATCATTGGATTTGAGGGCCTGGGAGGGCCTGAATAAAAGGAGTTCAGGCCCTCAGGCCTTCCTAGGTCCTTGATTATGATTTTCAAAGTTTGCAAAATGTAATTGTAATTTATTTTTCAGGGATGATAATGTTGTTGACGAAATTCTATCCGAGATATGGAATACTCTTGATGATAATGCTGTCACGGGGAATGGATCTGAAATTACAAGGAATTTGGCAATTGATCTAAATGAAGAAGCAACTAATTTAGAAGGTGAGGGTTTGAATTCTTCTACAAGAGTTGCTGAATTCTTTGAGCCAACCTGGAGTGGGGAGGAAGGAATTGAAATTCGAAATGCAGATGAATTAGAACCCATTACAAGTGTACTAGAATTCCAAGCCGATGATATGCAGATTGAGCAATATGAATTCCCCCCAAATCAGTACAGTGACTTAGAGGAGGGGTTTCCATTAGCTGAACATCCTTATATTTTGAATTCTCAATTGCTTGCTGGGCCAATTGGAGAGGTAGAGGCAAGAGATGTGCATGAATTTTTTATGGGACAGATATTTCCATCTAGAGAATAATTCAAGGATGCACTTGTCAAACATACCATGGTTAAGCATATGAGATATAACCCAATTGACACCCGAAAAAATAGAGTTAAAGCAGTGTGTTTCAACCAACCATGTACATGGAGAGTAATAGCAAGGGGGAAGTAGAGTTTACTGTTACAAAATATATAAAGGAACACCAATGTGGAATAGTTAGGGAAAGTGCTGATCATCATGCATGCTCTTCATCATTTGTTGCTTCTTTTGTTGAAGAGCAATTTCTTCATAATGAATAATACAAACCAAGTATGATTATATCAGATATTAAAGCTAGATTTGGAGTAACCATATCATACAGAAACGCATACATAGCTAGGGAGAAAGCATTGAAAAAGGTTGTTGGAGATTATGATGAGGCTTACAGAGATCTTCCACAATATCTGCGTGAGTTAAGAGCTAGAGATCCTGAAACGTATGTGGCACTATACAGGAATCGTGACAATCAATTCCAACGGTGTTTTTGGGCTTTTGGTGCTTGCCGAAGGGTGTTCGGGTCTTATTTGCGTAGACTTATCGGAATTGATACGACACACCTAAGAGGAAAGTATCCGGGAGTAATGTTGATTACAACGACGATTGATGGTAATGACAATGTTCTCCCAGTTGCCTTCGCAATAGCCGAAGTTGAATGTGGGGCTGCATGGGAGTGATTTTTGGAGCATACAAAGAGGTTCTTTGTTGTCGATGATCACTCAATCACCATAGTATCAGATAAACATCGGGGTATTATATCAGCAATTAGAAAAGTCTACACAAATGCCTTTTGTTACCACCACATGTGTTCTAATATGGTAACTGATACTGGAAGTAGAGCTGCTGTAAGTTTGTTTTGGGCAGCAGCATGAGCCAACACAACACTCCAATATGATATGATAATACAGACAATGCTTGAAAAACATCCAGTTGCCCATAAGTGGCTTCAGAACATTGACCCTAAAAGGTGGGCAAATGCACACTTTACAGAGAGAAGGTACAGAATGCTTACCACGAATTGAGTGGAGAGCTTAAATGATTTATTCAAGTCTACACGTGAGCTTCCCATAAACAGGTTAATTGATAATATAAGAAGAAAAATTGCTCAATGGTTCTATAACCGTAAAGAGGAAGTCTCCAAATGGTATGTTGCTTTGACAGCTTATGTTACAAAAGAAATGGATTCAAGGAGAGAGAAAGCAAGAGCTTATAAAGTTCACCCTTACTCTCAATCAGAAATGGAAGTAGAAACATGGGGCACTTCATACATTGTTGATTTGGAAAAAAAGTTGTGTCATTGTGGGGAGTTTCAAATTTCAGGACTTCCTTGCTCACATACTATTGTCGTAATCATTCACAGGAACATGGATACACTCCCATATTGTGAGCATTATTTTTATTCTAAAATTTGAAAGTGGGTTTACATGGATCGTATTTTTCCTTGTAGAAGCAAGCAGTTTTGGCCTACTGGAGTAAACGACATTACAGTTCTATGTCCTCGTAGCCTTGTACAGCTTGGTAGAAGAAAGAAAGCACTGATAGAGTCCAGACACAATGACAAGGTGAAACTAAAATGCAGCCGATGCAAACAACTTGGTCATAATAAAAGGAGCTGTAGAATGCTGCCAGCCCCAAGGTCTTGAATTAATTGGTACATGTAGTGACCCAATATTCTGATTGAAGTGGATATTTTGTATGGAGGAGAACTGAATGTATATTTTTTGTATATTGTACAGTCATAGTATTGTCAAAAAAAGTAGTTGTTGTTAATGTTGTGACATGAAGAAGTAATTCAATATTATGATACATTTCTTCTTGTGTAATTTTATGTAAGCATAAAAGATCAGGTGTGAAGTCCTCTGATTTTTAAACCCACAATAATGTTATTTCAGGTCTTGAAGTCCTGAAGTCCCATGGTTTGTGAATATCTATCATTTGAGGCCCTCTGTTTGTTTGCTTTGTTGATTCATGATTCTGTGTCAACTGATACTGTATTAACACGTAATTGATAATCATTAGGACTATGTTTGGAGACCAAAAATACCATCTCCTAGCTAGCTAAACTCTAACTACTGGTAATGAGTTTTGAGAAATCAAAAAATCATAGGTCCATGTAACAAACCTCCTGCTATGCCAAATTTTGAAAATATGTGGTAATGATGTGGATGGAATTAAATTATGGTATGCAATGTCTATTTAGGTACTCTGCTTGTTTCATATTAAAAATATTTTCACATGTATATTTATATAAAATATTTAATCATTCTTTTATTGAATTATTTGAAATCTGAAATGAGATTATTGTTTCAGGCCCTGCGTGGGCCTGAACATCATTGTTTCAGGCCCAGCTTGGACCTGAAATAATCTCATTTCGGGCCCACGCTGGGCCTGAATGCGATTATTTCAGGCCCAGCGTGGCCCTGAAATGAGATTATTTCAGGCCCAGCGTGGGCTGTGAATTCAAATTAGGGTAGAGGAAAAGTAAGGCTCAATATTACTTATAGTATCAACAAGAGGATAGATTATAGATTAGATATTACACAATAACAAGGATCGAAAGCAATGCTCCATTGGAGTATCAAAATGGTTTACATACATTATAACTACAAACATATATTGTTTGTCATTACACTTACATTATCCAACTGAATCATTTTGTTTCAGGCCCTGAGTGGGTTTCCTAAAATGCTTTTGTTTCAGGCCCACCGTGGTCCTGAATTCAAATGATTCCAGCAAAAACAAGGTTCAATATTACTAATGGGTTCAACAACAATTACAAATTACAGATTATATATGAGACAAAAATAATGATCCAAAGCAAAGTTTCATTGATTTGAAAAAGAGTACATAGATTGTATAATTACAAATATACAATATTTGCCATCACAATTACATATGCATAGTATCAACAAAAACAATATTTACATATTTAGCTTCCGGCACTTATCTCTCATTATTTTATATCGTACCTGAAATCGATAATTTTTCATTTGCTTTTGGCTAAAATCTGTATATCTTTGAAAAACCAGACTTTCAGCATACCGGATCATGAAAAATGCACAATACAACCTGAAAAACCAATATTCACATTGTTGTCATCTTATAAATCCAACTATGAAATCAATTGTTATTTTTAACAAAAATAAACATCCTCTTACGATCTGCTTTGGGTGGGTCCATCTACAACAATTTTATTAAACTCTATCGGAACTATGGAAGGCAATCCTTTATTCCATATCTTGTAATATGACCAGTTTAAATTTTTGAAAAATGCCACCTACACAGATATTTCATTAGTAACAATTATATTCGTCTGAAACTTTTTGTTGAGGTATATATATGAAATAGAAAACTTACAGTTTTTTTTCAAATTTGGCAGTGTACCCTTCTGTGGCGCCGAGAGAATTATAATGATGGATACTACCTTCCTCGAGGTCAATAATCATTAGATGACAATGATCATCTACATTATTTAGAGGATAGATGATATATCTTATTAGCTTATCCGTACCAGTAGCAATAGTTTGTTCAAATTCCTGAGCGTGAATCACCTCAAAAAGTTTCTATGTTTATTAAAAAGTAAGTGTCAGTGGACTAAATCATAGAAAAAAATAATAAAACAAGTAGCTAATTGACTTACATCAAACCCCACCCCACAAAATATGGAGGGGTGGTATGGTGAGTTACACGCTTTTGCTTCATTTGCAAGGATTGTCCAGTATGTATTTATGCAATCCCCAGTGGTGTAGTCATTCCAATCAAATATTGTCAAAAATGATTGCATATCTAATGTAAATGTCTCATTGGACCAAACTGGAATCAACTCATACCTACATGCAAATAAGATAAGCAACTTAATAACAATGTGAATGATTAAATTTTATTAATGAATGTCAATAATCATCATTGTTTTACAATATTTTTCCAAACGCAATAGCAACTAACTCACTTTAATTTACTAAGCTTTAATAATGTTTCAGCAATCTCTGAATCTTTATTCTTCTTTTAAAATGCCCTGAAATTCTTCAAGATTTTATTTTTCACCTTTTGAAATTCGTTAGCTTTAGTTGCCTGATGTTCAGATATATTTGTTTGGGTGGAGGTCGCAGATTTTGTTGTTTGCGTTGTAGTATCTAACATTGATGGGGCAAGAGCCTTGTCATCTTCATCTTCACCTTCATACTCATCCTCATCCTGAACAACTTGTTTGCCCTTGACATTGGCCTGGTAGTCTTGTTTGACCTGAGTTATTTTCCTTTTTTGGCAAGTGGCTCACCTTCATCTGACTCTTTGCTTTGCAATTGTTGATGCAGCTTCATGATTTTTTGGTTAGCCTGAAGTATGATCGTCTCTCTTACAGCTACCCTTTTATCATTTTGCTCATCTTGTTCTTTAAGCTGCGAATCTTTGTCACCAATTATTTTATCCTTTTCAACAATGATGTCATCTTTTTGTTTCAGCTGGGACTCCTTCTCTGCAATTATTGTTTCTTTCTGAGCAATAATTTGATCCTTGGCATTGATGGTTGTTGCCGTCTCACTTTTGGCTTCCTCCAAACTTTTAAGTGTTATATTTAATTGTTGTTGTAAGGTCTCAATTTGTTCTTGTTTTTGTATACATATATTGCAGGCTTCCATTTGTAAGGCCTGTAGCCTTCCTTGTGCTGCCTGGCTTCCTTCTGGTGCCTGCTGTAATACCTCATAGTGTACCTCAAGTGGTTGAGTTGGAGGAGAGTAGTCAGGTACCAAATCATGCTCTATATCAAACGGAATTAAATCAATAATAATTAAATTTGTGGTCACACGGTCTATCATCCTCTTGATACTCTCAACATGGGCTTTAGGCCAAGTCCAGCGAAGTATTCTTGGCAATCTATGAGGATGTTCAGGAGCAGCAATACTAATATATTCAGTAACTCATACCTGCAACATCATTATAATTAGTAAATAATATCCATCATCAAATTATATGAGCAGGTATATGTACTGTAACTTACAACCAAAATATTTGGAAATCCCTTGTGCAAGGGAGCCTTGGCCGGTTGGGTTGAATCACCTACATGTGGTCTATGCCTCAATGTCACCTCCTTTCCAATAGCCCCCAACTGATGAGCCATGAAATTATACACGGCATTGCACCAATTATAGTTTAGTAGATTGTCAAAATCATCTACGCAATCAATAAGTGACAGGGCAGGAATGACAAGTATGTTGCCAGTACCACAAAATAGCATTGTACAAAAAAAATAGAGTATATACAACTGACAGTACAACTTGTAACGCCCGCCCTTCCGGCCCTTAACCTGTAGGCGGAAGGCGGCGTAATGCTAACATACATATATGCATATGGATATCTTAATGCAGCGGAATAATTTAAAACTTTATACATATGCATTTCAATCATGCAACTAGCACTTGAATCATGTAAACATGTCATAACTATCATTCTTAAACATGGTTACTTGGTAAACTTAGCATTGTCATAACTTAAGAATATAAGATATATCATGTGAGACATAACATCATTGATCATGCTTGCATTAACCATCGCTTATCTCACCATCAAGCTTAAAGCCTACATAAGTATAGCATCATGGGGTAGCATATTAACATCATAAGTTAGCCATGGCTAGTATAGCAATAAAGCATGATATGAAAATCACATAAGTTATTCTTTAGGCAAAACTATCATAAGTATAGCATGGGACTAACGAGGACAATGCAAAATATATAGGACATGTGACAAAGTATAAGCATTAGGATTTTTTTTCTTTTTCTTTTGCCAAGTCAATGCCACACACACACATTTACCCTCCTGCTGCTTCCCTTAGCTTAGTATTCTCCTGCTTGATCTGCGGTATAAGAAAGTAAAACTATAAGCACATAGGCTTAGTAAGACTCTTTCCTACTCACTAAAATCATATGTCGCATACATTCAATGATAAGGCATAACATAGAGAGTGTACATAAACAAAAGCATAAGAACATACTTAACATGGCATAATTCTTGACATAAACATAAGCATAAGAGCATACATAACATAGCATAATTCTTGACATAAACATAAGCATAAGAACATACTTAACATAGCATAATTCTTGACATAAACATAAGCATATAATACATTTGACATGGAATAGATGCATAACATGAATGAATGCATGGGTTAAATTGTGGTATGCAATGTCTATTTAGATACTCTCCTTCTTGTTTCATATTAAAAATATTTTCACAGCATGTATATTTTTATAAAATATTTAATTATTCTTTTATTGAATTATTTGAAATCTGAAATAAGATTATTATTTCAGGCCCTGCATGGGCCTGAACATTATCGTTTCAGGCCCAGCTTGGGCCTGAAATGAGAATATTTCAGGCCCAGCGTGGGCCTGAAATGAGATTATTTCAAGCCTAGTATAGGCTGTGAATTCAAATTAGGGTAGAGAAAAAGTAAGGTTCAATATTACTTATAGTATCGACAAGAGGACAAATTATAGATTAGAGATTACACAATAACAAGGATCAAAAGCAATGCTCTATTGGAGTATCAAAATGGTTTACATACATTATAACTACAAACATCAAAATGGTTTACATACACTTTCATTATACAACTGAATCATTTTGTTTCAGGCCCTGAGTGGGTTTCCTAAATTGCTTTTGTTTCAGGCCCACCGTGGTCCTGAATTCAAATGATTCCAGCAAAAGCAAGGTTCGATATTACTGATGAGTTCGACAACAATTACATATTATAGATTATATATGAGGCAAAAATATTGATCTAAAGCAAAATTTCATTGATTTGAAAAGGAGTACATAGATTGTATAATTATAAATATCAATGAGTTTTGAACAAAATTCACTGATGGACCTACCATATCTAGAATTCTGAAAACCCTATATCAGTATACAGGGTTAAGCTAGGAGATGATATTTTTGGTGCCCAAACCTCTAATCTTGCTGTCTCACCAAGGCTGTAGGAGTAGTTTAGGTATATCAGTGAGTGTTGAGCAAAACTCACTGATGAACCTACCATATCTAGAATTCTGAAAACCCTATATCAGTAGACAGGGTTGAGCTAGGAGATGATATTTTTGGTGTCCAAACCTCTAATCTTGCTGTCTCACCAAGGTTGTAGGAGTAGTTCAGGTATATCAGTGAGTTTTGAGCAAAACTCGCTGATGGATCTACCATATCTAAAATTATGAAAACCCTATATCAGTAGACAGGGTTAAGCTAGGAGATGATATTTTTGGTGTCCAAACCTCTAATCTTGCTGTCTCACCAAGGCTGTAGGAGTAGTTTAGGTATATCAGTGAGTTTTGAGCAAAACTCGCTGATGGACCTACCATATCTGAAATTCTGAAAACCATATATCAGTAGACAGGGTTGAGCTAGGAGATGATATTCTTTGTAACGCCCCAAAATTTCCATTTTTAGTACTTAAAGTCCTTAGAATTATTTAGAAATGGTTTAGAAATATTCTAGATATTTTTAGGAATTTTTAGAGTATTTTTATGGAATTTTCCGAGTCCGTTTGGTATTTTTGGAAAAAGAAAAAAAAAGAAAAATAATAAAAACGTTTAAGGGCAGCCGGTGGATTGAACCCGCGACCACAACGAAACAGCCCGCGCGCGCAACCAGCCGAGCTAGGGTATCAAGCAAAGAAAAGGTAGGAGAGACCTATATTTAAGGGGTAGTTAGGTCGATTTGCCCCCATAAGTATAAATGGAAAAACCAATTAAGTGCAGCTGCTGGATCGAACCCGCGACCAGCACGAAACCAGAAACGCATGCGACCAGCTGGGCTAGGGTATCAAGCACAGAAAAGGATGGGGAGATCTATATTTAAGGTGTAGTTAGGTTAATCCGCCCCATAAGTATAAATAGGTAATTAAAGAGAGAAGTTTTATTTTCTCTCCTCTCCAAACCCTCACGCCGACCCCTCCTCTTCTGGGCGAAATTACACCAAGCTCTAGGGGGCCGGTCAAGGCTCTTCTCCAAGAGATAATTCTATATTCGGGATCCCCGCGGCGAGAGGAACGCGTAGACGTGAAGAATTCTCCGAGATCTCAAGTTTCTCTCGAGTCCTAGACGTCAATCTTGGTTGTAAGTCCAAGATATCAATGTAAGTACTGCTCACCTGCAGTAAGAGGCGGTTTTTCCACGAGAATTTCCTTTGAAAGTTTTTAAAAGTGATATCTACTTCTTGTTAAGATTTTTGCATGTGATCTTAGTTCATTATATGCTTATATATTTTATTGAGTACCCTATATGAGATTAGGGACCAAGAAAAGCTATGAGAAAAGAAAAGAGAAGATAAAGATAAGAAAAGAAAAGGCCAAGGCCTTAAGAAATCCCCAAAAGTCAAGACTTAGGGATTTTAGCACGCAAGGTGCTCCAGAAAATGCCAAGGCATTTACAGATAAGAAAGAAAAGAAAGAAAACTATTTTATTTTATAAGGCCAGTACTCCGGCGTCCAAGGACGTCGTTAAAGAAATCCAGTGTCCAATTCCAAGGTCTTGGCCCTGGTAGACCAAGGTCTGCTCTATTAGGATTGGTGGCTCGCTACCCCAACCTTTTAGGGAACGCGCATATGAGATGGTACTTACGTCTTCAGTGGATCCAAGTGATTATTATTTTCAAGTATATGCTTTAGCAAAGTTTTCTAAAGTTTAAGAAAGTTTTCAAAAAGTTAAAGAATAGCTAAAGTTTCAAGTTGAGCCAAGAAAAGTAAATTGAGATTTATTAATGCTTGAGTATGCATGTTTTGAGTTATACATGTTCTTAGTTTTCTTTCAAGCATATAAGTATCTCATGTGATTTCATATTGTTCAAGAAGCATGTTTGCCATTTCGAGATTTTGTGAGCTAGATAGTACTTACTAAGCTTTTTGCTTACTAGTTGCATTTCCTCTTACTGCAGATAAAGGTAAAGGCAAGCAATTCTGAAGGAAGGCGACGAGGCGGTGCTGAGTAAAGTGTGTGTGGTGGCTGATTTTGGAGAGATCCTTGAGACGAGACAATTTAGTTATTTGAATTACAATGTTTTAGTTTATTCAAATTTCAAGTTCTTACTTTATGGAGTCTAGCGAACATTAAGCTTTGGATAGTTTTACATGCTCAATTTCTTAGAGTAAAGATTTCATGTCATTTCATTTAGCATACATATCCTTATGATTGCATTGGATGAGTAGAAGTGTGAGTAGTTTAGAATATTGATACTTTGTTGGAGTTATTGATGCATGTGCCAAGATAGTGCTAGCTTCTCTTTTGAATTAAGTTTTATTGCTCAATTATGCTTAGAAAAGTTGCTTGCTCATTTCATAATGCCTTAGTGATGTTATAGAATTTTGTGTGATGAGTTTCAATAAGTAATTTCTTACGAGTTTTTGAGAAAGGAAGTATGCCATTGTATCATGCATGACTAGTAGAGTTAGTATATCATAGATAGATTTAAATTGAGAAGAAAAAAAAAAGATTTCCGCATTCTTAGTCGTGCATTAGAGTCAAGAAGTAAAGAAAGTAACGATCTGTCATGTTAGAGAAGGCGGGTCGCTACAGGTGGTATCAGAGCAGTTCCCATTCTCCAGCATCACACACACATCAGCATCAACCTTGCTGTCTTCAAGTAAGAAAGCTTTAAGTTTCAGTTTTTCTATTGCTCCTTTACTTAATTGCAGTATAGAGAAATGCTTAAGTACTTACTCATATGTGCATAGAACAAGGAAGCATGTTTAATACCTTAGTATCACGGAATCATGTTTAATCCCTAGAATGGATATTAGAGAAATGCTTAAGTACTTACTTGATTTGCCCAAAAGTAAGTTTTGGGATTATGGCACGCAAGGTGCTTGATAAAAGTTTTGAGTAAGACCAAGGTCTTACTAAGCCCTAGAACGAGTTCTAGGACTAAGAAATGAGATAAGAATCAAGACCAAGGTCTTGTTATATCCTAAAGCAAGTTTGGGAACATTACCATTAAGTGTTAAGTTATACATTTGAGGACGTCCTAGAAAGGCCCAAAACGAGGAGCAAGCTCCTAGAGGGCAAGAGGCAACAGAGTCAGTACCCCCACCAAATCTCTTAGACGTGGTGGCTCAGTTACAGAGACAGTTAGCAGAACAACAGCAAGTTATTGCCACTAGGATGGCTAACCAGCAGGTCGTTATTATTACCTCGCCGGTGGCGAATGTAGTGGCACCAGTTGTGATCGAAGACCCATCGATTACATCTGTAGTTCGGCAAGGGGAGTAAGGCAAGAAGCGTACCTCATTCAGTAGGAGAAACTGAAGCCAGGGAACTTCCCAGGCACAAGCAAACCATGGGATGCTTAAGCATGGTTCAAAACGTTGGAAAGAATAGTAGGGCTACTGGACTGGCATGAGGTAGAGAAGATAAAGTGTGCATCTTTCTGCCTTACGGGAGATGCTAGAATATAGTGGAAGAGAGTCAAGGCCAAGAGAAATGTCAGCCAGATGACATGGGCCGACTTCGAGACTGAGTTCTTCGAAGAATACTTTCACATGCAAGTAACCAACAAGCATTATGATGAATTCACGGAGTTCAGACAAGGAGAACTATCCGTGGATGAAGCAGTGAAGATGTTTAAGCGGTTAGCTCATCTGTGCCCAGAGCTAGTTAGCACAGAAAAAGAGATAGTTAGGCTAATGCTCAAGATGTTAAGGCCTGAGATAGCGTTGAAGGGGGCTAGCGGTGTTAAGAGGCTGCAAACCTCCGAAGAACTAATAAGTAGTGCTTTGATCACTGAGCACTACTTAAACAGTATAAAGGCCACCAGAAAGGTTGAACGATGAAGTTCTTAACAACCTTACCGTCAGGGGAAGTAATGGCCTCTACTGAGAGGCTAAGGGCAGTATCAATCTAGATTTCCAACCGAGAGCTCTACAGTGACTTGTTAGTCCTTGAGATGAAGGATTACGATGTCATTTTAGGAATGGACTTCTTGAGCAAGTATAATGCTCTATAGACTGCCGCAAGAAAAAAGGTCAAGTTCACACCAGAAGCAGAACCTTCATTTGAGTTTATTGGAGCCCAAGGAGAAAGATAAATAGGTTCCTACCTACCTTACAAGCTCAGAGAATGTTAGAGAAGGGGTGCTCTGGTTTTCTAGCTCATATAGTGGATGCGAGTCAAGGAGAAGGATTGAAGAGAGAAGAAGTGAGGGTAGTCTGTGACTATCCTGAGGTGTTTCTTGAAGAGTTACCAGGACTCCCTCCCAATCGGGAAATTGAGTTTGAAATTGAGTTGGCCCCAGGAACCAACCCAATTTCGAAGGCACCTTATCGCATGACACCAGCAGAACTGAAAGAATTACAAGAACAATTGCAAGAGTGCTTGACAAGGGTTTCATCCGCCCTAGTCATTCACCTTGGGGAGCTCCTGTACTTTTCGTCAAGAAGAAGGATGGGTCTATGCGTCTGTGCATAGACTACAGAGCTCTGAACAAGGTGACCATCAAGAACAAGTACCCCCTTCCTAGAATAGATGATTATTTGATCAACTCAAAGGGGCTACAGTGTTCTCGAAGATAGATTTGCGTTCTGGGTATCATCAGCTAAAGGTTAAAGAAGTGACATTCCCAGGACGGCCTTCAGGACAAGATACGGCCACTACGAATTTGTAGTAATGCCTTTTGGAGTAACCAATGCTCCAGCAGTCTTCATGGAGCTGATGAACCACATCTTCAGGGAGTATCTCGATAAATTCGTCATTGTATTTATTGATGATATTCTCATATACTCACAGACTCCAGAGGACCATGCTACACACTTGAGGATAGTGCTGCAGATCCTTCAGCAGGAGAAGCTCTATGCAAAATTCTCAAAGTGTGAGTTTTGGCTAGATCAGGTGACCTTCCTAGGTCACATTGTATCCAAAGAAGGCATTCAAGTTGATCCAGCCAAGATAGAAGCAGTCAGCAACTGGTGTAGACCCAAGAATGCCAGTGAATCAGAAGCTTCTTAGGCCTGGCAGGATATTACAGAAAATTTGTGGAGAACTTTTCCAGGATAGCCTCTCCACTCACAGCTTTGACCAGAAAGAACAAGAAGTTTGAATGGTCAGATAAATGCGAGCACAGTTTTCTAGAGCTGAAGAAGAGATTGACTAGTGCTCCCATCCTGACTGTTCCAGAGAGTGACAAGGCCTTTGACATCTATAGTGATGCATCCAAGATGGGCCTTGGAGCTGTCCTCATGCAAGACGGTAAAGTAATAGCATATGCCTCCAGACAGCTCAAGGACTACGAGAAGAATTATCCTACGCATGACCTTGAGCTAGCAGCTGTGGTTTTTGCACTGAAGCTCTGGAGACACTACCTGTATGGAGTGCAGTGCAGAATCTTCACAGACCATCAGAGTTTGAAGTACTTCTTCACTCAGAAAGATCTGAATATGAGGCAGCGCAGGTGGCTAGAGTTGGTCAAAGATTATGACTGTGAAATCCTCTACCACCCAGGTAAAGCTAATAAAGTGGCAGATGCACTGAGCAGAAAATCCTGTGCGGCACTGATGTCCTTATCATCACTGTCTCTACCACTTTAGAAAGAAATAAGAGATTTTGGAGTCGAGGTAATAATTGGGCAACTTTCTGCATTGACTCTAGAGTCAACCCTGCTTGTGGATATACAAAGAAAGCAAAGTCAAGACCCAGAGATCCAGAAGATCAAGCAGGGGATCCAAGAGGCAGAAAATTCAGAGTTTCAAGTATCAGATAGTGGCATACTCTATCTTGGAGACCGCCTTTGCGTCCCCAATGATGAGGAACTAAGAAGAATATTCTAGAAGAGGCCCACAGTACCCCGTACTCTATGCATCCTGGTTCTACCAAGATGTACCAAGATTTAAAGAAAAGGTTCTGGTGGTCTGGACTCAAGCGAGACGTGGCCAGATATATCAGTACCTGCTTGACCTGCCAGAGAGTCAAGGCAGAGCACCAGAGACCAGGAGGAGTTCTACAGCCACTTCCCATTCCAGAGTGGAAGTGGGAAGAAATATCCATGGACTTTATCACAGGTCTTCCAAGAACCACCCATGGACACGATGCAATTTGGGTGATAGTGGACAGATTGACCAAGTCTGCCCACTTCCTAGCCATCAAGTTATCGCATTCGGTAGAGCAATTAGCACAGCTGTACGTGAAGAAGTAATCAGGCTTCACGGAGTCCCGAAGTCGATCGTTTCTGACAGAGATGGGCGATTCATCTCCCATTTTTGGAGGTGTGTTCAGGACGCCCTAGGCACCAAACTTCAGTTCAGCACAGCCTTCCATCCCCAGACAGATGGACAAACAGAGAGAGTAAATCAGATTTTAGAAGACATGCTCAGGGCTTGTGCGTTGGACTTTAAGGGTAGTTGGTGCAAATTTCTGTGCTTAGCTGAGTTTGCCTACAACAATAGCTATCAGGCCACCATCAGGATGGCACCTTATGAGGCATTATATGGCAGGAAATGTAGATCACCCATATGTTGGCAAGAAGCTGGTGAGAAAAAAGAGATGGAGTCAGGACTAGACAGCCAGACTGAGCTATAGAGGAGACCACTCAGGCTATCCAGACGATCCGCCAGAGGATTGAGACTGCTCAGAGTAGACAGAAAAGTTATGCTGACACACGCCGTAGGCCACTTGAATTCCAAGTTGGAGATTCAGTATTTCTCAAGGTCGCTCCCATGAAGGGAGTGGTGAGATTTGGCAAGAAGGGCAAGCTGAGTCCTCGCTACATAGGACCTATAATATTATAAAGAGAGTTGGGAAGGTAGCCTATGAGCTGGACTTACCAGAGGATATGTCAGCTATCCATAGTACATTTCATGTCTCTATGCTAAGAAGTGATTCACGACCTAGCCAAGTGATTCAGCCTCAGTCAGTACAGATCCAAGAAGATCTTAGCTATGAGAGCAGACCGACACAGATAG
>JAGFNQ010008883.1:17048-50702 GCA_024364735.1 Boesenbergia rotunda | reverse complement strand
AAGGTCTTACTAAGCCCTAGAACGAGTTCTAGGACTAAGAAATGAGATAAGAATCAAGACCAAGGTCTTGTTATACCCTAAAGCAAGTTTGGGAACATTACCATAAGTGTTAAGTTATACATTTGAGGACGTCCTAGAAAGGTCCAAAACGAGGAGCAAGCTCCTAGAGGGCAAGAGGCAACAGAGTCAGTACTCCCACCAAATCTCTTAGATGTGGTGGCTCAGTTACAGAGACAGTTAGCAGAACAACAGCAAGTTATTGCCACTAGGATGGCTAACCAGCAGGTTGTTATTATTACCTCGCCGGTGGCGAATGTAGTGGCACCAGTTGTGATCGAAGACCCATCGATTACATCTGTAGTTCGGCAAGGAGAGTAAGACAAGAAGCATACCTCATTCAGTAGAAGAAACTGAAGCCAGGGAACTTCCCAGGCACAGGCAAACCATGGGATGCTTAAGCATGGTTCAAAACGCTGGAAAGAATAGTAGGGCTACTGGACTGGCATGAGGTAGAGAAGATAAAGTGTGCATCTTTCTGCCTTACGGGAGATGCTAGAATATAGTGGAAGAGAGTCAAGGCCAAGAGAAATGTTAGTCAGATGACATGGGCCGACTTCGAGACTGAGTTCTTCGAAGAATACTTTCACATGCAAGTAACCAACAAGCATTATGATGAATTCACGGAGTTCAGACAAGGAGAACTATCCGTGGATGAAGCAGTGAAGATGTTTAAGCGGTTAGCTCATCTGTGCCCAGAGCTAGTTAGCACAGAAAAAGAGATAGTTAGGCTAATGCTCAAGATGTTAAGGCCTAAGATAGCGTTGAAGGGGGCTAGCGGTGTTAAGAGGCTGCAAACCTCCGAAGAACTAATAAGTAGTGCTTTGATCACTGAGCACTACTTAAACAGTATAAAGGCCACCAGAAAGGTTGAACGATGAAGTTCTTAACAACCTTACCGTCAGGGGAAGTAATGGCCTCTACTAAGAGGCTAAGGGCAGTATCAATCTAGATTTCCAACCGAGAGCTCTACAGTGACTTGTTAGTCCTTGAGATGAAGGATTACGATGTCATTTTAGGAATGGACTTCTTGAGCAAGTATAATGCTCTATAGACTGCCGCAAGAAAAAAGGTCAAATTCACACCAGAAGCAGAACCTTCATTTGAGTTTATTGGAGGCCCAAGGAGAAAGATAAATAGGTTCCTACCTACCTTACAAGCTCAGAGAATGTTAGAGAAGGGGTGCTCTGGTTTTCTAGCTCATATAGTGGATGCGAGTCAAAGAGAAGGATTGAAGAGAGAAGAAGTGAGGGTAGTCTGTGACTATCCTGAGGTGTTTCTTGAAGAGTTACCAGGACTCCCTCCCAATCGGGAAATTGAGTTTGAAATTGAGTTGGCCCTAGGAACCAACCCAATTTCGAAGGCACCTTATCGCATGACACTAGCAGAACTGAAAGAATTACAAGAACAATTGCAAGAGTTGCTTGACAAGGGTTTCATCCGCCCTAGTCATTCACCTTGGGGAGCTCCTGTACTTTTCGTCAAGAAGAAGGATGGGTCTATGCGTCTGTGCATAGACTACAGAGCTCTGAACAAGGTGACCATTAAGAACAAGTACCCCCTTCCTAGAATAGATGACTTATTTGATCAGCTCAAAGGGCTACAGTGTTCTCGAAGATAGATTTGCGTTCTGGGTATCATCAGCTAAAGGTTAAAGAAAGTGACATTCCCAGGACGGCCTTCAGGACAAGATACGACCACTACGAATTTGTAGTAATGCCTTTTGGAGTAACCAATGCTCCAGCAGTCTTCATGGAGCTGATGAACCACATCTTCAGGGAATATCTCGATAAATTCGTCATTGTATTTATTGATGATATTCTCATATATTCGCAGACTCCAGAGGACCATGCTACACACTTGAGGATAGTGCTGCAGATCCTTCAGCAGGAGAAGCTCTATGCAAAATTCTCAAAGTGTGAGTTTTGGCTAGATCAGGTGACCTTCCTAGGTCACATTGTATCCAAAGAAGGCATTCAAGTTGATCCAGCCAAGATAGAAGCAGTCAGCAACTGGTGTAGACCCAAGAATGCCAGTGAGATCAGAAGCTTCTTAGGCCTGGCAGGATATTACAGAAAATTTGTGGAGAACTTTTCCAGGATAGCCTCTCCACTCACAGCTTTGACCAGAAAGAACAAGAAGTTTGAATGGTCAGATAAATGCGAGCACAGTTTTCTAGAGCTGAAGAAGAGATTGACTAGTGCTCCTATCCTGACTGTTCCCGAGTGTGACAAGGCCTTTGACATCTATAGTGATGCATCCAAGATGGGCCTTGGAGCTGTCCTCATGCAAGACGGTAAAGTGATAGCATATGCTTCCAGACAGCTCAAGGACTACGAGAAGAATTATCCTACGCATGACCTTGAGCTAGCAGCTGTGGTTTTTGCACTGAAGCTTTGGAGACATTACCTATATGGAGTGCAGTGCAGAATCTTCACAGACCATCAGAGTTTGAAGTACTTCTTCACTCAGAAAGATCTGAATATGAGGCAGCGCAGGTGGCTAGAGTTGGTCAAAGATTATGACTGTGAAATCCTCTACCACCCAGGTAAAGCTAATAAAGTGGCAGATGCACTGAGCAGAAAATCCTGTGCGGCACTGATGTCCTTATCATCACTGTCTCTACCACTTCAGAAAGAAATAAAGAATTTTGGAGTCGAGGTAATAATTGGGCAACTTTCTGCATTGACTCTAGAGTCAACCCTGCTTGTGGATATACAAAGAAAGCAAAGTCAAGACCCAGAAATCCAGAAGATCAAGCAGGGGATCCAAGAGGCAGAACATTCAGAGTTTCGAGTATCAGATAGTGGCATACTCTATCTTGGAGACCGCCTTTGCGTCCCCAATGATGAGGAACTAAGGAAGAATATTCTAGAGGAGGCCCACAGTACCCCGTACTCTATGCATCCTGGTTCTACCAAGATGTACCAAGATTTAAGACAAAGGTTCTGGTGGTCTGGACTCAAGCGAGATGTGGCCAGATATATCAGTACCTGCTTGACCTGCCAGAGAGTCAAGGCAGAGCACCAGAGACCAGGAGGAGTTCTACAGCCACTTCCCATTCCAGAGTGGAAGTGGGAAGAAATATCCATGGACTTTATCACAGGTCTTCCAAGAACCACCCATGGACACGATGCAATTTGGGTGATAGTGGACAGATTGACCAAGTCTGCCCACTTCCTAGCCATCAAGTTATCGCATTCGGTAGAGCAATTAGCACAGCTGTACGTGAAAGAAGTAATCAAGCTTCACGGAGTCCCGAAGACGATCGTTTCTGACAGAGATGGGCGATTCATCTCCCATTTTTGGAGGTGTGTTCAGGACGCCCTAGGCACCAAACTTCAGTTCAGCACAGCCTTCCATCCCCAGACAGATGGACAAACAGAGAGAGTAAATCAGATTTTAGAAGACATGCTCAGGGCTTGTGCGTTGGACTTTAAGGGTAGTTGGTGCAAATTTCTGTGCTTAGCTGAGTTTGCCTACAACAATAGCTATCAGGCCACCATCAGGATGGCACCTTATGAGGCATTATATGGCAGGAAATGTAGATCACCCATATGTTGGCAAGAAGCTGGTGAGAAAAAAGAGATGGAGTCAGGACTAGACAGCCAGACTGAGCTTATAGAGGAGACCACTCAGGCTATCCAGACGATCCGCCAGAGGATTGAGACTGCTCAGAGTAGACAGAAAAGTTATGCTGACACACGCCGTAGGCCACTTGAATTCCAAGTTGGAGATTCAGTATTTCTCAAGGTCGCTCCCATGAAGGGAGTGGTGAGATTTGGCAAGAAGGGCAAGCTGAGTCCTCGCTACATAGGACCCTATAATATTATAAAGAGAGTTGGGAAGGTAGCCTATGAGCTGGACTTACCAGAGGATATGTCAGCTATCCATAGTACATTTCATGTCTCTATGCTAAAGAAGTGTATTCACGACCCTAGCCAAGTGATTCAGCCCCAGTCAGTACAGATCCAAGAGGATCTTAGCTATGAGAGCAGACCGACACAGATAGTGGACAAGGCAGTTAAAAGATTAAGAAACAAAGAAGTGCCACTAGTGAAGGTCATCTGGCAGAATCAAAAGCATGAAGAGGCTACTTGGGAACGTGAGGACAGCATGAGAGAGAGATATCCAGAATTATTCTAAGTTCGAGGACGAACTTTTTATAAGGTATGGGGGATTGTAACGCCCCAAAATTTCCATTTTTAGTACTTAAAGTCCTTAGAATTATTTAGAAATGGTTTAGAAATATTCTAGATATTTTTAGGAATTTTTAGAGTATTTTTATGGAATTTTCCGAGTCCGTTTGGTATTTTTGGAAAAAGAAAAAAAAAGAAAAATAATAAAAACGTTTAAGGGCAGCCGGTGGATTGAACCCGCGACCACAACGAAACAGCCCGCGCGCGCAACCAGCCGAGCTAGGGTATCAAGCAAAGAAAAGGTAGGAGAGACCTATATTTAAGGGGTAGTTAGGTCGATTTGCCCCCATAAGTATAAATGGAAAAACCAATTAAGTGCAGCTGCTGGATCGAACCCGCGACCAGCACGAAACCAGAAACGCGTGCGACCAGCTGGGCTAGGGTATCAAGCACAGAAAAGGATGGGGAGATCTATATTTAAGGTGTAGTTAGGTTAATCCGCCCCATAAGTATAAATAGGTAATTAAAGAGAGAAGTTTTATTTTCTCTCCTCTCCAAACCCTCACGCCGACCCCTCCTCTTCTGGGCGAAATTACACCAAGCTCTAGGGGGCCGGTCAAGGCTCTTCTCCAAGAGATAATTCTATATTCGGGATCCCCGCGGCGAGAGGAACGCGTAGACGTGAAGAATTCTCCGAGATCTCAAGTTTCTCTCGAGTCCTAGACGTCAATCTTGGTTGTAAGTCCAAGATATCAATGTAAGTACTGCTCACCTGCAGTAAGAGGCGGTTTTTCCACGAGAATTTCCTTTGAAAGTTTTTAAAAGTGATATCTACTTCTTGTTAAGATTTTTGCATGTGATCTTAGTTCATTATATGCTTATATATTTTATTGAGTGCCCTATATGAGATTAGGGACCAAGAAAAGCTATGAGAAAAGAAAAGAGAAGATAAAGATAAGAAAAGAAAAGGCCAAGGCCTTAAGAAATCCCCAAAAGTCAAGACTTAGGGATTTTTAGCACGCAAGGTGCTCCAGAAAATGCCAAGGCATTTACAGATAAGAAAGAAAAGAAAGAAAAACTATTTTATTTTATAAGGCCAGTACCCGGCGTCCAAGGACGTCGTTAAAGAAATCCAGTTGTCCAATTCCAAGGTCTTGGCCCTGGTAGACCAAGGTCTGCTCTATTAGGATTGGTGGCTCGCTACCCCAACCTTTTAGGGAACGCGCATATGAGATGGTACTTACGTCTTCAGTGGATCCAAGTGATTATTATTTTCAAGTATATGCTTTAGCAAAGTTTTCTAAAGTTTAAGAAAGTTTTCAAAAAGTTAAAGAATAGCTAAAGTTTCAAGTTGAGCCAAGAAAAGTAAATTGAGATTTATTAATGCTTGAGTATGCATGTTTTGAGTTATACATGTTCTTAGTTTTCTTTCAAGCATATAAGTATCTCATGTGATTTCATATTGTTCAAGAAGCATGTTTGCGCATTTCGAGATTTTGTGAGCTAGATAGTACTTACTAAGCTTTTTGCTTACTAGTTGCATTTCCTCTTACTGCAGATAAAGGTAAAGGCAAGCAATTCTGAAGGAAGGCGACGAGGCGGTGCTGAGTAAAGTGTGTGTGGTGGCTGATTTTGGAGAGATCCTTGAGACGAGACAATTTAGTTATTTGAATTACAATATTTTAGTTTATTCAAATTTCAAGTTCTTACTTTATGGAGTCTAGCGAACATTAAGCTTTGGATAGTTTTACATGCTCAATTTCTTAGAGTAAAGATTTCATGTCATTTCATTTAGCATACATATCCTTATGATTGCATTGGATGAGTAGAAGTGTGAGTAGTTTAGAATATTGATACTTTGTTGGAGTTATTGATGCATGTGCCAAGATAGTGCTAGCTTCTCTTTTGAATTAAGTTTTATTGCTCAATTATGCTTAGAAAAGTTGCTTGCTCATTTCATAATGCCTTAGTGATGTTATAGAATTTTGTGTGATGAGTTTCAATAAGTAATTTCTTACGAGTTTTTGAGAAAGGAAGTATGACATTGTATCATGCATGACTAGTAGAGTTAGTATATCATAGATAGATTTAAATTGAGAAGAAAAAAAAAGATTTCCGCATTCTTAGTCGTGCATTAGAGTCAAGAAGTAAAGAAAGTAACGATCTGTCATGTTAGAGAAGGCGGGTCGCTACATTCTTGGTGTTCAAACCTCTAATCTTCCTGTCTCACCAAGGCTATAAGTGTAGTTTGCAATCGGAGGTTTTTAGGTATATCAGTGGGTTTTTAATTATTCACTCTAAGTACCAATAATTATGAGTTATGTTCTATAAACGTATCAGTTAGGACAGAAAGATGGAGTCAAATTTATACACCTATACAACTACAAATTTTTCCAGTTGAGGCACACGGTGGGCCTGAAATCACTTGATTTCAGGCCCAAGTTGGGCCTGAAATGAAGCTATTCAGGCCCACACTGGGCCTGAATTTAAGTGATTTCAGACCTACCGTGGACCTGAAATCATTTTATTTCAGGCCCATTGTGGGCACCGTGGGCCTGAAATCATTTTATTTCAGGCTCACCGTGGGCCTGAAATCATTTAAGTTCATACTCACCTTGGGCATTAAATAAAATAATGATTCATAGAATAATCTTCTATATTTATCTACAAGATGTGAGCAATTCTTCTAATTTTTTTTAATTATTAAATTTTATCAAAACATTCTTACAGTTTTTATAATTTGAAACAAGTTTTTTAAATTTATGGTAGACATAATCCATCTTACTAAGTAAATACAGAATGCAAAACAAATTTCAATTCCTTCGATACCATTAAGTCATATTTTCAAATTATGTTCCAATAGGAGTGTTGTAAATCCATCAGAAACCCACTGATAGACCTTCGATACTTGGATATGTCCATTCTCGATAATAATAGTTAGAGTTAACCAAAGAGATGTTATTTCTGATGTGCAAACTTATTCCATATATATATTATGAGTTATGTTTTCTTAACGTATCAATTGGTACACTACATTGCAGCAACTCGATGTGAATCAACATCACACAATTATTTTGTTTTTCTGGAAAATAAATTATATTCATACAAATTACACAATTTCTATACAAATGGAGATGAATCACCAGCAAAGGATTTTTTTTACAACATTACTTCAAGTGATTGACAGTCTCATGTTTTACAATACATGTCTCTCATAATATTTACTGTCAGATCAAATCTCATTTTCGTCATATCTCCTTGTTTGAAATCCATCTTCTCATCGTATAGGAGACATCGGACGTATTGCATCACAAAGAAGGCACAGTCCACGTTGAAAATAACAAAGAATATTTCTGATTTCAATAAGTGGGGTAATAAAATACTTTGATGATTTTAAAATTTTGAAACTCTTCCTCAGTTACTTACCTATGTTCTTGTTGGGGACATTTTTGTCTGACGAAGGGTCATTTGTCCAAGGGATGATGACTTTGTAGATATGGATGAATAGTCGTAAGTCCCTCACGAGTATATTATTTAAGTTCTTTTACCTATAAAATATATTTTGAATTTCAATGACATTTTTTACCAAATGATGAACATATGTATGAATAAAGGTAGGTAGCTCACCGCTAAGTCAAAATCATGCTTATATTTACAGTCACTAGCAAGAGAATTTAAATGATTGAAAGTCATTGCTTCTGTATCCACCGCCAACAAGTGAAAGTGTGTATTATCACTGCACAAAGGTATTAAAATATATCTAAACCCTTGTTCTATCATATCAGTCTTCATCACTTGTTGCAGGAAAAACTTTCTTGACGATCTTATTGAAGCCTAAAAATTTGTATAATCAAAATTATTAATAACCACATCATAATATTAGGTCTTTTACAATCTATTAATTGATACTAATTTACATCACTTACTGTGAATAAGGTTGAATAATATATTGACTTGTTGTATGTCCTACCACATGTGGATGCTCCCCTAAATATAATTTTACAGAAGGCATCAATGATCTCGCCTTTTGTAAAAACCTCTCCATTGAGGATTTGTAAGAATGAATGCAAATTCAAAGCAAAGGGTGCATCCTCCTAAATAAATTCATTAGCCAACCTGCCAAGTTAATTGATAAAATTATATATTAAAGCCCTAAATATATTAACTAAACTATGTTTCATAACTTACTTTAGGTTCTCCAATTTATTTATCAGGTAGGCCACTTCTTTATCTTGATTTTTCTTTTTCGACTTCATAAAATGCTTTTTCACAAACTACATCGATAAAA
This sequence comes from Boesenbergia rotunda, assembly GCA_024364735.1. Classification (NCBI taxonomy): domain Eukaryota; kingdom Viridiplantae; phylum Streptophyta; class Magnoliopsida; order Zingiberales; family Zingiberaceae; genus Boesenbergia; species Boesenbergia rotunda. Next base: position 42,218 of record JAGFNQ010008883.1, on the reverse strand, counting down.
TTTAGACCAAACTAATTAATGACCAAATTCAATAAATTTAACATAATTTTTATGAAAATAACTCACATACATCAATGTCTTGTTGCCTCATTTTGTATAGATCGGAGATCCTTTTTTCCTCTTGTATATCTTGTTTAGATATGACTTCCATTACAGTAATGGTTTCTCTTGCTTCATCCATATCCTCCTCACTAAGTTTCCTTTTTCCCTTGTCTATGACATTTGATATTTGTTCCTTTCTCCGCTTCCCCTTATGTAATAGCTGGTGTCATACTGGACTCTCAATTGGAGTATCCCTGTAATCATACCGAGTTCGATCACGTCCTCTCCTTGTTCTAAAAGACACTGGATCAGAAAGAGGATCGAATACAGGATAGCTTTCATGATCCTCCATTCCCTTTTTTTCAATAATTGAAATTAATTCCTTAACCCTTTCATTCAAACATATATTCTCCTCTGTTAGCTCCTTGATTAAGGTGTCTTTAAAAATGCAATCACCACATGGTCTTACATCTTCTGTGTGATGTCCTTGTGATGTCTCCATTGCTCGTGGAATGTCATCACCAATCTCAAGATTCTCAAACAATGTGTTTTCATGTTGGTTAGGAATTATTTCAACGATCACCTGTCAATTACCAAGTACACAAATTTTACTGCCTCTATATCAAACTAACATAGATCACAATTTAGAATAATTACCTCTTCGGACCTGATTTGGTTGACAAGGTCCTTCACCCTACTAATATGTGAAGGAATATTCCTCCACTTATTAATTCGGGGTCCTTCAATATTATATGATTTTTGAATGGGTACATGCTCCAAAAACCATGCCTACACAAAGTTTTCCAGACAATTATATTAATGACAGCAAAATATTATAAAATTTATCAAGAAAACTTTACTCACTGCCAAAAGCCCAACAAATCCCTTTAGGTAAGGGAGGTTGGTGGTCTTCTGGTTTCCCTGAGTTGATGAAAATAATTCCTCAAGCTTAGGTAATTGTGAATACAGAAATTTATGGATAGCTTCCATCCAGTTGAATCTACCAAGATTGTCATAATCATCTACTATATCTACAAGACCTAGAGGGGCCTTATATGTACTAGACGAAAATAAAATACAAACAAATATATACAAAATATATAATTTACAAACTAATAACACATCATTCTCTGATTCAACACTTTTAGAATAATGTTTAAGTCCTCAATTCTTATTCTGGTAGGTTGTTTTTCTTTTGAGAAGTAAGTACGATATAGGTCACCCGATGCTTTAGTTGAATTAATAGGGACCAAAACTCCACGGTCCACCATACCTAGTAACAAAGCAACATCTCGTCTGGTGAACGCAACCGGTACACCTGAAACAATCAAAATATTTAGTCATCATCAACAATATAGGCTTCAACTTATTTCACTTTGGCCCTGAAATGAATTGATTTCAAGCCCAACGTGGGCCTGAAAAGAATCATTTCAGGACCAACGTGGGCCTGAAATGAATCATTTCAGGCCCACGTTGGGCCTGAAGTAAAATCACTTCAGGCCCTCGGTAGGCCTGAAATAAAATCATTTCAGGCCTACCGAGGGTCTTACGTGAATTTCACTTGAAATTCACTCATTTAATTTGATCAAATATAAATCATTTAAGGTCATTTATATCCAAGTTTTATCTTACTATAGATATTGTTTACAATTCATAATTAAAACTATTACCTGAGAATTTAAAAATTTGCGAGGTTGAATCCTAACTTTCAAATATATTAAGCAAAATTCCCCGGATATGCTACAATTCTTGTATGTCCAAGAAAAAACTGAAGGGCGACTCTTTGATCTTCGCAATGTGTCGATCATTTAAAATTTCAAATGATTCAACAAAATGTTTAAAGTGGCCTAAAACACTGCACCAATGTAATTTTTTCGCAAAGTCATCTGAACCCTACAATTTTTATACATTACAAATTTATTCAGCAAAAATTAGTATTAACATTTTCACAAACTATGTTATTCTTACCTAAGCCTATCGCTAACATACCTTGGTGATTAATGTCAATGAAGAAGACGATGAACCACCCACAGATCTTCTTCCTGCCATTATAATAAAAATCAACCATACAGAAATCCTAAATCCTACTTTGAAAGTACCGAGCAGTCTGGACTTCAACGTTAACACTTAAAGCCGCCTCAGGATCATACACAAACACTTTCGATACTTGCCTAGGTTTTGGTTGGGCGGAGGGATTTAAGGGATGAGCTCACGACTAAAGCACAACTAGGGCACGCACAATGTCCTCCTCCTTCGACAATACCATTTACGTTGTTGCCCTGAGAGAGAATGGACATAAATTCTACTACCTGGCCTTTCGAACCACAAATTATTACTTTACTGCAAAAGTGGTTCGGATGTCTCGATAATGTGAAACGAAAAAGGTATTTTGTGGCGGGAGAGGTATAATAGGAAGTTCACTAAAGGGCCTGCGCCCTTTGATAAATTAAAAACCATGGTACGCGAATTGGTAATTTCCAATTCTTAGGTACGCCCTTTGGTAAATTGCCGGATTTCTTTCATTTCTTTACAAGTTAGGAATTGTGGTATATATGTTAGGATTTCTTTCCTTTTTGCATCAGTTGGTATCATAGTGAGGTTGATCTTGCGGAGTCAATCATCTTCTCCTTTAGGTACGACAAGTTTTGCTTTTTTATTTCTTGGTATTCATGCTCGAATCAACTTCGTCGTCATCCCTTTCTTAAGGAATGATGAGTTTAATGATGTGGGGAAAAGAAGAATAATTTTAATTTTTATTTCCTAATATTGGTCTCTATCCAATAGAGGCGCCTAGAGTTCCGGCGCTAGGAAACAATCCAGGCGCTAGGAAACAATCAACATCAGAAGTTAACCGTTCTTTCCTCCTCTCGCTTGGGTGATGCTTCAACTATCTAGAGTTGAACTCACCCATGTAACGCGGGTCTTCTTCTCGAGCAGGCTTCCTCCCTAATTTCTCATCTCTCGGACGTTGCACGCGTCCTTATCGCTCCATCGGTATACTCTTCTGTAGCTCCTCTTCTGTAGCTCCTCGTCCCTCAGATACACTAAGCTCGTTAACTCGCTTCCCGTGTCATTCTTCTTACTCGCTGCGTTTTTTGCTCGACTTCTTGTGTTCTTAAATTCCTGCACACTTAGACACAAGATATCAATAACAAACAGAACCTAACTTGACTCGGTTGATCACATAAAAACCAATCCAGGATACTTATAATAACTCTCGATGAAGGAATTTTAGAGGGTTCAAACGACTGCATAGGGTATAGGCGACTGAAGATATAGACGACAGGAGCAGCTTCCTAGCGAGCGAGAGAGAGCATTATCAACAATCTGAATACAGTAGTTAAGACTAAGTTTAACCCCTACCCAGGCAATCGGAGGGTGTATGAGCGATCGGAGAGTTTCGTTATCATTATCTTATAGATAGAAGTTATAGCTACGTTAGCATCTCTACTGGCGTCCTGGAAAGCTCCAAGCTATCGGAGGAATCTTATAAAAGGAGTTTCGAGACAAAACTTGAAAATCACTCATTCACTCATCTCTTAATCTCTTGTGCTCGTGCTCTAAGTGCTCCTTCGCCTTCTATTCTACGGCACGTTATGACTTGCACTTCATTTTTAATCGGCAATACTTAGAATAACATTTTATTTATTTTATCGTAGCCTTATTTATTTTATTGCACTTAAACTTTTTAGATTCTTTTTCTCTAAGATTTCTCCACCTAGGAAAAATTATAAATAAGAATCATATTTTATAATTATTGTATACTTGATTGAATCAATCTAAGTCTAATTTATTTCCGCTACATTTACTTTGATTGATTCATCTAATTTAATTACTATCTGCTCATTTTTTAAAATTAGTAATGTTATTTACCCCTTCCCCCTCTAGCATCAATTTCAATCATACAATTTGTTATAAGAGCGGGTTAAACTGATAGAAACTAGGAAAGTTGGGATAGTTGCATGTTTAGGCTTGGTTTCCCTATCTGATGCATCTAGTCAAGTGGAATTAGCAGAAGTTATCTCACCTCACTCTAAACCAATTAGACCAACGCAACAGTCAAATAATCAAAAATGTTAAGCGCAATAAATAATTGTAATTTCTCCTAGGTGGAGGAACCTTACAAAAATCTAAATTGTTGACGACACCATCTCCCGATCACCTAGAAACTACTCTGGTCGCTCGTACCCCTAGTTGCTTGGAGCCCATATGATCACCTGGACTCTTTGAAATCCCTTCGTTGTCAGTTATCACCAGCCAATCACCCCCAATCTCCATCCAATTGCCTAGGATCATCGAACATGCTTCCCTGCAGTTGTTACACGTAATGAGTCGGATATAAAATGTAAAGTTAATCATACTTACGTTGAGTCTAGATGTTTAGCTTCCAGCTAACTCATCTAGATTGAGTTCCCCAGCCATAGCTCCCAACTACTTTCATTTGAACTTGTTTGTCAAGCTTTTAGCTCCAGCTGACTCCACCTAAACTTGTTACCTAACACCCAGTTAGAAATTTATCTGTCGAGCCTTAATCACTTGGATTTGATTTATCTAGCCTTCAATTAGGAATTTTATCTGTTAAGTCTTAATCATTTGGACTTCATTCATCTAGCATTTAGCTAGGAAGTTTTCTGTTAAACCATAATCACTTGAACTTTATTTACCTAGCCTCCTTCTAGGAATTTCTTGCTTGGGCCCCAACCATTATTTATCCTATGTTTGATTCCCAATCAAGACTTTAGATGTCTAGATTCACTAGGACTTAATTACTATCTAATTCACAACCAGTTATAATAATTTGGAATAAAATTATTTCTACATATATGTACTTTCATGACATTTTCATTATTAAAAGTAGTATTTCTATATTTGCAATAATTATATGGACAACATAACTAAGTACCATTCATACATTCTAGATAACTCTTAGTAAAGCTCACAAACTCTTCAACTACAATAAAATATTCATTTTAGATAAATTCATTTTCTAATCTATTGTACATCTATGTTTTGTTCATATACATTATATCCTAATAAGAATAAAATTTTTAACATTACCAAAACAAGGACAAAACTTTACAATTATGCAATAATTTCTATAACAATTATCACAACTAATCATGACCTAACTTTTCTAATTTACCATCTATAATAATTATGCAATAATTATAAGTTAAGGACTAAAATATCACATTGGCATATCAAACAAATAATAAGAATAATCTCAAAAGATGAATGACAAAAGAGGTACTACAAACATGAATCCATTTATTATCTAAGCATACCATAAACACACAAAAATTAAGTATACAAGAAGTTGCTCAATTAAGTAAAAATTTCTAAAGGGCCTTTGTTGAGTTAAAATTTTAACTTGAGACCCTACAACTCATCAATATTTAGGTTAAAAGATAACTTATAGTATTTAGGATTTTTTTTCCTATACACTACAACTCGCGGTTGGCTTGCTAAGGCCTTACGGCTAGGACTGAGGCCTCGCGACCAGGATTGAAGTCATGGCTTGCCGAGGGATTGCGGCCAAGATTTGGCTGCAACCGCCCAAGGCCTCATGATTAGGGCAACGCCTGGCCAATGCCTCATGGCCAGGCCTGAGGCTGCGGTTGAACTGGCTGCAACTTCCCAAGGCCTCGCGACTAGGGCAGTGGCCAACCGACGCCTTGCGGTCAAGCCTTGCGACTAGGGCAGATCTGGCCACGACCGCCCAAGGTCTCACAACCAGGGCAACAACTGACCAACGCCTCGAGACCAGCCCAGAGGTCACGACCGACCAAGGTCTCACAACCAGGGCAACAACTGACCAACGCCTCGAGACCAGCCAAGAGGTCACGACCGACCAAGGCATCGTCGCCAAGCAAAAGCCACGCCCGATGTCGCAACCCTATATACGGGATTATGCGGAGGGGAGAGCTTACATGACGAGGAGATCACATGCCGAATGAGAACCGAGCTCAGGCCGGAGTTGGAGAGGATCGAGATCGTGTCGACATCAGAGGGGATCAAAATCGCTGGAGAGGAGAACGAAGAGGAGAAGGCATGAGAATCAGCAGCAGGACCCAAATCCTAATTTTTTTTGCTAATTAACGACGGAATTTATATTCTTTCGCTATCTAGACGATGGTATTTTATCTCTCATTTAGCGACGGGACATATAAATTGTTTCTAATTAACAATGGAGCATATATATTTCCGTCGCTAATTAGTCGCCAATTAGCGACAGAAATAAACATTTGTCACTAATGAGATACAGAATATATGTTTCTGTCGCTAATTAGAGACGGATATTAGTTTTCCTCGCTAATTCCGTTATCAATTTCGGTATTTCTTATGATTACTAACTTTGCCTTGGTCAGCCAACTAAAGGATATATGTAATCATATGATTGCACATTCACATGCAATATAGTAAATCCCTGCCGTCTACAAATGAAGTAACATATGCCATTTCTTAAAACAATGGTCAATGCTACATTTAAAATATAATGACCATCACTTTTCAAGTTATATCGCAACCAAGCATACAATCCAAACCCTTTCCGTGTTTCTGTGATTTAGGGCTTTTGGGTGGAAGATGACAACATGAACACTGGACAAGGCAACTATTAACTCATAGGAAAATCATATATTAAATTAATAGAGGAACTATTTGTTGGGTTGCAATTGTTGTAAATAAAATTTCACATTAAAAACATATGGAAAGAATCATGAACTTATACAGAAAAGATATCTCCATTGATATGAAATCTTTTGAATAGATCCACAGAGCAAAACTATGAAGTCTTAGGTCTAAAATGAACAATATCATATTATTATGGAAATATTTAAATCCCTTCGGTCCTAAAAATTGGTATCAGAATTAAGTCGCTCCTCACCGGACTAACCACCGGAAAAAGCACGAGTCAGAGCCACGATCCAGATCGAACCATATGGGTGGAACCTTGAACGAAGTAGGGGCGGCCCTGAACAGGTCAAGAGTGACTCGATGATAGAGGGGAAACCCGGACCATGAGAATAATAGTGGTCCTTCATTTGAGAGGAGATTGTTGAGTTGCAATGGTTGCAAACAAAGTCCTACATTGAAAAGGTAAGGATTATGGACTTATAAGTAAAAAACATCTCCATTGGTATGAGTTCTTTTTAGTAGAGCTTAAGAGGAAAACTATAAGAACTTAGACCTAAAATAGATAATATTATACCATCGTCGAAATATTTAAATCCCTTCTATCCTAACACTATGAACTTATAGTAAAAGAAGCTTTTAAATTGACTTCCTCCAAATTGGTATTGTCATGTTGATTTCTCACTGTCCATATAACACCTTTTTTTTCTTAAAATTAAAACACACAAAAACTGACAGCATAAATATCAATACGAGTTCTAACTGCTCAACAATAGAATAAAGAGAAACACAAACCAAAATATAACCAGAGCAGTAAAAAACAAAATAAGAAAACACAAACAAACAATCAACAAAGTACCTTAGCAGATGGTATACAAGTGAAAGTGAAGTCTGGAATAGAAGAAACCACACTACTCATAAGGCATGCATCTGCCATGTGTTTTGTAGATCCAAAGATACCATTTTATCAAGATGAATTGAAAAGACCCACGAATATAAAGTATTTAATTTGCTTTCTTTCATGTGCTTCTTGTTATCACCCAGACACTTCAATACATCCGATAAGATCCCTATATAAGAAACAACAACAGTGGTAGACTTAAAGTAACTTGGATGAATATGAAAACTTAGAAACCGTTTGATCAATTAAACCGCCTACCTTAATATATTTCTCAAGGCCCATTGCTGATGCAAGACCACCAATAATAACCAAATTTGGCATTATCAAGTTTTCGTCATATCAGCGGCTCCTTAGAAGCACCAAACAACTCCACCAGTGTTAGACATTTAGCATAGGTAAAGTGAATTCACAAATCATATGAACAAGCAACAAAGAAAATATAACGAAACACGCACCAATTCCAGGTTGGATACAATTATGTGCTTCATCCAGAATTTTATTAACAGATTCAATGGATTCCAAATGAACCTATACATTGATAAAAGCAAATTCAATTTTCATTAACACATAAATGCTAGAAATTATAAAAGATTGGATAATGGGTTGAATCGCATTCTTTCCCATCGGAATTTCCCTTTTCCTAGACCCTTCAGCAAATTAGGTGTTATCTTTACCCTAATATTCTCGCGAGAATGTCCATCGCATCAAGATGCCACAAAAAAAAAAGGCAATGCATAATCCAATACTTTTACCAATTTCTTGGGAGATACTACGACAACCTTGCCAATTGTCAAATAAATAACCAAAATGATGAATTAAATAAAGAGAAAATTTTCATAAACTCCCCAATCTCAAACTCATCTTTGCATACAGTCCTCATTCGAAAATTTCTTTACATACAGTCCCTGATGAGATTGACAAGACAGTTTTGTGAGTATTATTTGAAGAAAATTGAGTATAAAAGTTAAAAATTTGAGTATGTAAGATTGCATTCACCACATCAAGAAACTGTATACTTAAATTTCCTAAATTAGTACTCAATTTCAAATAATTTATACTTAAATTTTTACAATGTATACTCAATTTTCACTCTTTTATACTCAATCCATCAGGGAGTGAATGCAAAGAATTTATCAAATGGGGAGTGCATGCAAAGATCAATTTGGGATTGGAGAGTTTTCTACAATTTACCATTAAATAAATGCAACAAAAAGATCATGTCATATCATTCATATTTTACCTTTTATGCGTTCTTTTCACATTCAACATCTAAAGCACTAAAAGAGGAGAAAACTTTTAGGGTGCGTTTGGTTGGGGGTTATCCTTGATAACCTTGGTTATCCATCCAAGGTTATCAACGAAAATCTTATTTGATTTAGATAATTAGCGATTCCCAAGTAATGATCGATGCCCGACACGTCAGCAAAAGAATCATGCAACCAGGAATCGGAAAACCTTAGGAAAGTAAGGTTTTTCTTGATTCCGGGGTTATGAAAGTTATCTTTCCAAAATTATCCTCCATATTTACATTTAAGAAGAAAATAACCATTACAATTTATTAACTTCCGAAAGTATTATTCGCGGCCGACGACTGACAACGACAGCCAACGACCACCGCCGACGACCGACAACCGACGACCGGCGGCCGACGACCACCGCCGACGGTCGGCGGTCAGCACCGATCGTTGACGGTGGACGTCGACAACCGGCCGGCAACCACCGACGATCTACGCCCATCGCCGGCGTTCAACGTTGACAGCCGGCCGCCAGTGTTGGACATCGACTGCCTACACGGACACCGACAATCGACGTCGACGCCGACATAGATGTCGTCGACGAATATTTTTTTAATTTAATATTTTAATAAAATTATCTAAATAAATTCAGAAGGGCAATATGGTAAAATATTATATTATGTTATAGATTATTACCTCCAAACAAACAAGATTTTATTTGATTACCTAAATTAAACCAAACAAATTCAGGTTATGTTTCATTCCCTATTACCTTAGTTGTGTGATTACTTGGTAATTACATAACTAAGGTTATATATGATAACTTGAACCAAACGCACCCTTAATATATGAGAAAACAAAATTTAAGATCCCCATTATCATAACAATTATTATTTGAAAAGTCAAAAAAATTATCTGGGCCTATAAATTTATGTAAGATTCCAATAAGTTTGACGTGACTGGTGCAGTGCCAAATTACAGCCCAAATTTTTTGAAAAAGTCAATAACATCCTGTAACTGATACTTGCTTTGAAGTGTGAGGATTTTGTGAGAATCACGCACTGTCAAAAGATTTCAATAGTACCTTTAATTTTATATGGTCAATTCTAAAGACCTTAACTGCAAATACCATCCATGAGATGCCTTTAGTGGAAACCCTGGGATTCTTGTGCTCTTTAATGATTTTGTAGAGCTTGAACATCAACAAAGCATCTGGTAAGAGTTTATATAAAAAAAATTATTAATTGTAAAAACAAATCAAATTCATTACTCTATCAAAAATAAATCCTAGACCAACTGTCTAAGAGAAAAAGGTAAGGTATTTTACTGCTTGATTTCGTATTTTAATATTAGTAGCCCTTTTGCTTATGCCTGTCAACAAGAAACATCCCAATGTTCTAAATGGCGACCGAGACGGTTGCTTAGAAAGGAGGCGGATATCAACCGCAATAATTGGGTGGATTTTTCGCAAATAATAGAAAAGTTGGGAATCGATTGGGCAATATATTAGGCAATCTTTCTCTTGTGAACAAAAGCTTCAGAATCGATTGGGCAATCGATTAGAAGCTGCAAAATTGATTGATGTGACTTACCAATCGATTAGTTAGGTAAAAAGAGTCATTTTGTAGATTTGAACGGTCAAATTATGACATGATAATCGATCGGTAAATAGGCTAATCGATTACTAGGCAGAAATCACTTCGAACAACAGCCATATAAAGGGGTGTCCGTGAAAAATCCCAGACATTAGTTCTTGGGAGTTTTAGAGCAAAATACTATTGCATTTTCATCCACCAAGAGGCAATCCAAAGCAAAAAAAAACAAAAAATGTTAATTCGGTAAAGTCATTTTTTATTTTTTTATTAACCTAGTTTGTGTTTCTTATTTTATTTCTTGTGCTCAAGATTATATGTGGTTTCTCTACCTCCAAAAAGTTTCTGATAAGGAGGTTTTCGTAGTGGATATTATGAGAGAGAGAGTCGAACTCTTAGATTAGTCATCTCAAAGAGGTGGATACCAAATAAATCAAGGTGTTAGCATTGCTTCAAGTTGTCTGCTTCCATTCAAGTTTAAAGAAGTGAAGAGCGAGCTATTCAACCCGCCGCCCCCCTCCTCTAGCTCATACTGGTCCCAACAAGTGGTATCAAAGCGATGCCGCTATTCGTCGGACTAATCGTCAGAAGAAGCAAGAGTTAGAGGAAGAAGAAGAATTTGAAAGTTGAAGCCCTAAATTTCAACAAGTCAAAAGACTCATCATTAAGAGATGTCAACTTCAAAATGGACTTCTGAGATGGATTCAGATATGAAATCAAAGCACCTCCATCATTCAGATTGGAAAGTTTCAATCTTTAGAAATCAAGGGTTAAAAATTCTTCATGATAGATATAGTGCAACGGTTTGCTCTAATGGAAGGATTTAAAGCTCTAACGGATAGCAAAGGGAAGTTCCTCAAGAAGAAAAAATGGACCAAGGTGCAAATCAAGATGCGAGGCTAATGACAAAGTAACCAAATTATTGGTTAATTTATTGTCAAGCAGCATCTTATGTAAAATTAGAGAATATCAAGATGCTAAGAATCTATGGAGTAAGTTGGCAAAGATTTATAAAAATCCACTCTCAATGCAAAATAATGAAGCATCCTAAGAGGGAAACTCGTTGGATTAAGAATAAGAGATTTCGTAGGTTAAGAGATGCTCAACATCCAAGAATGAGATTGAAGAGACATCCACCTCAAGGATTGAGGGGGAGTGTAGTTCATTGATACCAGAATAAGAAGAAGCTTCAACATCTTGATCAAATGAAGAATCATGTATCACCCCTACAAGTAAAGAAGGTATAACAATTTCAATTTGTAAAAATAAAAATCATATTATATGCTTTAAGTATTGGGAGAATTGACACTACAAAAGTAAGTATCCAAAATTAGTCAAAAAGGAGACTAAAATGACACCCAAAGTGACAGAGAAGTCAAAGGAGGTTAGCTTCATGATACGAAAGGACAATGAACATATTGTGTGTTTCTCTTGCAATCAAAAGAAACATTATCAAAACCAATATCTAGGAGGGAGGAATCTGTCCAAGAAAGGGGGAAACTTAAGTCAATAGGGAGCTTCCACAAGCAAATATTGTTGGTGCAGGAAGCACCATATCGAACCTTGTTTTGATATTGGCAAAGGATTCAAAGTTAAGTATTGTGTGTGATCTAATGTTGTTACTCAAGTGTGCAGAGACAAAGCCCTAGCGAATGACTGCTAGGCACCTAGCGAAGGACTGCCAGTATCCAAGCCCTAGCGAAGGACTGCTAGGAAACTGGCGAAGGACTGCCAGTATCCAAGCCCTAACGAAGGACTGCTAGGCAACTGGCGAAGGACTGCCAGTATCCAAGCCCTAGCGAAGGATTGCTAGGCGCCAGGCGAAGGACAGCTTGGGACTGAAGCCCTAGCGAAGGAATGCTAGGCTCCGGGCGAAGGACAGCTCGGTATCCAAGACCTGACAAAGGACCGCCAGGCAAAAGTCCAACCAAAGGAGCGGTTGGCATCAGGTACATTCTCCCGAGAGGAGTAGGTGAGGACGCGTTCCCCGTCGAGGGAACAGTAGGCGTCGGTTCGACCTAGGGTTCCATTTTGGAGACCCAAAGTCAGAACCAAGACAGCTATGGCTGTATAATCTAATATTTTATTGTTTTATTGTGTTTTGGACTAACCCTGGATGCAGGACCGAAGGAACGTGTGTCTGCAGCTCAGAAAGCCTCAAAGGAATGAGGCAACAGCTGACCAGGGCGCCCGGAGTGTCCCGGGCGCCCCCAAGGTGAACACAAAACACAAGTAAGCAAGATGGGCTTCGACAGTTCAACTCCCGGGCGCCCCCGTGCTCCCGGGCGCCCCCGCTGCTCCCGGGCGCCCCCAAGCGCAAGCATCGAAGATCAACCCAGCGAAGCCGAGGGATAAGATTTGACCCGGGCGCCCCGAGCGCTCCGGGCGCCCCGGTCAAAGCTGATCCCGAAGTTGAAGGGATCAGACGCTGACCGAGACCGAGCCGGATCAACCGACACGTGGGGGGCGCCCCCGACGTCCCGGGCGCCCCCAGGCCCTATATAAAGGGCTCTCGACCCCAAGCTTCGAACATCACTTTCAAACAACGCTTCTACGCTCTTCTGCTCCTGCGCTCTGCTCCGGAAACCTCCCGACACGAGACTCAAGCGCCGACGACGTCCTCCCGCTCCGAAAATATCATCTACTCCGGACGTCGGTAACGAAGAGCTATTTTAGTTTACTGTACTGAATTCTGTAAAATCTTTTGTAAACTATTTTTGCGACATATAGAATTGCCCGCAGAAAACGGTCAACGACTGTGGGCATTGGAGTAGGAGTCGACCTAGGCTCCGAACCAAGTAAAACCACCTGTATCTGTGTGCTTTTAATTTTAATCTTCCGCTACGCATTCTCTTTTCAAATCCGAACGATTTCCGATATTCACCCCCCCTCTATCGGTTCTCTTGATCCAACAAGTGGTATCAGAGCGGGGAAGCTCAAATTTGGTGCAACCACCAATTTGAGAGTTTTTCGAATTTACGAAATTTTTTATTTTCTTTTCTTTTTGTTAATCAACACCACTCGATCAGTCTCGCTTTTTATTTTTAATAATATCTGTAGGTGTATTTAAAATATTCTTACGCCTTTTTCAATTTTGAATTCTCATTTTTTCACTATAAGTCAAAATTGATAAAAACAACAATTTTTGAAAATTTGTCATAAAATTTTTTATTATTATTTTAATATTTTTCTCGAAATTCGTGCTACCTTAATTCGAGCAAATTTTTTTTTACTTTAAATTTTTAATTTTTCATCATTAATCAGAATTGACAAAATCAACATTTTCAAAAATTTATCATAAATTTCTTTTTATTTTATTATTATTTCGCCTCGAAATTCGTGCAACATTTATTTTGGGCTATTTTTTTTCTCTCCCGCACTACTAATCCAAGACCAAGTCTTGGTACATTTCTATTTTCTCTTTTTGTGTGCAAGATTTATCGTTAATGGCCAGCCAAGAATGGAACAGTGTCCGTCCACCACTCTTCTCTGGCTCAAATTTCAACTCCTGGAGAAGTCTAATGGAATCCCACCTGAAGGCCTATCTGGAACTTTGGTTGATAATCCAAACGGGGTTCACATTCCCCACAACAGATGGAACATCGATCACTTGGGATAAACTGGATGAACGAACCCTGAGGAAGATAGAGACAGATGCAAGGGCTACTGCAATCCTACAATGTGGGCTAACCAATGAAGAATTGAAGCGGGTCGGACCCTTCAACTGTGCCAAAGAGATGTGGGAAAAGCTAATCGATCTACACGAAGAGTCAGCACCAGACTTCAAAGTTGACTCCGAATCAGAAGATGAGATAGAATTCATACTTGACTGCGAATTCGAGCCAGAGTCAGAAGACAAAGTGACTGAGACAAAAATGGTAACCAATTTTGAATTTGTTCCAGAATTACAATTATATAATCAAACTGATACTATAATGGTCGAGGAAGGTATAATTTCAAGTGCAGGGAAAACTCCAAAGAAGAAGCTTCAACCTGTACCCGAGTCCAACTCAGACTCTGAATCAGAAGACAATGAAGGAGATCGACCCAAACTGGTCCGATTAGCTCGTGATCATTACAAGAGTACTGGACAAACGATCGGGAAAGATAAGTTTTCAATATTTGAAAATCCATTATTTATCTCAAATAACTTGATTAATTCATATAAATTAGTTAAGGTTAATATGTTAGAAAACATAATTCACAACATTGCTGATTTTAAGAAACCAAAGTTTTATTTCGATTATGATGTAACTTAGATCATTTTTTTTTGCTTTAATTGTATATTGCTTTTTATTTTTTTTTGCTTAGAATTAGGGCTGGTTAGTTTAAGGACTAAAACGATTAACTGAAATTTGAACAACATAGTATTGGGTGGCGGTGAGATGATAGTACGTTAGAGAAGCCAATTCTAATAAGGTCAAGTATACTCTACTTGGTCTCTTTAGACTGGTGAAACTAGCCGAAGCTACCGATCCAAGACCCAAACTAGTTAGACCAGAAGTTACCAAAAAGTAATTTTGAAGATGAAATTTCACTAAAAGGCTTTGTCTAGGAAAGGGTTGATGATCCAATAAGGCTACGGCCAAAGAAGGCCTTGTGCCTCGCCAAGACCTGGAAGCCAATTTTTGAAATTCAAATTCAATTTACTCTTTATTAAATTCGAATCTAACACAAATTTTCAGTTAATTTTAGATTCAAATATCTCCTTTCAAAACAAATTTAAATTGGGTTTAAAAATTAATTTAACTTTTCAAAATTAATCATGGCATTTTCAAAGTAAATCCTTCTATTAAAATATGCATCTCACAAAACAGTTAAGGATATCCTGTTTTGTCACTTAGAAATGGGTGAGATGCTTAGGTCCTAAAAGTTGAGTCCAACCCAACCAACTAAATCAAATTAATCAAATCTTAATTAAATCTTTCAAATTAAACAAATCTTAATTAAATCTTTCAAATTAATTAAATCTTAATTAAACCAATTAAACTCAATTAAATCTTAATTAAACCAATTAAATTCAATTAAATCTTAATTAAATCAATTAAATTCAATTAAATCAATTAAATTTAATTCAATCAAATTCATATTTAAAATTAAAATTTAATTCAACTGAACAAACTTAACCCTCTAAAATTTTCATTTTCACAAAAATCAAATTTAACTTTTTAACTAAGAGTCAATGTTTCAAATCATTGTAATTAAAATCAAGTCTCTTTTGTTCACTAACCTGAAATTTATTTCATAACATTTATTTCTTTCCTTTACCATTATACAAACATTTTTTTAAAAAATTAGTTTATTCTTGTATGACAAAAAGTCACCTTGGGGATTACTTAGGATATTTCTTTTTGTCTACAGTCCGGGCTTAGATATTTATTTTTTTTCTTTAAAAAAAACTTCTATTTTTTGAAATCATTCCCCCTTCTCAGTCCTCTATATTCACTTTTTTAAATGGGAGAATGAAATTATGTTTTCAAATAATCACTATATTTTTCGAAAATTGTGCTTTACAAAAACCATTATCATTTCAAAATATTTTTCGAAAACGGGGTTTATGCTTTAAAATTATCTTCATTTCAATTTGAATTTTCTAAAATTATATTACCATGCTAGTATTCAAAACTATTCTTTTGATTTTAGTAAACCCTAAAGACACAAAGGAAGGTCTACTTAATGATCTGCAAGGACTCCGAGGATGTGTCAAATTTAGAGGGAGTCTAAACCAAAAGAAATTATTTCTAACAAGTATTTTCTTTGGCAATTATCCTTGAAATTATTAAATAATTCTTTTGATATGAACTGAACCCTAAGAACTCAGAGGAAGAATACTTATGGTCAACAAGCTTCCAAGGACTGTATCAAGTTTAGGGGGAGGTCAGATTAAAAGAGTTATTAAACATTTCTAAATAATATGTTTTCATACACTATATTTTCAAAATTGTGTCGAAAACATTTGTCTTACAAAATAATATTATTTTAAAATGTTTTGTGGCTTATAAAATTATTTTTGAAATAATATTTACTTGGGTTGAAAAACTTCCAGGACACTTAGGAAAATGTCCTTGTAGTTAACAAGGTTTCCTAGGATTGTGTCATACTGGAAAAGAAATCAAGTCAAATATTCAAAATAAAGTTAATTTTTTTTGCATAATCTTCAAAAGTACTTCTATTTTTCAAAGTATAATGTTTTGAAAGTACTAATACTTGTAAAGGCAATAGTGTTCTAAGTGCATAAAGTTTCTAAAAGACTTGCCTACAAATATAAAATATTTTTTTAAGTGGAGTTTTGTTGATGCAGTTTATAGTTTTTGCTATACTTTCAAGAATTATGCTAAGTATTTTTATGTTTTCAAAACTCATAGGCTCTGATACATAATTTTTTTTAAAATTTTTTTAAAATCACTTTCAAAATATATCTTTCAATTCTTTATTGATATATGGCCAAGGGGGAGAGAAAGAAAGAGAAAAAGGATGTTTTTTTGTAAAATAAAAATCTCTAAGTATCTAAGTGTTTCAAATTTTTTTTAAGTGAAATTTTTCTTAAGTAAACAAGATTTGTCTGAGCAAAACTTTTTGAAAATTTTTTTTGGCAAATATTTCTAAGTAAAGTCTTCTTTGGGGAAAAACTTGCCTAGAAATTTCTTAAGAATTATGTTTTTCAAAATGCACAAAGTGTTTCCAAGTAAATTCGTCTAAATGTGCAAAATTTTCTTTAGTAAACAAATTTTTTCCAAACTCTAAAAGTTGAACTTTTTTTTGGAAATTTGGCTTCAAGAATGGAAAATTTGCCTAAGTAAATTTTTTTGTAAAGTCTTGTAAGTAAAAGTTTTTTTACAAAATTTAGATTTGCAAAACTCTTCAAAATTTTACCTTGTCCACCCATGTTTGTTTTTGATATATGTCAAAGGGGGAGGAAAGGTCAAAGTTAAGTTAAGTGGTCAAAGTTAAGTTAAGTGTTTTATAACACAATTATTCAGGGGGACTATGAGAAATTTTTTTTGGTTTTAGACTGTTCAGAATTGCTATATTTTTTGGTTTTAGACTGTTCAGAATTGCTATATTTCATTGCTCCTAACTGTCTTTTCTGAACTGCTATAAGTTTTCACTTAACTTTGAATTGTGTTGCCATAAATCAAAAAGGGGGAGATTGTTGGTGCAGGAAGCACCATATCGAACCTTGTTTTGATATTGGCAAAGGATTCAAAGTTAAGTATTGTGTGTGATCTAATGTTGTTACTCAAGTGTGCAGAGACAATGCCCTAGCGAAGGACTGCTAGGCACCTGGCGAAGGACTGCCAGTATCCAAGCCCTAGCGAAGGACTGCTAGGCAACTGGCGAAAGACTGCCAGTATCCAAGCCCTAACGAAGGACTGCTAAGCAACTGGCGAAGGACTGCCAGTATCCAAGCCCTAGCGAAGGACTGCTAGGCAACTGGCGAAGAACTGCCAGTATCCAAGCCCTAGCGAAGGATTGCTAGGCGCCAGGCGAAGGACAGCTTGGGACTGAAGCCCTAGCGAAGGAATGCTAGGCTCCGGGCGAAGGACAGCTCGGTATCCAAGACCTGGCAAAGGACCGCCAGGCAAAAGTCCAACCAAAGGAGCGGTTGGCATCAGGTACATTCTCCCGAGAGGAGTAGGTGAGGACGCGTTCCCCGTCGAGGGAACAGTAGGCGTCGGTTCGACCTAGGGTTCCATTTTGGAGACCCAAAGTCAGAACCAAGACAGCTATGGCTGTATAATCTAATATTTTATTGTTTTATTGTGTTTTGGACTAACCCTGGATGCAGGACCGAAGGAACGTGTGTCTGCAGCTCAGAAAGCCTCAAAGGAATGAGACAACAGCTGACCAGGGCGCTCGGAGTGTCCCGGGCGCCCCCAAGGTGAACACAAAACACAAGTAAGCAAGATGGGCTTCGACAGTTCAACTCCCACGCCCCCGTGCTCCCGGGCGCCCCCAGCGCTCCGGGCGCCCCCAAGCGCAAGCATCGAAGCTCAACCCAGCGAAGCCGAGGGATAAGATTTGACCCGGTCAACCCGGGCGCCCCGGTCAAAGCTGATCCCGAAGTTGAAGGGATCAGACGCTGACCGAGACCGAGCCGGATCAACCGACACGTGGGGGGCGCCCCCGACGTCCCGGGCGCCCCCAGGCCCTATATAAAGGGCCCTCGACCCCAAGCTTCGAACATCACTTTCAAACAACGCTTCTACGCTCTTCTGCTCCTGCGCTCTGCTCCGGAAACCTCTCGACACGAGACTCAAGCGCCGACGACGTCCTCCCTCTCCGAAAATATCATCTACTCCGGACGTCGGTAACGAAGAGCTATTTTAGTTTACTGTACTGAATTCTGTAAAATCTTTTGTAAACTATTTTTGCGACATATAGAATTGCCCGTAGAAAACGGTCAACGACCGTGGGCCTTGGAGTAGGAGTCGACCTAGGCTCCGAACCAAGTAAAACCACCTGTGTCTGTGTGATCTTCCGCTACGCATTCTCTTTTCAAATCCGAACGATTTCCGATATTCACCCCCCCTCTATCGGTTCTCTCGATCCAACAAATATAAGGTACCATTAGTTAATTGTATTGCTCTATATCATGATAACAAACATTTTAGAAATAATTTTTATGATTTTAGTGCTTATTATCATGGCAATAGAACGCATGATACTTCTAAGAACAAACGTAGATCATATCATGCTAGAATAACTCTACCTAAGGATAGGAAGGTAGGAAATATTTTAGGCAAGAACTCTAAGGAAATTAGATACATGTCTAAAAGGAAAAATGCTCGAGGAAATCATGGAAAATCTAATTTTGAGATTTTAAGGATTGAAAATCAAATCTTGAGGTCAAAATTTGAAAATTGGAGAATACCCTAGAAAAAATAATAAATAGTATCAAAGGGTCTAAGAAGCAAAATCTAGGTTTAAATAGACAAGGATCACCTACGGACAAGAAAGGTTTGAGATACAAAAACCCATGTCCAAAGAAATGGTATCCTCATTCATAGAGTTTCATATTGCTATGGAACAAACCCTAGTTCAAGGAATCAAGCCAAGGTTACAAAGGAAGTTATCCTTAGAGTTGACTTTGAGGAGACTAGCATGATTAAGACTTCTAAGAAGTCTAAGAAAGTCATTAGGAGTGTTTCTAGGGAAGTTATCCCTAGTGAGTACTTTGAACATCCAAGGAGTACAAATAAGTTTCAAGTTCGTAAGAGTATGTTCTCTGCATCCTAAATATGTTAGTGTGTGTCAACTCTAATTGAAATGGTAGTTAACTCAACCATGGTGAAGTTGACACTTTGGGACATTTTCAATGTATTATGACACCTTGAAAATGAGAAGTTAATTTTTACTCTCACTACAATAAATTTGACTTTTCACGGCGTGCATTTAGGCTATCCGTGGTTCACATGGTACGCTGCACAACTACAACCTGTTAAAAGTCATAAGACATCGACAACTAGTCGTGCGCACTACGATTAACAGCATCCGCAACTCGCAGTGCACGTCGCGGTTAACAATATCCATAGCTCACGATGCGCGTCGCGATTAATAATATTCACACATTTATAATACAATATATAAATATCCACACACAATTATAATGCCGCATATATATATTACATATAATTATAATATCACATACACACAATTATAAAATCAAAACTGAAATAATTATAATACCACATACAATCATCAATGCTACACTAAAACAATATAATAAGTCTCTTAGTAAGAGAAAATAATCCTAACATAATTTTTTTCATACAAAAAAGCATATAACTTTAAAATCAATAGAATGTATATCGGTCACACAAAACTATAGCTTAGATAATCAAGTGACTGTGCTTCCTATTGCATTCTCAAGAAAAAAGCATTTTATCATTTGGTCAAATTAGGTCTACCTTCTCCATAAAATTTCTATCAATTCAGACTTTTCAATAAGATCCACCAAGAGGGAACATAACGTACTTTTTCTTTTGGATATGTAGATGCAATTCGGCCTTTTGCAACAACCTCATCAACACACCAATATAGCAGCTTATATTTAATATTATTACTGATATCTCCACTCGTATTCTTCAATTTGGATGTATAATAATACAAAATTATTAATTCTACCATGCATATTTATCAATTACATTGCGGGTTCAAGAATCAACTATCTAATAAAATATCCAAAGAAAAATATTAAATAGATGTAACTATGGGAACACTGCTCAATTTTAATAGCAAACAAATAAACATGAAAAGTAAGAAAACAAGTAAAATTCTTCAAATAACAGGAGCAGTATAACTAATAAAATTTTGCATCTTTGTACGTGAGCTCAACAAGACATTGACTGATAGAGCATATTCATACATGTATTATGATTTATCAGGCCAAAAGTGTTCTATGAAACTCTAGAACCATATGCCACATAGTTTTATTATGATCACAGTTAAAAAGATGCTTGTATAAGAAATTAAGATTTTTAGAATCCTTTATATTTTATTTTGCATCAGGTGCACAAGCCATTTGATGAAAAAATAACAATGTCTGTAATTATTAACTCTCAATGTTAGATATACAATAATATTTATTGAATGTGCAATTGTCACCTTAATTTTACACAATAGTATAGAGTGCAACCAACATAGATAAATATCATAATTTAAAAAAATGCTTGACAAGTCGAGGTTCAAGTAATTCCGCCAACATATGATTCATCATTTTATGCATAAATACATAAATTACAATATTTTCTTATCATAAATTCTATCTTGCTCAATTCAAAATATATATACTTATTCTAGAATCTACAAGCATATTTTCCCAAGGCTTCTCTTTTCAAAGCATGTCAAAGTAATCTTTATCTAGATAAATGTAATAGAATCAGAGAGAGATGTGAATTTAGAAATCACATAATCCTTGAATTTCACAATTGAATAAATAGTTTGTTGAGAGAGAAATGAGAGATATTGGATAAAATTTATGTGTATTGGATACAACAGAGCTATTGAATTTATAGGGAAGAATACATAATTACAGAGTATTCAGTTGCCTTATTTTAGGCTAATTACATAAATGTAGAATCAACCTAATTAATTCTTACTATATTTATAATATTCTAACATAAATGTAGAATCAACCTAATTAATCCTTACTATATTTACAATATTCTAACATTCCCCCTCAAGCTGGAGTATATAGGTTATATGCACCAAGCTTGTTACAAATGTAGTTAATTCGAGGACCGTTTAGTGACTTAATGAATATATCTGTGACAAAACTAGTAAATATTTCTCCAGATATAACTTTCTCTTTGACAAAGTAACAATCAACTTCGATATGCTTTGTCCTTTCATGAACAACTGGATTTGAGGCAATATACATGATGGCCTGGTTATCACATATAAGTGGCATTTGTGTAACCTCCCCAAATTTTAGTTCTTGAAATAACTGTGAGTCATATAAGTTCCTAACTGGCTATGGTCATAGCTCGATACTCCGCCTCTGCACTGGATCTGGCCACAACATTCTGCTTCTTGTTTTTCCAAGAGACAAGGTTATCTCCGACAAATATACAAAACCCAGAAGTAGATCTTCTATCAATGGGAGATCCTGCCCAATCTGCATCAGAATATCCTACGACTCGAGTGTGTCCTTTGTCTTCATACAAAAGACATTTTCCTGAAGCACCTTTGATGTATCGAACAATGCGAGTCACAGCGTCCTAATGTTCCTTACATGGAGAGTTGAGAAACTGACTTACTACACTCACTGCAAATGAGATATCCGGACGAGTAACAGTGAGATAGTTTAATTTCCCTACTAATCATCTATACCGTTTAGGATCTAAAAGAGGCTCCCCCCTGATTTAGCAGGAGTTTGACATTGGGATCCATGGGATTGTCGACTGTCTTCGAATTTAACATTTCTGTATCTTCCAGAATATCCATTGCATACGTCCTTTAGGATATGATAATCCCATCTTTGAACTGTGCTACTTCTATCCCCAAGAAATATTTTAGTTTGCTGAGATCCTTCGTTTGGAAATGTTTGAAGAGATGCTGCTTCACCTGTAAAATGTCTAGGTGATCACTATCCGTGATGACAATGTCATCAACATAAACAATCAGGTAGATGCAACCAGTAGGTAAGTATCGATAGAAGACAAAATGATCAGCCTCGCTCCGAGTTATACCAAACTGTTGAACCACGGTACTAAATCTACCGAACCATACTCTGGGTGACTGATTGAGGTCGTATAAAGATTTTCGTAGGCGACATACAAGACCAAAAGACTCTCCCTGAGCAACAAAACAAGGAGGTTGCTCCATATAGATTTCGTCGAGCAGATCAGCATGTAAAAAGGCATTTTTGATGCCCAACTGATAGAGAGGCCAAAGATGAATGGCAGCAATGGACAGGAGTAGGCGCACAGAAGGCATTTTGGCAACGGAAGAAAAAGTGTCCCTATAATCCAATCCGAAGATCTGAGTATATCCTTTAGAAACGAGACGAGCCTTAAGTCGGTCGACTGTGTCGTCTGGACCAACCTTCACTGTATATTCCTATCGACAATCAACAACCGACTTCCCTAGTGGTAAAGGAATGAGATCTCAAGTCTCACTACTCTATAAAGCACACATTTCGTCGAGTATAACTTGTTTCCATCCTGAATGGCAAAAGTATCACCTGTAGTCTTCAGAAGAGAAACAAACGACAAGGAATAAAGACAAGAATAATAGGAAGGAGAAAGACGATGATAACTCAAAGAAACATAATGAGGAGAAGGGTTACGAGTAGAATGTGTTGAGGCAATCTGTGGTCCGGAGTGACCAAGTGTTTTGATGTTTGGGCAAAGGGTTTAAGTTAGGTTTACCCTTGTGTTTTTATATGTGTATGATTGAGTGTGCAGGTTATACAGGTTACACATATAGACTTGACTGGACGGCCTCGGTACGGTGAAGGGTGGCATGGAGACAAAATGGAGGCTTGTGTGCACCCGAGGGACCTTGGAGAGCAGGGGCGATGAGCTGAGGGGCGCGGACTTCGCGGCATGCGTGAAGGATGGCATGGAGGCAAGCTGGAGGCTTGCGTGCATCCGAGGGACAAGAGCTGAAGATGAAGAGGGCGCGAAGGCAACAGTCGAGGCTGCGAAAGAGGAGTCAGTCGAGTCGTGAGGGTACGAGTGCTGTGTGATTGTACTCGGGAAAATCCTAGGGTCGAGTGCTGAGAAAAGTGTACTCGGGAAGGGAAACCCTAGGTGTGTGAGTGGTGCAGTCGACTGCCATTAGGGCAGTCGACTGATAAAACTCACAAAAAGGTTCTGGCTCCTGGACCAGTCGACTGCCCTGGTAGCAATCGACTGGTAGGTGGCTGGTGAGTTGGCTGAAAATTCGAACGTTGGGGTGCAACGGTCGAATTTCAGTGGCACCAGCCGACTGCCCTGGGGGCAGTCGACTGGTAGCGAGGTTTTCAGCCCGAGTCCTATTTAAAGAGGACTTCGTGGTGCCTGAGTTTCTTGACGAATCTTGTCTTGGTTAAAGGCAAGATAGTAGTCTTTGTGCTCAAAGGTTTGCTTGGTGTTGTGGCGAGGTTTCTCCACCCACAAGGAGCGACGAGGTTTAGCCGGAGGTTATCTAGGGAGTGATCCACCGACGGATTCTTGGATTAGTCACCCGGCCGGGGTGGATACCAAGTAAAATCGATTTGTTAGCATTGTTTCTTTATTGTTAGTTTTATTTTGTTTGTATTTCCGCTTGCGCGCTAACAATCTTGTAGAGAAGAACCGACAAACGCTATTCACCCCCCCCCCTTTAGCGTATCGGAAACGATCCTACAGAATGCATACCTTTTCTAACTGCAATGGGAATATCAAACTCAGGAGGTGGGACCGAGGATGAGGCGGAGGAATGGACTCCAAAGGTGTGTCCATGGTATGGTTAGTGCTAGGCGGCGGCGATACAAGACGAGTACGACGCTAATAAATCTACAATGGCGGAGGAGATAGGGCGGAGGTGATAGAGACTCCTCTAGAGGACAAAAGATAGTCACTGGTGCAAGTGTGGAAGGAGAAGACTCGAATGTAGATGCGTTAGACCCAAAAAATAAAACCAAATCAAAGAACGTGATATCAACAAAGATGAAGTACCTACGATGAGTAGGGGAATAACACTTGTACACTTTTTAAGACCGTGGGTACCCAAGGAAGGTGCACTTATGAGACCGGGGAGAAAGTTTGTCAACGCCAGGACCAAGAGCATGAGCAAAATATATAGAACCAAAGACCTAGTAATGGATGAAGAGAGTGGTGAGGATAAAGTACATGATGAATTATTTTTCCTTGTAGAGTGGACGAAGACATGTGGTTGATAAGATAACAAGCAGTAAGTACTGCATCACCCCAAAACTGATGAGGAACATGAGAGTGGAGAAGAAGAGTCCGGGTGGTCTCAAGAAGATGTCGATTTTCGTTTTACAACCCCATTCAGGGGGGGGGGGTATGTGGACAAGACGTACGATGCAACACACCATGTGACTCAATGAAGGTCTGAAACTAAGTAAACAGATACTCACGTGCATTATCACTTTGTAAAGTCTGAAGAGAGATACCAAATTGAGTTTTGATTTCATGAGAAAAGGATTGAAAAATAGAAAATAATTCTGAATGATATTTCATCAAATATGTTGTGAGGATGTGAGGGGTAGTTAGGTCTTTTCAGTCTATCTTGTACCATTAGGGTTTTACAGGCTACAAGCTATATAAGTTGT
>JAGFNQ010008883.1:0-17038 GCA_024364735.1 Boesenbergia rotunda | reverse complement strand
ATGCATAAAGTTCCGGTCCCATAAAGAACACCATTTAAAGTTATGTAACAAATTGTTACTAAAAGTTAAATGATAACCCTTTTCATTCAAGCATGAAATAGATACAATGTTCTTTATTAACGAAGGAACAAAATAACAATTATCCAATTCTAAGACAAGTCCAGTAGGGAGCTTTAGCAAATATGTTCCGATGGCAACAGCAGCAATCTTTGCTCCATTTCCAACTCGCAAATTCGCTTCTCCCTTGACGAGTCTTCTTCTATTCCTTAGCCCCTGTATGTCATTACATATATGTGAGCTACACCCAGTATCAAGTACCCAGGTGTCCGAGGAAATAGAGTGACATTCAATAACGAAGATACCTGAAGAGGATGGGGCATCGGATGCCTTCTTCTTCAAGGACTCAAGATAAACCTTGCAGTTTCTTCGCCAGTGGCCCTCCTTGCCGCAGTGATGGCAAGTGCCTTTTGGTGCCTTTTCAATCTTTTTGGCCTTTTTCTTCCTTCCCTTATTTTGTTCTTTGGGCTTCCTCTTAGAGCCTTTCTTTGAGGAACCAACTAAGAGTACCGTCTTCTGATCCTGCTTTACAGAAGGCTCTACAGTCTTCAGCAGGTTAAGCAACTCAGGAATGGTAGTTTCCAGTTTGTTCATCCGATAGTTCATCACAAACTGTGAGTAACTCTTGGGCAAACAATACAGAATTAAGTCAATACTTAGTTCGTGATCCATTGCAAATCCGAGTGTGCCTAGTCGCTCAATGTACCCCAACATCTTCAACACAAACTGTGAAACAGAAGTGCCTTCCTGCATCTTAGAGGTGAAGAGGAGTCTGGAGATCTTAAACCTTTCAGATCTCGCCTGCTCGTCAAACAACTCATGAAGATGGAAGACGATGGTATGAGCATCCATATGCTCATGTTGCTTTTGTAGCTCAGGTACCATAGCGGCCAGCATGATGCAACTCACAAGTTCAGAATCGGCCACATGTTTCTGATAGGCCACTAACTAGTCTGGAGTTGCATCTTCAGGAGGATGGTTGGGAAGTTGTTCTTCAAGGACATAAGCAAGCTTTTTTGCCTTGAGGACTATCCTCAGGTTTCAAAGCCAGTCCATAAAGTTTGGCCCAGTCAGCTTATTGGTGTCCAAAATAGAACGCAAATTCAGAGAAGACATGATCAGGTGATTATCCTAGAAATACAAATTGAGGTTATGTGATGAGAATGATAAAGAATGCATCAATATACATTAATTAAATCCTATTTATTTTTCGAATTGAATAATCCTTTTTTATCAATTCGGGAGATCGTAGGAACATCTCCAAATAGGTTGATATCCAACCATAGATAAGAACAACCATGGCTAGAGTCCATCAAGTTATTCTTAGCT
The DNA here is from genome assembly GCA_024364735.1 of Boesenbergia rotunda. NCBI lineage: Eukaryota > Viridiplantae > Streptophyta > Magnoliopsida > Zingiberales > Zingiberaceae > Boesenbergia > Boesenbergia rotunda. The sequence continues at coordinate 15,652 of JAGFNQ010008883.1, read as the reverse complement.
ATGAAGGTAGGTAATTATACCGATTACATATTATACATATGTAACTATCACATTATGCTATCAACTAATTGAATGTTTGCATAAATCATTAGGTTGTTAACTCATTAACAAGTATGCAACAATATACATAGCACCCAACTGCACCTCTCTTTACATCGACCTTAGCTGTGGCACAACAAATCGATGCTCCAAGCTTAAGGCTGACCCATTAATCAAGAAATAGTTTTAATATGATTGGAGCTCATTCAACCGTTTAGTCATGCTTGGATGTGTCCAACAACCAAAACTAAGGATTGACCTCTGACTCCAACTATATTAATCATAAACCAATTCCATGGTTTGAACATGTTGAGGTTCAAGCCGGGCATGGATGTGTCCATCAACCCAAACGAGAAACAAAACTCCGATTCTAACCATATCAATGGAAGGTGTTGGCCTTAATATTTTGTAAGGGGTTTTGGGTCTCATCCTTTTTATTTTATGTACATTCATGACATATAATTATGTCATGTTCTAACGATTTACTTAATAAAGTATGTATGTGACTTAATTTATCAAGTCACATTAATTGAATTAGGAACCAGATTTCCTAATTCTAATTTCATACTTTATTCAAGGAATTGTTTTGGGAAACAATTTCCTGAATTATCATAATCAATTTCGGAAATAATATGTTTAAGACTTTGATTTCTCTAAATTAAATCTTATTAAATTAAGAGACAGATTCCCTTAATTCAACCACATATTATTTTCATGAAAATCTTATTTAAGGAAATATACTCTATAGGAAATAATTTTCCTAATTAATTTTGGAGACAATAATATGTAAGAGCATCACCTCATAAATCAAATAAGGAAATTATCGTTTGAGAATCACCTCAAAAATTTTCAAGATTTGATTACATATTTTATTTATGAAAAATTAATATCAATAACTTAATTTGGACGGCTCCCCAAGGCTCAATCCAAAATAAGAATTTGACAGTTTAAATTTAATTTAGGAAATTTAATTATAACAACTAACATTAAATTGGACGGCTACCCGAGGCTCAATCCAAAATAAAGAATTTTGTAAATAATTTAATTTCCAATTATGAATTTAAATGCCAATTAATATTCCCATAATTTGTCTAGACTTTCTTGAAAGAAAGTGCCCAAAATTGCGAGCTTTCCATAAATGGAAAGTTTCCAAAAATAAAAGGTTTTCAGAATACTTATAAGTTTCTGGTACAAAGAAAACCTACGTTTTTCCAAAATTGGAAATTTTCCAAAATAAGAAATTTCCAAAATTGGAAAGTTTCCAAAAATGGAAAGTTTTCACAATTATCATAAAATTTCAGAAACAGAGATATTTCAAAAGTTTGCGAAAATTCATGAAGATTTCCAAACTTTGAAATTCCTAAATCGAAAATTTACCATAATTGGAAAGTTTCCATAATTGGAAAAATTTCCAAAATTGAGATCATGACAAAGCTTTCCGCAAAAACAATTATATGATTATGTCGAACACAAACCTCGCTCTGATACCACTGTTGGGACTGGGTGCATATTGACATGGATGCAGGTTCCTAATTTTAAAATTAATTACGTGCAGCGGAAAGTTTAGCATAAATAATTTCTCAAATTATTTAACCACACATCTAAGCATGCAATTTTATCTTGTGTAGACATGATCATATATTTAAAATTTTGCAGAAACGTAAACTAATTTACGTATTACCTCACGTAACTCGAAGGAAGGGACGAGATCCAACCGTAAGCGTCCCTTGGAAGCTCCGCCTCTATTCGCGTCCACGCCGAGTATCTTCGGGATGACTTCGCAAAGCCACGAGTTTCGTGTTCTCGAGAACTACTAGATTCTCCGAGAAAAACCAAGAGAGAAGTCGAATGACTAACCACAAAGGGATGGCCGACTGGTGCTCCTTCTTGGGGCTGGTTGGCGCACGACAAGAAGGGGAGAAGAGAAGGAGAGAAAGAGAGGGAGAGAGCCTATGCCTTCATTACTTCGATTATTTTTCAAACCTTGCCTTGGGTCCTTTATATAGTGGCCTCTCAACCATTAAGCCTCTCAAATATGGAATAACTTATTCCATCATGCTATGTTTGATTTTATATCATGGTTAAAATCATATTTTAATTAATGATAAAAATCAATCAAGTCTCTTCTCTCCTATAGAATAAATTTCCTTATCATGGTAAATCAATCCATGATTGATTTTATAAAATAAACCAATCCATGGTTCATTTTAATTTCCATGAAAAATAAACCAAATCTTGGTTTATTATATAAAAATTTATATCATCCATAATTTTATAAAACAAACCACACTTGGTTTATTTTATAAATTGAACCAAAACTTGGTTCTCTCCCTTTGTTGTGGCCGGCCAAGCAAAGAGGATGGAGGCCCTCTTTGGCCGGTCCATTCAAGTCATGCCCCAATGAATTAAACTTATTTAATTCATCTATTAAGTCTTCAAAAGACTTAGCCATTTTACGCTTCCGATGCGTCTCTGAAAAATTCAGATTCGACTTATCGTTTGGCTCAACCAAACTTAATCTCTCTTGATTGGAAAATCCAATTTTCAACTCGTTTTAAATCCATCGGATTACTCGTAGTGCATGTGACTAAATAGGCTTTCGATTTATGTTGGTCGTCTATAATTAATCAATTATAGAACGATCATGAGTGACACCTAGTAGTACATCATGATCCCCAATTAATTGAAAGATCAACGGTTGACCTCAGAAACAATTCTGAAACCCTTCAGCAGCTATAATGAATCATGTCCCATTCCCTTCACCATCTTATACCAACTTGGTTCAGGACATGGTCTATATGTGTCAGTCCCCACTAGGCTGACTACGTCACACCTAGCCCAAGTAACGTTTTCTCGTCCTACGGATTCTAATTACTCTCATGTATTTAAGAGATTCATACTCTGAACATGTCATGCTCTGGCCAGAGGCTTCAAGTAACAATCCGACGATAGGCCTCGGGTATACATCTCCTCGCAAGGAGTGGTGAATCCTTTGTAGGCTGTTCAAACATCTTCGGGCACTTCGGCTTATACCCAATCATCCTGGGTCCACACCTCCTTGGAGATGCTTGCTTAAGATGTCAAAGTATAAGTCTCCATGACCAAGATGACTTGAACACCGCAAGTCAAAGGAACATCGCACTTAAGCTGCAGTAAGAACTTCATTGACATATCTATATGTAGACTACCATATGAAGTTTTACAGTCAGTCACTCCAATGAACTAGTTCCCTTAACTAGCATTCATGTTTATCTCCGGACATCTCAATGTCACCAGCCAGTGAGAATCAGCTGATTAGAGAATAACCCATGCTAGTCTCAATAGAATTGATAGTGTCTGTATTTATCAATTCATCGACTAGGGACAATTTCAATACTTCACAATTGCTCATGTAGAGATAATCACTAGTTGTGAATTCATCACAAATTCTCTCATGCTGTGAATTGTATTGCGGACATTCAGTAAATGAGTTTAAGATCTCAATCAAATACACAAACATGTATACTCAAATAGTGAATATTCATTTATTAAAATAAATGATTACAATCATAAGGCGATTGCCTTAGGACACTTCTCTCAGATCATTAACAGGTACCATTAGGTAATGATACTTATTTTCATCATGATAATATGCATGCTAGAAATAATTATTATCATCTCAATGTTATTTATCATGAAAATAGGAGGTATGTAAAACCTAAGGAAAAATATAGAGCCCTCCATGCTAGGACTACCACATCTAAGGATAGGGAAAATTTTAGATCACTTAATGCTAGACCTACCCAAAACAAGGCCAAAAAGAAAAATTACCAAGGCAATCTTCGAAAACCAAGCCTTGAGAAAGTAATGATTGAAAATCAAGTTTTGAGGTCAAAACTTGAGACATTAGAAAAATCCCTCAAAAGAATAGAAAATTTATTTAAGGGATCAAAAGTTCAAAACCTAGATTTAGGAAATCAAGGACCCTCTAGGAGCAAGAAGGGTTTGGGATAGAAACCTAAAACCAAGAATGATGGTCCCTCCTATCATAGAGTTCCATATAGGTATGAAACTCAATCTAGGTCAAGGGGTCAAGTCAAGGTCACAAGGGAAGTCATCCCTAGAATTGACCAAGACAAGATCAACATGACTAAGGCTTCGGAGAAGTCTAAAAAGGTCATTAGGAAGGTATCAAGGGAAGTTATCCCTAATGAATACCTAGAACACCCAAGGAGTACCAATAAGTTTTGGGTTCCTAAGAGTGTGTTCGCCATACCCTAGATAGGTCTAGGAAGTGTCAACTCAAATTGGAAGGGTAGTTAACCTAACCTTGATGAAGTTGGCACTTTGGGACATTTTCGAGGAGTTATTACCCTTGAAAGTGAAGGAGTCACTTGTTTACTCTAGGAAAAGTAAATTTTATGTCAAACTATATTTTTTTGGAAGATTAAACTTAATAAAAGTTGGCACAACTAGGTTAGAATCCAAAGATAGGCCAAGTTGGGGGTTTTGGCATTATCTTGAAAATTAGGGGGCAAAGGTAGGATTATAAATGGCTTAGCGATGAGTTATTAATATTTAGATAGGAAATCTAGGTATTTTCGTTTGAACAACTGTGCCATGTTTTGTATGTCCTATTACATGCTATGACATCATAATCCATTATTCATAATTAATTATGAAAATATTACATGTCATGTCATACATGCATCATCTTGTTATAATATTGTTTAAATTCTCATATGATGCATGTCATACTCATAATCATGCATTAGTTTAATTATCATTGAAATTAAGGACATTGACATTAATTGACATTCTAGGTGAATGATCAAGTTGACTTCTACATCTCACCAAGACCATAAGTTGACTTGTGTATGTTTTTGAGACACCTTAGAAACACGTGACTTGTTAGGATGATGAACAAAACTCAAGTTATTGAGTTTTATGTTCATCAAAACATGAATATAAATGAATTTCAATCATTGGGAAAGCTAATGTACTAGTCATGTGTATTTAGCCCAAGGAACATGGTTGGAAATTATTTTTGAAATCTATTTCAAAACTATCTTGGAAAACCTTGGTGAAGTCTATCTTTTGATAGATCTCATCATTGATGAATTGGATACAAAATAGATGCTTAGGCACGTAGGTAAAGGGATCCGGACTCTTTGAATTTTAAATTATTTACTTCCTTGTTTCTCTCCTATTTTGAAGGGCCTTTGACTTGAGTGTCAGAGAGGGTTCTACTAGAACTCCTTCCTGCGTGTCCCTTTAACGCTTGTGTTAATCTCGCAGGCTCAAGTGCCCACTCGTATTTACCCAAGGTTGTACCACTGGGACTTGTCGTCCATGTTGTTCGCTTCCGGAACAAATTTGACATCGTCTGTAGGAATCTTGTCTAAGTACTAGAAGGAACACTTCGGTGGTAGAACCAGAAGGGCATCCAATCACTCAAACCGGAAGGGCATCCAATCACTCTGACAAGAGAAGAACTAAATCGCCTAATCACCAACGCGTTCGAGGGGCACTAGAGCAGCATTAAATTGAATAGGTTGCCTCTCAAAGAGTGATCCTGCTACAAGCAGACGCCTAGCTGGCATCTATGTCATATGTCCGTAATCGGAGATCCACGTCACCACTAGGTATGCTCGTGTCTATGGCCCCAAGGCATCGAAGGGACTCCATTAGAGACCTGGAGAAAGCGCAGACAGCCGCTTCCAGCACATTGCAAGGAGAAGAGGGGCAAGGAAAGAGCGAACCTATAAGGGTTCTCCTGAAGTACACATCCTCGTTATTCGTCTGGGATATCATGGACGATCCCATGCCCAAGTAGTTTCGAGGCCCGGGGATTGCTGAATATGATGGGAAAACATATCTTGAGGATCATGTTTGCAAGTTTGAGAATGCGGATCTATTGCTCCAATATACGTGTGAAGTGTCGGGTGTTCTTGAACACTCTGTTGGCAATAGCTCAATGATGGTTCCAATGGCTACCAAGCCATTCCATAAAGTCCTTTTTAGAGTTTAAAATCATTTTTTTCACCACTTCACCAGCCGCCGACGATATTAGAAGATGACACTTAATCTCTTCGCTTTGAAGCAGAAGAGCAATGAGCCATTGAAGGACTACATACAATGGTTCAATCGGGTAGCTCAGGATGTGCCAAGTGTCATTTCAGAAATTCTCGTCAGTGCCTTTACGCAAGGGCTTACTGAAGGAAACTTCTTTCGGTCCCTCGTAAAAAAACCACTGACCAGCTTTGATGATATATTGGGGTGGTCGGTCAAACATGTCATTGTGGAGGAAGACCAACATGCCCATCGAAAGGACTCGGGAGGCGCCCCTATTCAAATCTCGATACAATCGGGGAGAAAGGAGCCACTTGCTCCTACCCAGGTGAAAGATTCCCGCTCTGGCAAAAGTCATTGGGATAGCAGGAATAAGTGGGTGGAAATGGGGGGACACTAAAGTATTGCCCTAGCCGGAGAAGTATTGTGACTTCCATGGTAGTACTACACACTTCACGGAGTAGTGCTACACTTTAAAGAGGAAGGGCAAGAAGGATGCCCGTGCTAGGCCCGCAAGAAGTGGGAAAACTTGGGACATAGACGAAGATCCCCTCACAGAAGTCGATCTCGTAAGCGAGGTCAATTGGAAGAATAAGAACTCTGGAGGCGGACTCAGCCGCCCTTCGAGAGGAGAGCCAGGGATGCCTCCCCCCGTCAATCGACTTTTCCAAAATGAGACCCTGGGAAGGGTAAGGCTCCTGCCCAGGGACCTCCATCAGGCCACGTCGAGATGATTTCGGGAGACCCGACTGACGGAGACTCTAATAGGGCCAAGAAGTCTCACACGCGTAGGCTGAAAAATTATGTGATTGGGATTAGTCAGGAAAGGCGCGCGGGGCATGTCATCTCCTTTAGTCCCGATGATCTAGAGGACATTGAGGGGCCTCATGAAGATGCACTGGCAATTCTCATGTGTATCGCTAATTATGAAGTTAAACACATCTTTGTTGATACAGGAAGTTAAGTCAATATCCTGTATAAAGTGGCGCTGGACCAAATACAAGTAGATGAGGGCGAGCAGTGTCCTGTCTCAACAACGCTGTTTGGCTTCACTGGACATCAGATGCAACCGTTGGGGCAAATCTCTCTCTCCCTGTCTCTGGGGGATGATACCTTGCGGAGGACATGGAGGACTCTCTTCATGGTGGTAGATGCTCGATCGTCATACAATGTCATTCTTTCTGGGGAGACCAGCCCTCACCCTGTTCCAAGTTGTGGTATCGATCTACCACTAGAAGATCAAGTTTCATGTCAAAAATCAAATTGCTAAGGTCGGGAGGAGATAGTTAATCTCTCGTTGATGCTATAGTGGGGAAGTCAAAATAGAATCCCACAAGAGCCTGAAGGCTCATGAGATCCTGCAAATCGACTTAGCGGATCCCCAGACGAAAGAAGAGGCCAAGGAGGAATGTTGGGCAATTGAGCGCGAAGAAGTCCAGATACATCCTAATCGGTCGGGAGGAGTTACAAGAATCGTTGCGGCCCTGAGCCCTGAACTGAGAGACAGGCTGATCAAGTGCTTGGTTAGTCATTATGATATTTTCGCATGGGCCACGGACGAGATTAAAGGAGTTCCTCCTACTCTTGCTACCCACCGACTGCTCATCACTCTAGGACTCCGACTAGTAAAACAAAGGTGAAGGCACTTTGCTCTGGAATATGACCAAGTAATCAGGGAGGAGGTAGCAAAGTTGCTATAAGCTGGACACATTCGGGAAGTACAATTCCCGACCTGGTTGGCAAATGTTATACTGGTCCCTAAACCCGGGGAAAAATGACTGGTTTGTATCGACTTTCGAGATTTATATAAAGCATGCCCTAAAGACTGCTACCTCTTACCTCGCATTGATCAGTTGGTTGATTCAACCTCCGATTGTGAATTCATTTCGATGCTAGATGCATACCAAGGATATCATTAGGTTCCTCTGACTCAGGAAGATCAGTAAAAAGTAAGTTTTGTCATTGTTGATGACACATACTGTTATAATATCATGTCATTCGAATTAAGGAATGATGGAGCAACCTATCAATAGATGATGGACAAGATATTTCAACATCAGATTGGTCAAAATATCGGGGTTTATGTTGATGATATCCTGATCAAGACAGAGAAAGGGAAGGACATGATTACCGACTTGGATGAGACGTTCGCTACCCTCAGTGCTAACAAACTAAAGTTGAATCCAACTAAGTGTCTGTTTGGAGTGAAAAGTGGTCGTTTCCTCGGGTACATGGTGACAAAAAGAGGAATTGAGATGAATAAGGAAAAAGTGCAAGCTATCTTAAACATGCGCTCACCAAGAAACTTCAAAGAAGTTCAATGACGTAATGGAAGGATTACAGCTCTATCCAGGTTCATATCTTGATCAACAGATCAGACTTTACCTTTCTTCAAAATCTTGAGGAAAACAGTCAAATTTGAATGGGATCGTCAGTGCGAGAAGACCTTCATGGAGTTGAAGGCATACTTATCTGGTCTTCCCATGTTGTACAAACCGCTAGAAGGGGAGACTCTTTTTGTCTACCTATTTGCAGCCGAGTAGGCCGTGGGTTCAACACTTATTCGGGAAGAAGGTAACATTCAATATCCCATCTATTTTTTCAGTCACCTTTTTAAAGATGCAGAGACTCGGTATATCATCCTCGAGAAGCTAGCGTATGCACTAGTCTTGACTGCGCGGAGGCTGAGGCCTTATTTCCTGGCCCTTCCCGTTATCGTATTCACCAATAGCCCGCTTGAGCGTATCCTCACAAATCCCGAGTCATCTGGACGATTGATCAAGTAGACCATAGAGTTGAGCGAATATAGGATCAAGTATCAGCCTCGAACGGCTATTAAAACTCAGGCTTTAGCTGACTTCATGCTTGAAATAGTTCTAGTTCCCGACTCTGAGAAAGTCTGGAAGATTTATGTTGATGGTTTGTCTAATCAAAGGTCCAGTGGGGTCGGTGTTTTGATGATAACTCCTCGCAAAGATGTATTACAATTATCCATCCGACTCAACTTCCGAGCTACCAACAATGAGGCCGAATATGAAGCAATACTAGTTGGATTGCAAGCCACCAAGCAGGTCGGAGCCACTCGAGTTATATTGTATTTAGACTCTCATTTAGTGGCACAACAATTAGAAGGAGATTTCGAAGTCCGGAATGAACGACTATAGAGGTATGTGATAGCATATAACCAATTGAAAGCTACTCTTGTGGAATTAACTATGTGGAAAATCTCCTGTGCGGATAATGTTAAGGATGATGAACTAGTCAAGCTAGCAAGTTCTCTAGCATCGTGGACACTGAATGAGCCTATCATCCAGGAGGAGGCAGTGGCTCAGATTGACAGAAAGCTTGCTGACGTTGTATCCCCTGACTAGAGAGAACCTTATATAGCTTTCCTTTGCAATGGAGCAATATCCGAGGACCATAATCAGACCCGACTCTTTAAGCGTAGGGTTGCTCGGTTCATGTTAGTCGAGGAACAACTTTACAAAAGAGTGTTTGCTAGGCCATTACTCAAATGCATCGAGCTGAGTGACGTTGCGTATGTTATGCGAGAAGTTCATGAAGGCATGTGCGGGAGTCATATCGGTCGCCGGTCAATGGCTAGGAAGATTATTCTAGCCGGATACTTCTGACCCACACTGCAAGCAGATGTGAACACGTTTGTCGCCGGATGCGAATCTTGCCAGAAGCATCAGCATATCCCCCATTGCCCAACTGAACTACTTCGAACCTCTATAGTCTCTTGTCCCTTTGACCAGTGGGAGATGGATATAGTTGGTCCCTTTCCAACTGGGTCGCAACAGAAAAAGTTTATGCTGGTTCTGGTAGATTACTTCTCCAAATGGGTTGAAGCTGAACCGCTCACCCAAATTACTGAGGCAGCCATGATGAAAATTCTGTAGAAGGATATTATCTGCAGGTACGGAATTCCTCATAAACTGGTGTCAGACAATGGTAGGGAATTTTCAGGTCGCAAGCTCAAGGTATGGTGTGAAGGGCTGGGTATTCAACAAACCTTTACTTCAGTAGCTTACCCACAGAGCAATGGTCAGACCGAAGTTGTCAATTGGGAAGTAATTCGAGGCCTCAAGATAAAGCTGGAACATGTTGGTGGTAGGTAGGTAGAAGAGCTCCCGAGCATCTTATGGCCTTATCGTACTATCCCCTAAGAGGGAACTGGGCAAAGTCCTTTTTATCTTGTATACGGGGCAGAGGCGGTGATTCCTGTCGAGATAGGAGAAGAATCAACTCGACGATAGTTGTACAACAAAAAGAACAATGATCAAGAGTGTTGCTCGAATTGGACCTGGTCACGGAGGTGCGTGATAAAGTTGCTACTCGGCTAGTTGCATATCGTCAACATATGAAACAGGCCTATAACGACCGAGTGATCCCCAGGGCTTTTTGGGTCGGGGATCGAGTATGGAAAAAAATCAAGCTTGTTGACAACATTGGTAAGCTTGAGCCACAATGGAGTGGGTCATACACAATCATTGAAAAGCTTACAGGTGACAGCTATTATTTGCAAGATGCTAATGTCAAAAGGTTGGATAGGCCATGGAATGCAAATCATCTCCACTACTATCGTACGCAGCAATTTCTATCATGAAATACTTTTATATGTACATATATTTGTATTCCCTTAGTCTCTTGTCAATTAAATTGATAGGACAAATTTCATTCATGAGCTCGAGTACATAAGAATGTGCCCATCGAGGCGTGTAGCAGTCGAAGTTCCTACCAGCTCGCGGTGCCGAGGATGCCCGATCTGTGTAGACCTGGCCGTGGTGCTGAGAATGCCCGACCGGGAGCAACCCATGTTCCTACCAGCTTGTGGTGCTGAGGATGCCCGAGTTGTGTAGACCTGGTCGTGGTGCTGAGGATGCCCACTGATTATGTTGCAATAGGAGTTTTCTAGGATGAATCAGTGGGTTTCGATGAAAATCCACTGATGGACCTAGGATACTTGGATTTCTCCATACTTGATATCTCTATTTAGAATTTACTTAGGCGATGTTATTTCTGATGTGCAAACTTAGTACCAATAATTTTCAGTTATGTTCTCTAACCGTATCAGTTGGCACAGAAAGATGTATAAATATGACTGCATCTTGGGCACAGTTAAAAGAAACATCTCTTTCAACATGATTTCAAAAATATAAAGAGATAATTTTTTATATTTGATTAATATAAATTAATATAATAAATAATATTTAATAAATATATTAATATATAAAAAACCTATTAAAACACGTGGTTTCATATTTCAAATGCAGTACCAATCATTAGAAGTTTGGACACCAAAAATACCATCTCCTAGCTCACCTCTAACTATTGATATTGGGTTTTGAGAAATCTAAATATCCTAGGTCCATCAGTGGGTTTTGGTGAAAATCCACTGATAGACCTAAAAATCTCCTATTGCAACATACTTTATAATCATTAGAAGTTTGGACACCAAAAATATCATCTCCTAGCTCAACTCTAACTATTGATACTAGATTTTGGAGAATCTAAATATCCTAGGTCCATCAGTGGGTTTTGGTGAAAACCCACTGATAGACCTAAAAAACTCCTATTGCAATATAATTTATAATCATTAGAAGTTTGGACACCAAAAATACCATCTCCTAGAATTATTAATATTTTTATTTAATTTAATAAATCATGATTAAATATTTTAAAAAATATTTTTAAAATAAAAAAATTGCAGTGCACGCAGGGCCTGAAGTCATTTGATTTCAAACCATATTAGTTATGTTCTCCAACCGTATCAATTGGCACAGAAAGATGTAGTCATATTTATACATCTATACAACTACAAATATTTTAGTCATTTTCATATATTTTACTCACTTTATTATTTGGAAAAGAATATTCATATTTGGTTTGCACAGGACCTGAAATCAGAAGGATTTTAGGATTAGTAGAGGGTCTGAAATCATACCTGTTCAGGCCCACGTTGGGCCTAATATAAAATTATTTCAGGCCCATTCTGTCGTTCCTTCTTTATTCTCACTCGTTCCATGAATTTAGTTCTTGTCCGGGCTCGATCATATGTGATAGAAAAGTTCTCTACTGGGCAATCTTTCCTTTTTGATCTCTTGAGTTCGTACTCGTATATTATTTAATTTAATTACCGAAAGGTATATAGAGAGAGTATGTGAAGATCTGAATATTAATCAGAATGGTATACAGTATAGAATAATCTTGAATAAGTACTCCTCCCTTCATTCTTATATTGAATTCCAGTTTTGAACTAGTAGCAGAGGGATGTGGCCCTGAATTAATATTTTTTCAGGCCCAACGTGGGCTTGAAATCAAGTGATTTCAGACCTACGTTGGGCCTGAAATGAAGTTATTTCAGGCCCACTACCCCCTTGATAATTGTTGGAATGAACTCAGAGGTGCAACAAGTGCTGATGGCTCTTTCAAATCATTTGTCCCAGCTTCTTTATCACTTTCTTCAACTGCATTTTCAACTTTTCGTCCACCATCCCCCTCTATAATCATTAGAAGTTTGGATACCAAAAATACCATCTCCTAGCTCAACTCAAATGACTTCAGGCCCAATGAGGGCTTGAACACATCTGCGTTCAGACCGTCCTAGTGTGACTTCAGGCCCTGCGTTTGAATATGAAATTACGTGTTTTGATAGATTTTTTTATATATTAATATATTTATTAAATATTATTTAATATATTAATTTATATTAATCAAATATAAAAAATCATCTCTTTATATTTTTGAAATCACGTTAGAAGAGATGTTTTTTTAACTGAAATATTTTTTCTTTCTTTACCTTACTTGTTTTAGCCGATTCCATAATATATTATTTTAAAATGAAAAGTCTGAAAAAGCATGTTCAATTGTCTCAGAATTCGTTACTGAGAAAGAGAAAGAGAAAGGCAGTACTTGACGGGAGGGATATAAGAGAAAGTTCACTAAAATGGGTGCGCCCTTTGGTAAAAATGAAACTATGGTACGCTTTTTGATAAATACTAATTCTTAGGTACGCCCTTTGATAAAAAGCCGATAAAAAAAATATTGATTCAAAACAAAGATAATGTTCTAACACCAACTAAATAAATATTTAAATAGTCTCGAAACATTGATGGTGTAAAAAAGATGAAAACAATCCTAATAAAAGGATAAAAATTATTCATAGCATTTGTAAAAATTTTAGATGATATTTTTAGTTCTACGGATTACACTAATAATTAATTATAAGTCTCTAAACTATTTTAATTTTAATATATTAAAGATTTCGTCATTCAACCGAAGCAAAAAGTTAAATTCTCTCAAAACTTAGATCCCTTGCATCAATAGCCTAGACGAAGAAAGGTTAAAAACTAAAATGCATGTGAGCTATATAAATATTTTGCTATGTTGTAGCCATGCAAGTCCTCGGGGCTATGGTGCAACGGTAAGATAATTAATCATTAATTCAGACATCCATAGTTCGATCATCAGATACAACATATTTTATAGAAATTTTTCTTTTAAATGGGGTGCGAACCCTGGGACGCTGGGCTTCTAGACTGTCCATCGCGAGCGCTTTCCGATTTACCCTGGTGATCGGTGAAAAACTTCCGTGAGACCGAATCGATCATCCTAGATTAAATTTATCTACTGCCTGGCTCATCATATGTTGTAGCCATGCATGATTGCCACATAGGGGTAGACAACCCAATGTCTTGGTTATGAAACCTTTGTGGCGTTACTTTTGTGCTTGGAGATACACGATATTACATGCTTCTTTTTACCAGAAAAGTAAATTCGTTTGTCCTAATGTCCTGTTAATTTATCTCAGAGTCAATATGGAGAAAATAAATTACGAAATTACTAATCCAGATATTGTGATAAGTGCATGAGAAGGGTAAGTACATTGGCTTTGTCAAATTTTGACCTCCATACCTCATTCTAGAAATAATCATGTACTAACCATCAGTCCATCCCATGGGAACGATATTACATGCTTCTTAAACATACATTAAAGATACTATTATTATTATTATTATTTGAGATATTTTGATGTAGGAGGATTATGAGTTTTGAGATATCATAATTTTGAACTCAATTAAATAAAACTGATTTAGAGATTTATATTTAATTAACCCGTATAACTTTTAACGGTCGAATTTTAAGTCAAAAATCGTTTAACCTAGATTCCAAATAATTTTTATCATTATTTTAAGGCTATTTTTGTCTTTTGTAATGTTAGGATTTTAAGACTATTTAAATATTTATTTGGTTGATATTAGAATATTATTTTTTATTTTGAATCAATTTTATTCAATTAAACTAGAGATGATGTCTCTATGTTTTGACTATTTCTTATCCTCTTTAAAATTCCTATGTGAAAATTAGCCTCCAGAGTAATTCTGTCCGGCGTTACATTTGAAGGTAGATCACTTAATTAGTAGTATACTTAAATACTTATTTGCCTGGACTTAATCTATTTATTCTTTTTAACTCTCCTAATTCCTCTATCAATAAGTTAAACATGAGTAATTAGTAGTCGAGGAATTAATCACCAGAGAATATAATTCGATCACATCCCACAAACAAAGCCCTGACCTACCTTTGAGAGCCACCTAATGATTAGGATTCTGCTAATACGGTTTTAAATGAATGGTGATTACACCAACAAATCCTTTAATATTGATTAAAGAAGCACAAAGAGGCAAAGTGATCTCAAAAGTGGACATCTAATAATTCAGATGTCTAAACTTCGTCCGATTAATTTTGAAGATGGGCAATCTTCGTCTCTTTTGATTTGTCTGTTGTTCTTTTGAATGTTTATGGTGACAAAAGACGATTCGTTTGCCCCCAATATCCTAGCCAATCCATTCCAAAACCAATACGAAATAGATAAATTATATAATCTACCAGTTCAAATAGTGCCTAACATCTAATATGTTAGCCATCAGTCCTTTAAAAATCTATCATTGCACTGGGAGAGGACTGAATATCTATCATTGCAGTGGGAGAGGAGAGCGTAGAGGAAAACAGCTTGCACTTCAAAAGGCAGGAGAGGGATGCTTTTGGACAGCACCATGCCAAACCCAAGCTAAATTAATCAGTACTCCTGACGATCAGGATCGAGCACTTATTCAAAGAGAGTGTTGTGACCACAATTCCCTTTTTCATATGCTACACTGCAGGCTCTTTTACAATCATTGAAGTTAAAGGTTATAAAAGAGGGGAGGGCAGCATGTGGAGGTATTGCAGAGTTCTTGATACTCACAACTAATTAATTTAATTAGATGTCTGAGTGCATGGTTTCACCCACTTCTTTTAAAAATCAATTAGCCCCAAGTTAACTCAGGCTATGATACAGGAGAAACATGATTAATTATCTTTCATTGATTCATAGCTTTTAAAAATTAGATACCCTTTGGGATTATGATGGAACGGAAGGATGATTAATTATCTTCCAAATATTTGCAATTCGATTTCTAATAATGACGAATTTTATCGAAATATTTCTTCCAAATAAGGCGCGCATCTGTAAGATGTTAAATTTCTGGACCGTCCGTCGCGAGCGCTTCTCAATTAG
>JAGFNQ010008882.1:0-110317 GCA_024364735.1 Boesenbergia rotunda | reverse complement strand
TAAAGAAGAGTGCAACTCCATATTTTTAGTGGAGAATAATAAGATTAATAAGTTGGACAAATTATTATAGAGTTTAATTATTAATCTAATATATTGGAGCTTCTTATTATGGGTCCATTGGTCCCCATTATGCCTTCCAAATAAATGACGGGCTAAAAATGTAACTTATAACTATGATGGAAAATGTTTCCATAACTTCACAGGCTTGAAAATAAATATAATTAAATATGAGATATTAATTAAATTTAAATTATAATTATAAGATAATTATATAATTTGGATAATTAAGGTAATATCTAAATAAGATGCATAGTTGTCAAAAGTGAAAGGTGCAAAAAAGCGCTCAATGGTCTTGGGGCTTAAAGCGCAATGCGAAAGCGAAGCGCGAGTTTTACGGGAAAAAACGTAATAAACAAAAGGACTATTGTATCTATTATAAGTCTTTGAAAATATCTTTGAAATCCAAATTACCATAAATAAAATATTCTTTGATGAAACTATAGATTATTTAAAAAACCTAAAAATAAATCAAAAAACTTTGGAAATGTGATAGATAAAATATCAAATATCAAAATAATCATATTCTTCATCTTCATTGTCCAAATCTACGTTATCAACTCCATCGTTTGATTTGTATCCATCGGTATTTTCTTCGTTAGTTTCATCATCAATGTTAATCCCTTCATCTACAAGACTAGTTCGAGCCAAAAATTGCTTTCTTTTTGCTGAGCAGATGATGATGCTTCTTTTGAAAAAGACGCATTTCGAGATCGAAAGCCATATGCATTTTCACCAACCCTAGATGCACGTGCTATATCACTCTAACGCAAATCTTCATTTTCATAGACAAAATCATTATCATTGTCTTTATTACTGCCATCTAATTTTCCCAACAACCATTTATTACTATCATCTATCTCGGACAAAGTAATAGGATCAAGCTTATTTCATATGTCATATCTTCGCCTTAAAGCTCTAATGTACTTGATATATACCAAATCATTCAATTGTTGTTGAGATAACCTATTTCTTTTCTTAGAATATATCTAAAAAAAATAATTAAAAAGTAAAAGGTTAAGTCCACAATATAATTTTTAATATGTATTAAAAAAAACTCTAACTTACACATTCAAAAACACTCCAATTACGTTCACAGCTTAAAGAAGAGCATGTGATGCTCAAAATCTTCATTGCAAATGCTTTTAATTCAGGCGTTTATGCAGCATATGAAGACCACCAATCAGCTTGAAAGACAAGAACATATAAATTATAAGATTAACTTTATTACCATCCAATATTGATATTGCACAATATATTATTTACAAATGTACTTACTGATTTTGAAGTTCTTTTTCTGATAGCCATTTGCAAACCAAAAAGTTTTACTTTCTTGTATTTTTCGAATCAATTCGTGATCTTATCTTGTAAATCCTCTCCTCTCACTAATCTA
Organism: Boesenbergia rotunda; assembly: GCA_024364735.1. Classification (NCBI taxonomy): domain Eukaryota; kingdom Viridiplantae; phylum Streptophyta; class Magnoliopsida; order Zingiberales; family Zingiberaceae; genus Boesenbergia; species Boesenbergia rotunda. Next base: position 108,867 of record JAGFNQ010008882.1, on the reverse strand, counting down.
GATAAACACTTATACAAACCCTCCATCACTTTTATATCATTTTCTATATTAGGGTTTGAGTAAAAACACTTTGGATTCAAGAAATATTCGACTCGTGCAAAGGTTGATAGCGTTGAACAATCCATTTTTTGTCAATGAATTCAAAAACGGTATGATATTTCTGTTTATTATTGTTAAATAACGCAACGATAACTTCTTTGGCCCTGCCCATTGACTCATAAATATGACCCATAGGAGACTTTTTTTCACCATCTACCAGCCGTAATACTTTCACCAATGGGCCGTCAACTTTTAATGCAAAAATCATATTTTTCCAAAAAGAAGACGTTAATATCACTTCTGCTACACGTTTCCTTGCAGTCTCTTTTGAAAATCGGCTATTTGCCCACTAAACATTTTTCTCAGATTTACTTGTTGTACATGAAACCACTTTAAAGTTAAAAAAACGGTTGCGTAACGTGTTTTTGTGGTTTTTACCATGTCTCTCTATCTAGTAAACTCTCTCATCATGCTTAATACTCGTGGTTTGTTGTAAAGATAACCATTCACCATCAACCCGTTCAAGTGATTTTATGAGATGACGAATTTTGAATATATCCTCGAGCCAATACAAGTGTGGAAATCGATTTTCCAAAAGACGATATGAAAAAACAAAATAAATTGTCAAAAATAAAAAAATATAATCTAATTATTAATTGAAAGCAACATAAATTTAAAATATTACCTGCATTGACATTTTGCAGCTTGCATTATTTGTTATAATCTAAATCATATTTTTTTTCTCCAATATGATACACAAATTTAGAAAGTAACTCAAATATTTTATCAGCCGTGTGAGAACAGCCTGAAGCATCAACTGATAATGCAAGCTGTAATATCCAAGACTTATCCAAGGTTAATTTTTTGAAATAATAATTTTATTTTTTTTAAATTTATTTTTTGTTGTTTTTGAAATAATAATTTTTTGAAAACTATAAGAGGTAAGGACTCTAATTCCCTTATTAATAATTAAGAAGACATACAAAATTGTGTAAACTATAAGAGTATTAAACTAATGAGTCATACTATGAAATTTTTAGAAAGAGTAATTAAAAACAACTAAGGTCGACAATAAAAGCTATACATATTCTTAGACAACTAATTGAAAAATATCAAGAACAGAAATACGACTTACACATGGTATTTGTCGATCTTGAAAAAGCTTATGGTAGAGTTCTAAGGGAAATTATATAGAGAATTCTAGAAAAGAGAGATGTTAACATATATTGATCTAATTAAGAATACATTTGAGGATGTAGTGACGAGTGAAGATTTTAGGCCGATTAATTGAAAATTTTTCCATAAAGATAACGTTACATTAAGGACCAGTTCTAAGTTCTTATCTTTTTATACTAATCATGAATGAACTCACTAGATACATCCAAGATAGAGTAACACGGTGCATGTTATTTGTAGATGATATTGTTTTGGTAGATGAGACAAGTGAAAGAGTAAATGCTAGATTTGAATCTTGGTAGGAGATGCTAGAAGTGAATGGTTTTAGACTTAGTAGAGTAAAGATAGAATATATAGAATTTCAGTTTAATAATATTAGACGTAATGAGACAGTTAATATAAGATGACGAGTTGTTTGTAATTGAAAGTTTTAAGCATTTATGATCATTTTTGCAGAACGATAGAGCAGTGTTCTAAATTACGCCCTAGGTGGTTGCTTAGGCTCTTGGCGGCCAACGGTCGATGACTGCCCTGGAAACCCGGTGTGCGGCTAGCCTAGGTGGCCCTGTGCGACGCCAAGCGTCGTGGAAATTTCGAGGTTTTAACTTTTTTTTTAAAGGCCTAAAATCCTAAATCTTCGTCAATTCATGTGCCGCTCACGCTGTTCGACTCCTCTCATCTCCTTCGGAAGACAACAATCATTGGTATGTTTTTAAAGTTTTCTATTATTGTTTTTTTACCTCTCGCGACGCTTCTGGTGCTTTCAGAGACACGTTTGGTACTGCCGGAAGTGTCCCACGAGGTGTTCGATAGCGCCAGAGGCGTCACCATCGGATGTGTCTCGCGAAGCTTCTAGTGTTGCGGGATGATGCCTCTAGCGTCGGACGCATTGCCAGTCATCTGGCACTGTCGAAAGCCTCCGTTGACGAGTATGGCGACGTCGAATGCGTTCTGCGATGCGTCCGGTGTAGGTGGCAACGTCGCGATGTCGCTAGCGACGCATCAGTGTTTTTTTTAAATTTTGTTATTTGTTATATATTTAATTTAAACATTTTCTCAAATAAATATGGATAATTCGAATAGACTTCTCAAATCCTAATTAAATTATCTCAATAAATTATATAAAAAATATATTTATAAATAATTTTTTAATAAAATTTTTAATATTTTTATATTCTAATAATTTTATATTAAAAAATTCTAATAAATCTGATTAATTATATAAATCATATTTATATGCATAATTTAAAAAATTCTAATAAATTTTATAAATTCATATAAATTAAATTTATATTCTGATAATATTATTTTTCTAATTTATATATATTTTTTATTTATTTCAATGGTCTGCATTAATCTCAGTTTGTGATACATCCTAGCGGAACCCGTATGTACTAAGATTTGAGACATTCATACTGGTGGAATGGTATGAAGAAAGACATCGTGGACTTTGTAGCTAGGTGTCTAGTGTGCCAACAGGTGAAGGCCAAGCATCAGAGACCTGCTAGATTACTCTAGAAGATCCCTATTCCTGAATGTAAATGGGAGCATATCATCATGGATTTTGTTGTGGGATTATCGAGGACTCAGAGAGGATACGACGAGATTTGAGTGATCATTGATCAATTAACCAAATCTACTCATTTCTTCGAGATTCGGAGGACGAATTCACTAGATAGGCTGGCAGAGTTGTATTGCCATGAGATTATCAGATTACACGACATTCCTTTGAGTATCATATTAGATAGAGACCTACGTTTCACTTCACAGTTTTGGCAGATCTTGTAGCAGGCCATGGGCACGGAGCTCTAGTTCAGTACGACTTTTCATCTGTAGACAGATGGATATTTTATATAATTATATCTTAATTATTTTATATATTTTTTTTCTTAGATTTGTTATTAATGATTCTAAAGTTCGTAAATTTATTTTTAAATCACTTTTTAGGTTATCATAATTACAGTGGCAAGCAATCCATCTTCAACAGTATCAGTCACTCAACCAGAATCCGAGATTCTTAGAAAAAAATCAAATGACATTTGGGATGTTGATTGATTTTAAAAACCTCGACAAAATTAAATGCAAGTTGTATGGAAAAATAATGTCGGGGGAGTATATACGATCAAGGAGCACATAGTAAATATATTTGGAAATGTATCTGGTTGTCGAAAAACATCTCAAGAAAAAAGAAACAAATAGGCTATTTTAGAAGGGAGACACATTAAAAAGAACAAAATAACGGAAGAACAAAGTTGTAGAGCAGAGGTGACTGTTTCTCTTGATGAAGAAGAAAATTTTGAAATTGAAGGGATATATCCATCTAAAAAACCTCATCCTCGGCCTTATGGATAGATTTGTATTAGTAATTGCTCCAGAAAATATAGGTACAAATGGGACAAAAAAAAAAGGTGCATCGCCAAAAATTCAAATGGGACCAAAAATAAAGTGCATTGCAAAAAAAAAAATGAGACTCTTTTCAAAGAGAGAACTCAACAAGTTCAACAATATTTTGGAAGATGAGTTTATGAAAATGCAATACCATTCAATGCTGTTGATAATGATAACTTCAAGCAATTAATGGAGGCAGTGGATAAATTTGGACCTGGATTCCAGTCTCCAACTCAATATCAACTTAGGGAATTACTGTTAAAAATTGATGTTGAAAGAACAAAACAACTGCCGGAGAAACATGAACAAAAAATGAGATGAGAATGTTAACGTGGATGTGTGAACATATAAGGATGGATAAGATAAGAAATAAAAATATTAGAGAGAAAGTCGGGGTGCACCTATTGAGGGGAAATTTTGGGAGATACATTTAAGATGGTATGACCATATACTTAAATGACCAATAAATGTTTCAATTAAACGATTGAAATTATGACAAATGTGCATATCAAACGAGGAAGAGGAAGATTAAAAAAAAAAACTTGGTTAGTAACAGTAATACAAGATAAAATTTATTTAAATATAAATGATGATATAATAGGGGATATAGTTCAATGGCGTAGAAGGATCTACATTGTCGATCCCACCTAGTGGGATACGGCTTGGTTGTTGTTGTATTTATTTAAATTCTTCATGAATTCATATTCACGCGTTCAATAATAATTTATGAAATTATGGAATTGTTTTAGCTTGATTAGATTGGGAATAGATAATTTAAATTATTGGAATTGTTCCGGAGGTTCACTGATTTCCATCACCACGAGTCTCGATCAATTTGGAAGGTGTATGTGATGCAGGGTGCCATTATTGTTTACATAAAGTTGCATCTTTTTCATCCTCTTGTTTGATTTCCTTTGTATGATTTGACTACATAAGGGTAATTTCAATAAACACTAATCCATTAATTCGCTATCTTAGTCGGAAACCTTTTAAGTAAATATAAATAACTATCTGTAAAACTACCATAGACATTTTATATTTTGCAAAGATGATATTGCAATTCAGCTAGAAGTTAAACTGTAGATTTAGCTTCATGGAATTAGAATAATTAGCATTACAAAAGACTGAGTTATTTTCTTGAAACTATACAAGAGAATACTTAATTAGTAGAATGTTGCCTCGGAAATAAACTTTCATAACTGCTTCCGATTGCTTTGTTTCAAGTTTCTATAATGATGCCAGGACATGAGAGATTGCCACATGAGAGGAAGGATCGAATCCCTGAGGGAACAATCCCTTGGGGAATAAAATCCCTTCCACCTAAAGAGGCCGCTCGATTTTACTCCCTTTATCTTGCTGTGGGGCCGGTGGTGAGGGGCACACAATAATGATGCCATGACAATAGAGTCATCTAGCGGTAATCATTTTATCTCATAGTATGAGTCTTTCTCTATCTCATTTTTGCCCCCGGGGCTATGGTGCAGTGGAAGGGTGATTAATTGTCATCCCAGGCATCTACGGTTCGATCCCCAGCTATAGCGTATTTTGTAGGAATTTTTTTTCTCTAAATGGGGCGCGAACATTGAGACGCTGGGCTTCTAGACCGCCCGCTGCGAGTGCTTCCCGATTTATCCTGGCGGCCAGTGGGAAACTTTCGTGGGGCCGGACCGGTCGACTGAGGTTGGAAAAACCTCGTTAATCATTTTTTTTTTCTACCTCATTTTGATTTTGCTGAAATCCCTCCTGAGTTTGTTAGGTTTAGTAGCTAAAACATTCCTAATATTCATTTGTAATTTTCCCTAACGTTATGGGAAAAACAGTGTTTTTGATCTGGTCGTATCTTAGGGAGGCTTATAAATTGGTTTATAACTTATTGATAACATCTTACAAATAATCTTGTGATATTTTATTTTCCATTTTATTTCTTTAAAGATTGTAGTCTTTCTCACCTTTTACATGTCATTTGGCTTATACATGTCAGGAGCTTTATTAAATGCACTTGGAGCAATTGTTCTGGGCGCACCTGTTGGCCCTAAGTATGTCTATCGCTGTTCTTGCAATGAGAAAATGCTTTTTTCAGTACAAGTGAATGTAGTAGGTCTGATACAGACAATAAAAAACGTTCTCAACTTTCTTTAGCTTCGACCTTTCTGATTTGAAGCATGTCAATTTGATTGTTTAAACAGCGGTCAATTTATATCTTATACAGGTATTGGCTAAGCACCATCTACTGGTCATGTCTCATGTCATTGTTTACTGTAAGTAATAATGAGTAATATTTCTCATTTTCTTGTCAAAGTTGGAAGACTAAATGGCCTGAAGAAATTTGCATTCCCATTCTTTCCTGAATTTTATATGTAAGCTTGTTTTGATTCATTGTAATAGATAGATTGATTTATGCATTTCCTTTTTCCTACGTTATTTATACTTGAATTCTGTTCAAAGTATGCCTCATGATGGTTTTACAATGTTTTCATATTTCTCGTCATTCATCTTGTTAAGTGTTTTAGTTCAGGTCAAATTTAATTACTGTTTTTGTAGTTCAATTCTGCTTAATCTGCTAGAATTTGCTTAGTTGGTTACAATGATTGCTAACTAAGCTTGAAAAAGGATTTAACTAATATAAAAAACCAGGAGAAGCTTGAAAAAGGATTGCTATAGAATTTGTTCACATCTACTACTCATCTGGTTGAGCAATTATGGCAATTCATTGACCAAAGATTGGTACCAAATTAGTCTATAAAACGAGAGCATAACAATGATTCTAGCTGTTGTGTACTTACCATCACTCTTATCAGTTTGTACCTGCAGTCTGTGTTTTTGGATGGTCTAGGATGGACTGGCAGCGCATTCTAGCTAATTCCAAGTAGGTTGACTGTTTTGCTTCACTTTTATTCACAATTATTTCTCCATTGTTGGCATTGATTTTCTCTGAAGTACTCATTGGTTTCAACACTTGAATATAATTTCATTTCTTACAGGCCAAAGGAAGCAACTGATTGCCTGGTTTCTTTACCAGCTCAAGGAGCTATTGTTGGTGCATGGCTTGGAGCTTGGCCTATGCCACTTGACTGGGAAATGCCATGGCAGGTTATTGCTCCTTAATACACTTTTACTTCTTTAAATGATAAAACAAACTTGTTCTTCAAATCTTCTAGTTTGTCCAACAACTTGGAAGCAACAAATGTGCAACCTCCTGAACCTACTCTCATAGGATGTAATTTGAAGTTTTATGTATGTAGGAATGGCCAATCTGCGTTACATATGGATCAGTTGCTGGCTACATAGTTGGTATGATACTGTCCACAGTGTTTGTCCATGTAATGAAAAATCATGCCCATGTCAAGGATGACTAATGAACACCATATGCAAATTTTGTGGGAGTTGGAGTTAGTTTCCCAGTTTATGGATCTTGACTACGCAACTTCAGCATCATTCATATTCTACACAAATCATTCCAGTCTTCTAATGAAGATGAGTCGTTTTGTTTGCCTCCGTTGTTATCGGTCAGGTTTGAGTCTTTACTCGAATGGTAGTTAGTTCAGGGATAGGCGAAGTATATGTACTATACTGAATAATTTGTACTTTGGAAATAGATCTAAATTTAATTCACTAAGCAGGTTGGATGTACAATGATCATCTGGCCACATAAAACTCTACCAGTAGCAGGTGCAATTTGTTTGCTTTTGCAAACAGTCTTATTTCAGTATTGGAATGATTTCCCTAGGATGACGAAAACTGCAGAGATTGACTATCGATATATTATTGTGAACATTTCTAGATCGGTGGGTGAATAGGGAGATGAAACTAAAATTACAAAAAAATAATAGGCGCAACTTGATACTTATGAAAAGAGAGGCAGTGGCAAACACCGAAGGAAGGTGGATTCCCAACCTGTCCTACTGTTGCCAACGGAATTCTAGGCTATAATTTGTTGATTGTCCCAGCTTTGACTTGTTCTTAATATTCTTGGGGTCTTGCTAGCCGTCTCAGCGGGTATGCCTTGTTGGCTAGAGACGGTGGATTTGTTACAATAGAGTAAAGATTAATATCCGACAGATGAATATTTTCGAAAAAAAATTTCTTCCACCCTTAGCTATTGAGCGATCAATTATAACTGATCCTGTCAAACACACGTCATATTGTTAGCTCACATTTAGGTTGATGTACTTGGCTGGTATAAAATCAATACATTTTTTTTCACGTGGCTGTTATACTCAAAATTCACAGGAAATTCAAAGACTCATAATCTTCTAGTGTCTCATGGAATCATGAGGCTTGTATCACTGTCTACTCGGACTTCATTTGAGCAGCAAAGTCTCAACCAAGCAACGAATGGTCTCGGTCATGGCTTCTCCTGATGGAATAAAGATGTTTAATTAATTTAGGGCCACAAGTGTAGTGAAGTTGCACCGAGTCCTTGGTTGGACAGTGTGGTTGGACAGTGGTACATGGAAGGTTGTGAGTGAATTTTCAAGTTGAAGATAATGCCAAATATGACATTAAGAATGTTCTCTTATTTTGTGGTGGAAAGGGGAAACAAAGTTTTAAAGACAGATGCAAGGGTAATGGTCAAACGGTTTGCTAGTTATGAGATTTGATGAAGAGAAAGGGTTGCACGCGGAGGCTGTAGAGATGGAAAGAAAGAATAAAAGAGAAGATTAAATATTCCAATGTCTGAAGTAACCTAAAGCGTTGACCTCATTCCTTTAAGATTCTGGAGTGTAGAGGTGTTGTCCACAGCCCAACTTGGTCCAACATGACTTGGTCATGTTTGGCACAAAGTCTATTCTAAAAAAAAAAGATGATTACCCTCGTCCCCAGGGCCCCTGTCAGCCGGCCCCACAGCTAACACGAAGGAGATAAATCACGATGACTAAGCGGCAAGGGGTATGTGGAGGGTCGAAATTTTACCCACGGAGTGTAGGGATTTATTCCTGTCACCACCCGCGAATCGACCCTCAGTCCTTGTTGAGTGCACACCATCCCCTTACCAACTTAGCTAAGCCCGTGGGGGCACACAAAGTCTATTCTAAACTATATATGAGTATGAGTTGTGCGACGCTCTTGCAGCCTATGGCTATGTCAAACATTAACCAATTCAAGTTGAGGGAGGAGAATAGGTGTGCTGATGAACTTACTCGATTAGCTAGCTCTCTAGGAGACTAGATGACATGAGAGGTCTGCCTCAGGTCAAGGTGATCCAGGAGACAGAGGAATTGACTTATTTCCAAGAGGACTGACTCCCACATGTGGTATAAGTAGTTGCACCATAGAGCCGCTCATTTTCTATTAACACAAGGGATTTTCTACGAGTGCTCTTTTGCCGGACTGCTACTACAATGCTTAGGGCCAAGAGTACTATGTCTTCAGAGAGATAGGGTCCTGATAGTCATCTTGTTTGAAAGGCCTTTACCCAAAAGGCTCTCCTAGTTGTGTATTTTTTTATTGACAGCGTAGTAAGGCGCACGATAGATGGTAAATGTGTGCGAGAGTTGCCAGCGACATCATCCTTTGAAGAATAGACTGACAAAGTCCATGAAAGTGATGGTTGATCATCCAAAAGTAGGAACGTTCTTCAATTGGAAATAGAAACCCGAGTAAGAACTTAGAGATTTATTTCTTGAAGAAAATAAAGTACAAGCTTAGTAGCACACTAGCACACTGAAATACTTGGGAATGAGAGTCTTGGGATTGCTCAAGGCGTGCTCAAACCCCTTAGCACCTTGGCCTTTTATAGATGTAAAGGTTGCATATGAATTGAGGCGGGTGTAATTCTGTGAACCCCATCGTCCCTCAATTATTTGCCCTTTAGCATCTAATCAGGCTTTACAGCACAAAAGAAAATATTCTGAAAGGACCGTTGTCGGTTTTATCCTTCGAGCTAAGGTTCTTTACAGTACACTACTTTAATAATAGAGCTACTTTACAGCACACTACTTTACAGCACACTATTTTAATAATAGAGCTACTTTACAGCTGTCCTTTTGGCCCATCACGCTTCACGGGGGCACCCTTTTGATTTCCTGCCCTATTCGTTGTACGCGTAAAACTTCTTGGAGCAGATCCCGCCTATTTTCACGCACTTCTGCAAGATGCTTGTGGTAGTAATTTTCAATTATTCCATGCTGATTCTGATAACACTTGGTGTTGAAATCATATTCTTTCATCTGCATAATTAACTCTAGCTCCCGAAGCTTCTCCAGCACATTACTTATAGCTTCCTCCTCAATTTTTGCCATCTGGTTCCTTTTATCATGATCTTCCTGCAAAAATATTCGTGATAAGGTCTGACTAATTAGGTCTTCATACCTTGTTAGCAGAGGGAATCTGCTAGAACTTGAGGCTTCCTCTGCTGCATCAATAATAATTTGATCAGAAGAATCACTAAGGGTAGCCAGCGTTTCTGGTTCTTCTATCAGCCTTGAAAGTGTATCAGCAAGAATATTGAGCTTGCCGTCTATATGCTCAAAATTTACTCGCACCCCAGTGCCTGTTATATAGTCAGTAAATGCGAGCCACCTTACCCTTGAAGGCTTGTTTCTTGCAGTCTTGTTGTGGAAGTTAATAATAGTCTGACAATCTGTTCGCAGTGTTATTTCCTTCTTATCCATATAGTGAATTTTTAACGCTGTCATTGTTTCCATGGCTGCATAAATTTCTGCATCAATTACTGATTTGACAGTTGGGAATTTTCCATGGGCATAAGCACATATTCGTTCCATGCCTTTTGGATCATACTTAGTGGGCTTCCACTTACAAATTCCTCCCCATCCTAACATACTTCCATCTGTTTCAAGGACTATGTAAGCATTTTCTGGAGGTATTTCTAAATCTGATAGCTGATTGACTTGGGCTTTTATTTCTTTGACTAAAGCCCAATCTGAAGGTTTCATCCTTTTATCCCCATGAGGTGAAGTCTTCTCATAGAGAGACCCAAGCTTAGAGCTTAAATTGGGAATATAAGTACGAGCATAATTTAAAATGCCCAACCATGATCTGAGCCCCTTCTTTTCCTTCAATTGCTCATCTTTGAATTCCGTAATCTTCTTAATAATATGAGGTTGCAATTTGAGTTTTCCTTCACCAATTTCAGCTCTGAGAAATTCGATTTTTGGAACTCCAATCTTGTATTTTGTTGGAGAGAGTACCAGTTCATGCCTCTCACAAATACCAAGCATTATTTCTAAATGCTTAATATGCTCCCTTTCTGTATTTGAAAAGACCAAAATATCATCAATATAAACGGAAATGAATTCTTCAGTACCTTGAAAACATTGGTCCATTTTTCTTTGAAATATTGCTGGTGCGTTCTTTAAACCGAATGGCATTACAAGCCATTCAAATAAGCCAGATGGACAAATAAAGGCCGTCCATTCAATAGAAATGGGATCCATTGCGATCTGATGAAATCCAGATTTCAGATCGAACTTAGAATATATTTTTGAATTCCCTACTTTCTTCAATATGGTATTAATTCCCGGAAGACTGTACTGGTCTTTATAAGTATTATCATTCAATGTCTTGTAGTTGAAAACCATCCTTTCCTTACCTTTGGTTTCCTTACCAGTAGTAGGGTCAATAGAAGTTCCCGATTGCACGATCATTGCCATCGTTCTATGTCTGCTTTTACTTGGTCGGATTACATTGAGTTTGAGGAGTGCATCCACATGCCTTTTAAAGGCTTCCTTAAGCGCTGGTGAGATATTGGTAAGTGGCTTATCTTGAATGGTAATGTCAGGATTAATAATCTCTATTTTGCACAGAATACCATTCTTAGCCCAATGCTAAAGGGATTTTCCCCTATATACCCCTGCTCTTTTAATCTATTAAACAAAGAGCTATGCTTGTGTAAAATATTCTGATTGGAAATAGTACCAGCGAAGTATACTTCCTCTTGGAGTTGAATGTATTCCATTTCTTCTAGTCCCAGCTCTTCAATTGCGGCCGCAGCACTTTAATTTGTGGCGATTGTGGTAATATTTTTGTAGAAAGTAACAGTATTATCTTCTATTCTGACTCCTCCTTGCATACTCCGTATGAAGTTGCATCCAAGCACCATTTGTACTCCTTTTCCCAGAGTCATATCGAAAGCATAGGTGAAAGGAATTCTGAACTTGTTTTCTCCGATTACCATTTGTCCCATCTTTAGCTTCATCTTAGCCTCCTGTTGAGAGTTAACACCATTAATTAATATAGTGTAAGAGTTTGGTTCGATCGTTTACTTGGAATTGATCTTGAATCAATGCAACAAGAGGTTGCTCCAGTATCTAGTATTGCGTTAACACTGAAGGGCTGTACATCTTGTATTTCCAAGTTCACTTTAATGTTGTAGAGACGATTATTAATATTCCTTCGAGAAATCTGGCCATCAGTAATTTTAGAAACTACTTGTTCCTCAAGATAAGTAACTTGCTCTTTTCCCTTTTGAAAATCTTCTGGTGAGAGTTGCTGCAAGTCCTCTAATAATGCCTCAGACAATTCTTCTTCTGCCTTTTGATTTCTTCTAAGAACTCTGGATAACTCTTCTTTCAACCTTTGATTTTCTATCAATAAATACTGAGTATAGTTGATTAATTCTGAAATCAGAGTTCTGTCATCATACTGTATTGTAGGTGGTGGTAATGGCTTTAGCGAAAGCCCTAAATAGCTTCCTGCACACAAAGTACATGTGGTTAGCTTGCAAATTGGACAATGACCTCTTGACCTTTGGCTTGTAATTCTCTTGCAAAAATGACATTTGATGAATTGAGAATTTATTTCCTGGTTTATCTGCCATTCATGGTTGCATGCGTATTGTTCATCTGGTATATCTATCTGAACCTGCCATCCTTGGGTTTCCCCTATTAGCACAAATAAAGTTTCAGGTAAAGAACTTGTTACCAGACTGCAGTATTGTTCTGTATCATGCTCTCCTTCTGAAATACTACAAATTGCATCACTATCTGTTTCTTCCGGATCTATTGATACGACATCAAATTCTTCAGGTAAGTCAAGTTCGCTTAGCATCGCGACACGCTCCTTGTTTCCTACTTTATTCCTGCATTCTCGAGCAAAATGTCCTTCTTCACCACAAATAAAACATTTGCATTTGCGTACCTTGGCTTTGTCATCCTGATATTTCTTCTTAATGACCCTCACATGGGATTTGTGAGGTTTTCCTTTATAAGACTTTGCTTTCCTCAGACCATATCTTCTTGCAGGCTTTTGATAATGATATGGTAAAGGGATTTTAGAACAGAATTGGAGATCCTTCAAGCTTCTTTGTAGAGATGCTTGCTTACACATTTCCATTAATTCTTGATAAGCATGATGTATTCGGGGTAGTACGCCGATAGTATTTCCCCGATGCCTTTCCTGGAATTTCTTCTCAAGGTAACTCCCAATAAGGGGTGACATTTTTCTGTAAAACTTGCTGGATAGTTCTTCATTTACAAACATCCGCCCCGTTTTGGCTGCAAGTACTTTATATTCATTCATGTATGAAATTAAATCTTTAGTATCATGACATACCAGCCTTTCCAAGTCCAAGTAAGCTTGATTTTGTTCCACTGTAGATCCTGACGCTGGATCTTCTAGAGTAATTATTCTGCGGATTTGTGTCAATATGTTCTGAGTCTCATCTGCCATTCCGACTAATTTGTCATATTGGTCCGGATACATCATTCTCCATTGAATAAAGGTTTTCTTTTCTGTTTCTCCCAAAAGGTTCTCAACATATTGCACCTTAGTTCTGTTGTCACTCCAGATCTTTGAGTCCACAACATTCGTGGTAATTGATTCCCACCTAGAAATAACATCATGATATAAGCCAATATTATCAGGGAGAACTAGCATAGCACCTGTTTGCTGTTGCGCTGATGGTAATGTCCAGGTTTCATTGGAATACATCTTTTGCATATTCCCTAATTTGGTGCCATAGTATCCTGGGTTATTATAAACATTTGGTTCCTTCTTCTTAATCGTCGCAGGTGCATATTGAGGAGGTCCCATAGTAGCATCTGATGGTGGATGATACTCAGATATAGCTGATGTTGATGCTAACAAACTTTCATTAGGCCTCCGTTCTGGATAATCCATTTCTATTTGCTCATCAATAGTGGCCACATACTCTTCTTGAATATCATCTGTATCAAATTCAAAACTAGTAGTAACAGAATGAAATTCAGTATGTGAAGAAGAAGACTCATCTGTTATATCATTGTCCCATGAGGGATTTTCAGGCTTGTATGTATAGTAATAATCTGGCTTTTGAGGGATTGCATATGACACATAATAATCATACTTTCCACTAGGCTCACCCAGCGTATCCCATTTAGGGTCTTCAGAAACCCTATGCTGGAAATAATTGTCAGGAAAAGAAGGAGGAGGAGAAGAAGGAAAAGAGCTAGAAGAGCTTCCTTCCCCATCACCTTCCGCAAATGGATTATTCCATTCCTCAGAGAGAACATATAAATGTTCAGAAGATTGCCATGGACGTCTTCAAAAGAAATTTTGGATTGCTGCTATTGTTTATTTTTCTAAGTGAGTAAAAGATGAAACTACTCATGCGGATAATGAAGGAAGTAGTAATAAAATTTCTATGGAAAAATATTATTTGCTGATTTAGGACCCACGACGAATGATCACTGATAATGGACAATAGTTCTAGGGCTGGAAGATGATAGCTTGATGTCGGGAGTTAAAGATCCAGTAGGTTTTCACCACGGTAGTCCACTGAGTGAGCAATGCGCACGTTGAAGTTACTAATAGAAACTTAGGACATGGATTGAAGACAAAGCTAGAGCACATTAGAGAGACTTGGGTGGAAGAGTCACCTAGTGTGCTCTGGTCCTTCTGAACAACATTTTGCCTCACACAATTACAAGAGAAATATCATTTATAGTCTATGGAGCCGAAGCAGTCCTACGTATAGAGATAGGAGTTAAGACAACCTAGGTGTTGGCTTACATCTTGATGTTTAATGAAACCCTTAATGTTGAGGAGTTTGACTTGGTGGAAGAAAAATGAGCGACAACCTTCTCCTGGATGGATAAGTATCAAAGTCTAATTTATCGAGTATACAATCAGAAGGTAGTCCCCTATCCATTCCAAGTAGGGGACTTGATCTCGAAGAAAGTTCAGCTTGAAGGTAGCATGAGCTAATTAGGTCATAATTTGGAAGGACCTGTCATGTGATTAGGAGACTTAGCACAAGTGCTAATTACTTGAAGGAGGCTAGCGGGAAAGTGTTGGAAAGACCGTGGAATGCCTTTCACCTTTGTCCTTACTATAGTGGTTAAGTGTAGGCCACTCGAGCTCTTTGGAGGCTATTATACGTTCTAGAAAATCAAGTTAAAAGGAAGATCATATCGCCACGCGTTTGGCCCAAGCGATGAAGATAGGAAACTTGTAGCAAGTCAGAGCAAAAGAAATATGAAAAGCACAAGGGAAGAGAAACGTTTTAAAAATAGAATATTCAAATGGCCTTGTGGCCTTACAAAAACTAGCCGCACAGGACAAGGGCAGACAAATGTTAAGAGTGGTCATCGTAAGTGCATGATTGTCATTAAATTATAGATAGATCGATATCATAGGAACTATAAAATAGAGTACTAATCGAATTTGAGCAACAAGTTATCTAAAAAATTATAGTTCACAAGAGTTTGAAAGAGAAAGAAATCGAGTCGAGCACACGCGAGAAGACAGAAGAAATCCGAATTAGGGGGAATGATTTTAGGATTTCAATTTCGTCACAATGTTGTTGACACCCTAAGTTATATTTACTTCCTATCTCAATGTTTTTTTGTATGTAGGTGGTGTTGGTGTCTCTATATGCGCGTTTTAAAAATTTATTTTCGGAAAATATGTAGCGGAAGCAAAATATTTTTCTAAATTATTACAACACGCATCACATACACAACCACAAGGATACACATGTGAAGACATAATCGTAGAATAACTTCGTTTAGAAATATACATGTTGGATGACATTCAATGGGAACGACATCAACTAGCAATCTTCACTAGGATTGCCTCTATTTGTATCTACATAGAGATACCTTCGAGATGACTTTGCAAAGCCACAAGTCTCATCTCTACTTCGGTACTAGCCAAAGGAGGGAGATGACATGATTTGAGAGAGGAACCCCGACTCAATTTAGTGCCCCTGCTGAGGGTAACCTGGTGGTGCAAATCGAGGGAATTAACCTTTCGGCTTGTTGTCCGGTAGCTTTGATGGCTACTGTATATCACCTCGGAGGTCGGTGGTAGGGAGCAGGTGGTTGGAAGGGAGGTCGCTAGCAGATGGCAGGAATCCGACGACAGTAGGTGGCGTCGACGAGGCTGGGAGGCAACGACAGCAGCAAGGGTTGCGACTGTTGGGTTCTCCCGCACAAAATAATAAAAATGCAGCGGAAACAAGAACCCTCGAGCGATCCATGCGAAAGAAAAACTCGTACAAAGTTGATCTACATCTACTTCTAAAGAAGATATACTTTCAGAGCGTGCCCTTTGCTTATCCCGCTCGTCCAAGGTGCGTCGGATCTCTTGCACGTTCAAGTGCTCGTGCCTCTATTCGTATCCACACGGACACAATCTCTCAACTTCGGGAGAACTACCTTAGTTGTGCTAGCAACTTGAGGTAGCTCGCAGAACACCAAAAAACCCTACAGTAGGGTTTCGGCCAAAGGAGGAAGATGAGGGAGGGAAGAAGAAAGGGAAGAAGGAAAGGAAGAAGCCTCATCCAAAGTCACAAGTCCCTCTTTTATAATCATCCCATGAATATGAAGAGGTTTGTGTATTTTTGGCTTCCTTCATCAATACCAATAAACTGTACATCTTTTCATGTGGCTCTTCATCTTTTCCCATGCAAGAAAAGAATCTTTTCATCCAATGAAGAGAGACTTTTCTCTTTTCTTCATGCAACTCCGACCTGGCCTCTCGGGCTTCCGACTCGGTCTCCCGACCAAGTCTCCCGAGTGGCGAGCTCCCGACCCAGTCTGCCGAGCTCCGACCCAGTCTGCCGAGTGCCGACCAAGTCTATCGAGTTTCGACTCGGTCCGCCGAGCTCCGACTCGGTCCGCCGAGCTCCGACTCGGTCCGTCGAGCTCCGACTCGGACTCTCGAGTTCCCAACTCGAGCCCCCCCGAACTGACCTCCCGAGTTCCCAACCCGGGCTCAGATCTCCAATCAGATTTCCCGAAGTATTGTGTCCTTTGTGTGTGACCCAATAGGTTCTCGTGACGTTGGCAATGCGCCTAAACACTTTAGACATATAAGCAATGAGTGACATCTAGCAATGCATCAATGCTACCCAAGTAACAAGAAAAGTCGAGATCCGACTAAACCTCCATGACTATGATAATGTATGACCTTGTCCTTCTATCCTTGATATCTAGATTGACCAATGAGGCATAGACCGTGTCATCCTCAGTCAATCTTGTGTTTCTTGATCCCCGAGTAGACTCACTCAAACAAATGAACTCAATATCTCATATTGACTCATTCGAGCATGTCCATGCGTTTTAGTAGTCCTACTCGATCAAGGGGCCCACAGATATCACTCCCGTCATATGGGAGGGATAGATCTCATCTACATCACTCACATCCCTCCGCATAATTCATTACATACCCAGTGATCGCCTTTATAGTCCACCCTGTTACGGGTGACGTTTGACGATACTAAAGTACATAACTCCTTATGTAGGGAACCGTAGTGACTTCAGGTCTAAGGACTATTCATACAAATAGTCACATGAGAAAGTTTATGAAACTCATATGACAATCTATGAAACTTTCTCATGGCGGGTCAATTCAGTACATATTCTCCAATGTATACCCATGTGTCAACTTGATATCACATATCCACGACTTGTGAGCTCAAGTCATCAGCTGACCTACATGCTAGTCTCCATGCATTAATATTGTCCTTGAATATTATTGCTCGACTAGGAATAGTTTAGTGTAGTGTTCTCTACATTATCTCACTATCGATTCAACCAATCGATATGATGTAGATAAAAACCTACTACCCAAGAACATTATTATACTTAGTTATTTGGCACAAATACAAAGTATGTATAATAACCAAACATGCCTTTACTAATGATAGAATATGATACAAAATGTCCCTAGTCAATCATCACATAATTGACTCTAGGGCTTCCACTAACAGCGACACCCTTGGGCGACACAAAGAGGGGAGAGGAGAGGAGAGGAGAGGAGAGGAGAGGAGAAAACCTAAAACCAACTTGTTATTATTTTCTCCTCATGAAGGGATTTTATGTAGCGGCCCCGCCTCTATGGTCCCCGCAGGCAACCCTCTAGGCCGGCGACCCTACGGTCTTCCCACCCCTGGCAGTGGGTTTTTGCCTTCGCCAGGATTCGAACTCTCGACCTCCAGGACAAATACAATAGTTCCTGAATCCTGGTACCAATTGAGCTACAAAATTTGTCACGCCCCGAGGAGCTGCCCGTCTGATACCGACCGGACTGCCACTCCCTCGACCGACGGACAATTCAAAACCCTAACCTCTACGACTTTCTCAGCCCGCTCGTACCCCAGCCTATAGGGCTGGAACAAGTGTCTGAATAAAAAGAAACCGAAAACGTCGATGAAAGCTGCGTACCGGTACGACTTACGACAAACGCAAAACACAAGACCTCCATAGCTCACAAAAGTACAACTATACCGCCGTATAAAAAGACACGACCAGACATGAATACAGCAACGGAAAAGTAAAGAAACGAAAACAGAAAATGGGTACCAACATGTACCATTATAAAGTAAAAGAAACATCCTGGAGTCATCTCGAAGAAATACGCGAACTGGGACAGGCTGCCGGGCACTCCAGACAATCATCCTGAAATAAAAACAGGGAGCTGACGGGGTGAGTAACAATACTCAGCGAATATCTCATCAGATATACATGATAGTCTAAGCTAGCAATAGAGTAACAGGCAATCGAAATAACACAGGTGAATGCAGTGGTAAGCATAACTGGAACAGGAATAGAAATATCATATCAATCTAGCTGAGTCGTCGAAACCAGACATAAGGGTCTCCTGTATGTGCATGTCAATCAAATGCAACATCCAAGTATAACAAGCACGACAAGTGCAAAAGATGCGTATGCGCATGGTGCAATGACATGGTCACCTCTGTCGCCGATCAGACATCGTCACCTATGTACGGGAGGAAGCTGAGCGGAGGCCACCCTCCGGCGTAGAGCTGTGACTGCCGTCCGTACTCTGCCGTCGCTACTCCTGAGCAACCGAGTAGATGGTATGCTGCCGGCGTAACACCCCTACTCCATGACCTATCCTGGCGATATCACTAATAGCCCCAGGCCAAGACCTATCCTGGCGATATCTCTATCAGCCCCAGGCCATCACCTATCCTGGCTATATCACTAATAGCCCCAGGCCAAAACCTATCCTGGCGATATCTCTATCAGCCCCAGGCCATCATCTATCCTGGCTATATCACTATCAGCCCCAGGCCATCTCTGGAGGATATCTCTATCTGAGTATTAACACCTACCCCATGTATATAAATGGGGGAGAGACCTCTCTCTCTCTCTACTCCTGGTATATGGACTACTCTAGGAGGGACCTATGCCTGCTACAACGCTCCGATTCACTAACCCATGAGTGCATGAGCGGAGCAGCACAGAGCACACTTCCCATACTCCGTCAACTACTAACCCATGAGTGGCCATATGGATAGGTCAGTATGACTATTGACCTGACTCACCCATAAGGGGGGCCCTGATCGACAGTGATGCACAGTGCACGATGATGCATGACTCTGGTCAAACAACATCCACTATCTAGTCCACCTATATCAACATGATATGCAAGGATCATAGATAATGCACCATAGCCTAGGTCCTAAAGGTATAGGTATCACATGTTAGGTACATCATAAACAGTATCAGCCAAGGTAGAGCAGGTATAAAATACTACATTACCCTACCGCTAAACATAGCATATCAAGCATATCAACTATGACTAATCTAAAAGATAAGTTAGAGGTACCCGCCTCGATATAGAAGTCCGGGCGCGTCGGAAACTCCCTTCCAGAAATAGTATCCGCAACAAGTGGAATCCAATCAATGTCCTGCATCCAAACAAATAACAAATACCACTTAGCTAATTGTATAATTTACAAAATGACCTAACCCAACCAACCAAGGTTGGGTTCAGCTTAGGTCTAACCCAAACCAAACCAACCATACCAACACATATCCAAACACTCACTCGGCTGACCTGTTTCCAAGGATGTAAACCCATCCGATGGGTCATACAAACTGCAACCAACGCCATGAATAAAAATGTCCCCAACTCGGATAAATGAGCAAGATCACAGCTGAACCAAACCATGGCAGATCAGGACACAACAAATCGACCAAGATACAAGCATCTCCAATTACTGAGGATCAACACCCTAATCCATGGCTATAGAACTTGATCAAGATGGCTCGACCAGATAACATTCAAGCATCCACCAACTCCAAACCATCGACAAATCTCACAGCAACACACAAATTACAACAACGGATCGAAAGCTCATAGAAACCCAAACACAAGCTCCTGGTAGCATGAACAAGATTGAAGATCCAACATCAGTTCTAACCTTCTGTACATAATCAAACTTCACCAATATCCACCGCAAGACACAGCAACACGTTAGATCACAGATCACGCATGAAGCAATTAGATCAGGAGACATCAAACTAAAATCCCATGGCACATATCAGAGTCTAAAACTGGAACAAGCATAGAACTCTAATTAAATCAAAATACTCAAATCCATGAATTGATCCCAAAAATCAGAATCGAACCCACAAAAACAACTCCTAACAGAACCTACATCCACAGTCCTAATTCCAAATCAGAACTGAAATCTAACATTCAGATCGAACAAGAAACCACCAAGAACCAATACTGAATCCAGAATCCCAACTCGAAAACTTGATCAGAGACTCATTTCCTCACCTCAGATGAGTCCGGCGTCCCTTGCTCCGGCTCCGGCTCCGGTTGATCATCATAGATCGCACACCTCAGCCCTCACAGCGCACACGCATGTGGTTCATCCCCTGCTCCCATCGGATCCGAAGGGAACTCAGCGGATCAATCCACCCATATCCCAGCCATCCACTCCAATCTGCCAAGAACAGGAAGAGAAGAAGGATTGAATCATGGCTAGCCCTAATTTGCAGAATCTCTTGTAATTGGCCAGCAATTTGGGTAGCAAATTTAATCACAAACCTGATGACGCTTCTGTCGCAATAAACCGTGAAAGAAGAGCAATCGAGATTCCAATCGGCTACGCCTCCCCCTCGCTTGCTCAGGTCCAGGCGAGACAAGTCGCAGTCGGAACCCTAGAAGCCCCTTCTCAGATCTGAGCTAGGTCTCCCTAGATCTACATTCGACGCTCGGCGTTGGAGTTTCCTCGGAGGCAAAGTCGACGATCCCTCGGTATGATCACTCGACTCCATGCGGACCAAGATCCATCTCTAAGGTGGAAAGGATGGCGTGCCCTAGATCTCAAGAACCAACTCGCCGTGCCCTAGATGGAGAAGAGGGAAATCCGAATACCTCAATCAGACCCATGGAGGAAGACGAAGTCACCTTCTGATGTCGCCGAGACGCCACACGAAACTGATCGTCGCCGGAGAAGAACTGGGCGGAGAAGAAGAGGAAGAGGAAGAGAAGGGGAAGGGCTCGTGAGTTCTCAGCACCCGAACAGCCACAACCCCCTTTTACATATAAGCCTAATCGTTTTACACTCAGCCCCCTTTTATTTTTGTTATTCGCCCAAAAGCCCCTAACTTAGGAAATTTTACATTTTAAACCTCAAAGTTTCCCGTTTTCTTACATTCTCCCCCACTAACAAAAATTTGGTCCCCAAATTTATCATCGCTAATAGTAGATACTAGCAGCAGTGTTTATATGAAGTATGCATGCTGATATGAACTAACAACGCATACCTCAGTCGAATAAATGGGGATATCGAGCTCGGATAGTGTCCTCGAGCTCCCAAGTCGCCTCTGCATCCGAGTGGTGTTGTCATCCGACCCTGACCAGCCGGATCGTCTTGTTCCGTAACTGACGCTCACGGAATCCCAAGATCCGTACAAGTAACTCCTCATAAGTAGCGTCAGGCTGAATCGGAACTGACACCTCGGATACAATGTGGGTGGGATCTGGCACATAACCTCTTAGCATAGATACATGGAACACGATGTGGACGCCAGTCAAAGATGGTAGAAGTGCTAAGCGATAAGCTACAACTCCAATCCTTTCCAGAATCTGGAACGGACCAATATATCGTGGAGCTAGCTTACCTCTGTGTCGAACCTCTTCACCCTTTTCGTGGGTGAAACTCGAAGAAACACATGGTCACCTACGGAAAACTCCAGAGGTCTCCGTCTCTGATCGGCGTAATGCTTCTGGCGATCCTGTGCCTCTAACATACTCCGTCTGACAGTCCGTAATAACTCTGCCTCGTGCCGAACTCTATGGGGTCCCAGAAGCTGAGTCTCACCGACCTCATCCCAGAGGGTGGGTGTCCTACACGCCCTACCATACAACGCCTCAAACGGTACCATCTGTATCGCCGAATGAAAGCGTTGTTGTAGGCGAACTCCACCCAAATGCAAATGGCCCTCCCAGCTGCCCCCAAAGTCCATCACACACGAGCGCAGTATGTCTTCTAGAACCTAAACGGTACGCTCAGACTGCCATCCGTCAACAAACAAACAACTAAACTGAATCGCAGCTATGTACTTGTACTCGTAGGAGACTCCTACCAGATTCTAGAGTAATCCCTAAAATCTAGTAATCTTCCTATCGTGTATCTCTACCAAGTGATCCATCGAATCCATCCTACGAATCGAAGGAAAGTGCATAGGTTTAGTTAATCGTTCAATGATCACCCAAATCGACTCGTGTTGCCTCCATAAACCAACGTACTAGGCTTTCTCTCGTAGGAAATTCTTCGAGAGTAAGACCGCTAGTCTCTGACGCTCCCTGTGGGTTATGAGCCCACCGCGCTACCACTGCGTCAATCGACGTATCAATAATCTAGATACGAAGTCTCTCCATATCCTTTTTCCATGTCGTTCCGCCAACAGGAACGTTTTGAATCCCTGTACACTTGGGTACATCCTGAGGATATCGTAAAACTAGGTCAATGCGCTACCGAAGTAAATTCTCCGGGACCGGAGGTAATCTCAAGACCGCACCACCTATCACGGAATAAACTATTCCGTATACACCACGCGGACCCCTACGTCCGATGCCCTAAGGCTACTCTGCCTCGAACACACCGAGAGTAAAAAAAAAAAAAAATCTCTAACCGGAGCACACCTAATCTGATCGACAAAAGTGTCCAATCATCCAAAGGTAACAACACGTGCTCAATATACCCAGCCAAGAATACATCCGGGTGTCGTCTACGAATAGTAACGGCTCGTCCCAACATCCTAAGGGCACCAGACTCCAATCCACGTGGTGGCCAGATCATCGGTATGCCCGTACGACATACCAAGGGCATAACTGATCAAGGAATCATCATCTAACCATCAGCTACAACCGAGCAACTAATCAACATCACCCATATCAAGGGTGCTCAACCCTAAGGTTACTTGTGCCACATCTATAATATCTAATCCTCCAGATCCATAAGAAATTGCGCAGATTGGGTTAATCGCTCATCGACCACCCAAATCATGTCATAACCCCTCCTAGTTCTGGACAGTCCTACCACAATGTGTCCACTGATAACCTCCAGAGTCAAATATATACAATAACCCGATACCGTAAATACGAAACAAGTGTCATAATGCAAACAAAACACAACTACGCCAAGATGCATCAAGTGCACCTGATAGCAGTGACCTATGTCCTCTCTCGACGTGCCCTGACTATCGCTATATCAGGTAGCCAGGAGACAGAACAGCCTAGCACCAATGGCTGTTTAACCCAAAAACCCCCTATGCGCAATGCAGGAGAAGCCAATGCACCTGGGGCTATGCAGAATGCATGAACAGCCAACGCACCTGGGGCTATGCGGAATGCATGAGTAGCCAACACACCCGGGGCTATGCGGAAACTAAGGTATGTCTGATGACCCGTTTCAACCACTCAGAAGTCAAGGGTCACCGACGTATACCTCTTCTCTTTTGACACGGCTGACGACCCGTGTTCAACCACCAGGAAGACAAAAGTCATCCGTGCACGCATAATACCGACGTGATGCATGATATTATCTCATGCAACACTTCCTAACTAATTCTACAATCATCAACATGATATGTAGGGGTCCAAGATTAATCACGCACCATAATCGTTCCTAATTCTCGATGTATCATCAAGAATATTTAACACGTACGACCTGTCTATGAGTCATAATACCTCATAGGCTAGGACAGCGTCAGATCAGTCGACTAACCGTCGTCTCGTAATCCGATATACTCCAACTCCACTCCAAAAGGCCATAGAGACGCACAATCTCTTAGGAGTATCCCAAAGTAATCGAAAAGTAATTATTTGTTTCCTGAGTACCGTCCTTAGTGTCTTCACGTAAAGGTACATCAGTCTTGTAAGTGATTTGCATCACTGCACAACCCAGAAGTCCAAAGGTACCTTCTTGGTTATCTAAACCAAGTACGAGCGATAATCCCGTAAGTGTCAAGCAACTAGCTCTACACTCCTCCGGATCGGTACAAGTCACATTTGACTGTATTATTTAGGTTATCTAACCAAGTATAATGAATTCGAGGTCAAAAGTCCCACGGAACAGGATACATCTATCCTCTATCCACTGAAATGATGAACAGTGAATATCATCTCTACTGCATCCAGCAAGTCATGTCCTCCAAACATGTCATCTAGGATATCTATACGGAAATATATAATCCTAACCGCCCAAAGCTCCATGAGCTAAAGTGGATCGATCCTATGTTGGTCGAGCCAACTACGATACCCAACCTCCAATAGTTGTCGTTCGATTTAACCCTAACTTCCCAACTCATCAGTTAGTACCATTGAAGAATCAATATTCTCCACCATACGATCGAATTCACAACGTGTCATCCGATCATCTCCTTAGTCAACCTTGACCACAATGGTGATTTGGAAAAGCTTGACTAGGTGTCAATCGAGCTACCTCCAAGTCAATGGATACCCACCCTAACATTATGGGAATCGATATCCAATCCCTCTTGGGAAATATGCATCCCACCTATCCAAGGTAGAGTATACAACAGTATAAGCGATACTCAAGAGGTATATATCTATGAAAGTCATACTCATATTCCAGCTATATCGATCTTTTACTATCAGTTATAGTAGATAGCTAGTACTACATTTCCTGCATCAATGCAGGTTATGTACTCACTCGTACCCTCTAGGTCACCTAACTCAGCACAAGTGAACCAGAAGTCAAAAACTCCCCGATATAGGAGAAATCATCACTGTATCGATATGCAGTCCCAATGTCTCACAGTCGATAACAACTGATACTAGTATACAACTGGTATGGGACAGGAATTCTATAACATGAATTCCTTAACCTCCGATAGGTTATTGACAGGTTCGACCCTCGTCTTCCGACCATATATCGGTGCTACTCGAGAATTAACATTCTCTGCATCCTAGACGAGTCGGCAACATGTCAACCAGTCACCTATAATCGACTCCCAACATGGTCGCAAATAAAACGGATCGACTACATGCCTTCCAGCCAAAACATATCTATGAGTACCTACCGGTCAAGTATAAATCATATCACCATAAAGAAATCTCTAACCGTACACTAAATAGTAGAAACAAAAGAGGTAAATGAGTCATGACATATACCTCGTGTCACCTGGAGATGTCCCATCGCCGCCATGTCCCAATCACGTCCATCGAGAAAACGACTCTGACTCAAAATACGAAAACACCCACAAGACCACAAGGTATCTCGCAACCTGGGCTCTGATACCAAAAATTTGTCACGCCCCGAGGAGCTGCCCGTCCGATACCGACCGGACTACCACTCCCTCGATCGACGGACAATTCAAAACCCTAACCTCTACAACTTTCTCAGCCCGCTCGTACCCCAGCCTATAGGGCTGGAACAAGCGTCTGAATAAAAAGAAACCGAAAACGTCGATGAAAGCTGCGTACCGGTACGACTTACGACAAACGCAAAACACAAGACCTCCATGGCACACAAAAGTACAACTATACCGCCGTATAAAAAGACACGACCAGACATGAATACAGCAACGGAAAAGTAAAGAAACGAAAACAGAAAATGGGTACCAACATGTACCACTATAAAGTAAAAGAAACATCCCGGAGTCATCTCGAAGAAATACGCGAACTGGGACAGGCTGCCGGGCACTCCAGACAATCATCCTGAAATAAAAACAGGGAGCTGACGGGGTGAGTAACAATACTCAGCGAATATCTCATCAGATATACATGATAGTCTAAGCTAGCAATAGAGTAACAGGCAATCGAAATAACACAGGTGAATGCAGTGGTAAGCATAACTGGAACAGGAATAGAAATATCATACCAATTTATCTGAGTCGTCGAAACCAGACATAAGGGTCTCCTGTATGTGCATGTCAATCAAATGCAACATCCAAGTATAACAAGCACGACAAGTGCAAAAGATGCGTATGCGCATGGTGCAATGACATGGTCACCTCTGTCGCTGATCAGACATCGTCACCTATGTACGGGAGGAAGTTGAGCGGAGGCCACCCTCCGGCGTAGAGCTGTGACTGCCGTCCGTACTCTGCCGTCGCTACTCCTGAGCAACCGAGTAGACGGTATGCTGCCGGCGTAACACCCCTACTCCATGACCTATCCTGGCGATATCACTAATAGCCCCAGACCAATACCTCTCCTGGCGATATCTCTATCAGCCCCAGGCCATCACCTATCCTGGCTATATCACTAATAGCCCCAGGCCAAAACCTATCCTAGCGATATCTCTATCAGCCCCAGGCCATCACCTATCCTGGCTATATCACTATCAGCCCCAGGCCATCTCTGGAGGATATCTCTATCTGAGTATTAACACCTACCCCATGTATATAAATGGGGGAGAGACCTCTCTCTCTCTCTACTTCTGGTATATGGACTACTCCAGGAGGGACCTCTGCCTGCTACCACGCTCCGATTCACTAACCCATGAGTGCATGAGTGGAGCAGCACATAGCACACTACCCATACTCCGTCAACCACTAACCCATGAGTGGCCGTATGGATAGGTCAGTATGACTGTTGACCTGACTCACCCATAAGGGGGCCCCTGATCGACAGTGATGCACAGTGCACGATGATGCATGACTCTGGTCAAACAGCATCCACTATCTAGTCTACTTATATCAACATGATATGCAAGGATCATAGATAATGCACCATAGCCTAGGTCCTAAAGGTATAGGTATCACATGTCAGGTACGTCATAAACAGTATCAGCCAAGGTAGAGCAGGTATAAAATACTACATTACCCTACCGCTAAACATAGCATATCAAGCATATCAACTATGACTAATCTAAAAGATAAGTCAGAGGTACCCGCCTCGATATAGAAGTCCGGGCGCGTCGGAAACTCCCTTCCAGAAATAGTATCCGCAACAAGTGGAATCCAATCAATGTCCTGCATCCAAACAAATAACAAATACCACTTAGCTAATTGTATAATTTACAAAATGACCTAACCCAACCAACCAAGGTTGGGTTCAGCTTAGGTCTAACCCAAACCAAACCAACCATACCAACACATATCCAAACACTCACTCGGCTGACCTGTTTCCAAGGATGTAAACCCATCCGATGGGTCATACAAACTGCAACCAACGCCATGAATAAAAATGTCCCCAACTCGGATAAATGAGCAAGATCACAGCTGAACCAAACCATGGCAGATCAGGACACACAACAAATCGACCAAGATACAAGCATCTCCAATTACTGAGGATCAACACCCTAATCCATGGCTATAGAACTTGATCAAGATGGCTTGACCAGATAACATTCAAGCATCCACCAACTCCAAACCATCGACAAATCTCACAGCAACACACAAATTACAACAACGGATCGAAAGCTCATAGAAACCCAAACACAAGCTCCTGGTAGCATGAACAAGATCGAAGATCCAACATCAGTTCTAACCTTCTGTACATAATCAAACTACACCAATATCCACCGCAAGACACAGCAACACGTTAGATCACAGATCACGCATGAAGCAATTAGATCAGGAGACATCAAACTACAATCCCATGGCACATATCAGAGTCTAAAACTGGAACAAGCATAGAACTCTAATTAAATCAAAATACTCAAATCCATGAATTGATCCCAAAAATCAGAATCGAACCCACAAAAACAACTCCTAACAGAACCTACATCCACAGTCCTAATTCCAAATCAGAACTGAAATCTAACATTCAGATCGAACAAGAAACCACCAAGAACCAATACTGAATCCAGAATCCCAACTCGAAAACTTGATCAGAGACTCATTTCCTCACCTCAGATGAGTCCGGCGTCCCTTGCTCCGGCTCCGGCTCCGGTTGATCATCACAGATCGCACACCTCAGCCCTCACAGCGCACACGCGCGTGGTTCATCCCCTGCTCCCATCGGATCCGAAGGGAACTCAGCGGATCAATCCACCCATATCCCAGCCATCCACTCCAATCTGCCAAGAACAGGAAGAGAAGAAGGATTGAATCACGGCTAGCCCTAATTTGCAGAATCTCTTGTAATTGGCCGGCGATTAGGGTAGCAAATTTAATCACAAACCTGATGACGCTTCTGTCGCAATAAACCGTGAAAGAAGAGCAATCGAGATTCCAATCGGCTACGCCTCCCCCTCGCTTGCTCAGGTCCAGGCGAGACAAGTCGCAGTCGGAACCCTAGAAGCCCCTTCTCAGATCTGAGCTAGGTCTCCCTAGATCTACATTCGACGCTCGGCGTTGGAGTTTCCTCGGAGGCAAAGTCGACGATCCCTCGGTATGATCACTCGACTCCATGCGGACCAAGATCCATCTCTAAGGTGGAAAGGATGGCGTGCCCTAGATCTCAAGAACCAACTCGCCGTGCCCTAGGTGGAGAAGAGGGAAATCCGAATACCTCAATCAGACCCAAGGAGGAAGACGAAGTCACCTTCTGATGTCGCCGAGACGCCACACGAAACCGATCGTCGCCGGAGAAGAACTGGGCGGAGAAGAAGAGGAAGAGGAAGAGAAGGGGAAGGGCTCGTGAGTTCTCAGCACCCGAACAGCCACAACCCCCTTTTACATATAAGCCTAATCGTTTTACACTCAGCCCCCTTTTATTTTTGTTATTCGCCCAAAAACCCCTAACTTAGGAAATTTTACATTTTAAACCTCAAAGTTTCCCGTTTTCTTACATTTTATACACCACCATCTGGGTTTGATAAGTAAGATCAAACCCATACTTACAAAGCCAACCGGATCCATTATCATGAAGCTTAGTTCAAAAACTAAATCAATTTGGTTTAAAATCAAACCAACTTTAGTTTATTCCTAAACCAAACCAACTTGCCTACTAGAGGCATGACCCCACTAATACTTCTAGTCCAACAAATATCTTCCATATTTGCCCTTTCATTTGGTGCTATTTGGCTTAATCTCTCTCAATCTAAGAATCCTATTCTCAAACTTGTTTTACATCTTTCGGATATACTAGTAGTGCGTGAGACACAATAGGTTTCTAGTTATGTTAGAAACCACTATAGGATCGAAAAGCATGTCGGGGGGGGGGGGGGATGGGTGGGTGAATAGCGCGAGTCACCTTTTCACATTTTTTGTAAAACCAAAGTAAAGTACGTAGCGGAAATAAATAAAACAAATAATGCTAACATATTTTGTTTTACTTGGTTCGGAGCCTTCGTTGACTTTTACTCCAAGGTCTGCGATTGCCAATCACTTTCGTTGGGCAATCACTATCAAACCGAAAATCTTACGGAGTATGAAATTACAAATACGTAATGTAAATTATACCAACTAATAAAATTCCTAGAGCAGCGTCGTAGTCAAAGTTTGGAGTAGCGTGACAAGCGTTTACACATTGGATTGCGTAGAGAATATGTGTACTCAGCTCTTGGTCAAGACCTCCTTATAAAGGAGTATCCAGGCGCCTCTATCCGAAGCAAATCTGATCTGATATGGCTTCGTCGCAACTTATCCTCTTCCAGGCGCCTCTATTCCTTCCAGGCACCTGGATCCCTTCTAGATGCCTCAAGGCTGACCGGATGAGGTTTGCCTCTGTGAAGCTTTATCCTGCCCTAGTGCCTAGACCCCTTCCAAGCGCATCGGCTAGAGGCGCCTAGATCCCTTCCAGGCACCTGGACTATCTTGGTTTAGAAAACTCAAGCCTACATCACAGAGTTAGCACAAACAGACAAAAATATATAATATGAAATGAAATGCAATTGACAGTCTTGGACTGTTTGTCCTGACTTTTAGGTTTCGACCGAAATCCTAGGTTGAATCGATACCAATTGTTCCCTCGACGGGAACACATCCTCACCTATTCCTCTTGGGAGAAATTACCTTTTACCAAATCTGATTGGACTTTTGCTTGACATTCGATCCTCGACCTCCGGGACTTTAGTCTTCTAATCCTCGGGCCGCCTAGACTTCTGTTTGTCGTCCTTGATCTACCAAGGCTTCTTCCCGGTCATCTTGACCAGGTCTTCTTTGTCCAGTCGACATGATCAAGACTTAGTGCTCAATCTTCTAGAACAGGAATTCATTGCCTAGTCACCACGACTAGGACTTAGTGCCCAATCTCTCAGACTAGGACTTCATTGCCTAGCTACCACGACCAGACTTAGTACTTAGTAGAACTAGGACTTTTTTACACACTTAATTCAACTGTGTTATATCACAACTTCTCTTAACTTTGAACCTTTGCCAATATCAAAATTTTGGTTCGATTAGTTAGCGCTTCCAACACTAATAATCTTTCTCTTTTTGATTTATGACAACCTAATTCAAAGTTAAGTCAAATATAATAATTTAAGACAAATATAACAATTTAAGATGTTTAACATAGAAATTCTAACTTTTTCAAGAAATAGAATTTTGAGTCTCAAAAAGAGAAATTCAAACTTTAGAAAAACTTGTTCATGAAATAGAGTTTTGAATCTCAAAAAGTTTTCCTTTAACTTTTCAAAAAGTTTTCTATGCTCCCCTCAATTTCATATACTCCTCCTAAAATTTTGAAA
Organism: Boesenbergia rotunda; assembly: GCA_024364735.1. Classification (NCBI taxonomy): domain Eukaryota; kingdom Viridiplantae; phylum Streptophyta; class Magnoliopsida; order Zingiberales; family Zingiberaceae; genus Boesenbergia; species Boesenbergia rotunda. The sequence continues at coordinate 78,005 of JAGFNQ010008882.1, read as the reverse complement.
AACTTATGCTTCCCCTGGAATTTTGAAAAACTTGTATAATTTTCAAAATATTAATCCAAAATTTTAATTTTGACTTTTCTCTCTCCCTTTGACAATATCAAAAAAAGGCATAAGGTTGGGTACATAGGAAAAATTTCTTAAGGAAAACAAAAATTTTCCAAGTAACCAAATTTTTTTCAAAAATAAATTTTCTAAGTAAAACACACACAATTTTTTTTTCAAAAACTTCTAATTAAAATCAATTTTATTTGTAATAATTTTTTAAGTAAATAAAGATTTCTAAGTAAAGTTTTTTGAAAAAAAATTCTGAGTAAAGCCCATTAAGGGGGAGAATAAATTTTATTTTTCAAAACTTTCACAACAAAAAAATAATTTTTTTTTAATTAAATGAAAAACATATTAAAAGACAGGTTTTTTTTTAAAAAAATAATAGCATTTTTAAGCAAAAGAATTATTTTGAGAGAAAAACATTAAGCATAAAAAAATATAAAAATACTTTCCAAAAAATTTAGATGGAGAAATCATGCCATGGAAGTAATGATGCTTAAAAAAATTTCTAAATAATGAGTTTGAGGTTTCTATAAAGTCCAAGCATGATTTTAAAGTAAAATTAATTTTAAAAAATAGTAACTCAAAGTAATTCTTCTATTTTCTTTAAGTACATATATAACGTTTTAGTTATTTATTAACTATCAAAAGTTAGTAATTTTTACTAGGTTAGTCAAGTTAAGTATTCTTATCCAGTTAGCTATTTACCACGAAGGATTACTTAACTTGATCAATATATATTCATATTTAACACTCAGATTTGTGTTGATGTATTGACATAAGCATCTTAAGTCGAAGCAAAGACCCTAGGTATTTCACACCATTCTAGATTTTGAATACAAGTAAAGCAATCTTAATGTACTTGTGAGATGCTAACTATCTAAAGTTATAGGTACATGCTTTCTAAAGGAAGGACTAGGCTAAGTCCATAAAAGGAAAAATAAGTTTGAAACACTTAGGTTTTTGAAGAGGTAGGTTTTGAAAACTAAGAAGAAAAAAAACTTAAGTTTTTGAAAAATCTAAGTATAATGGAAACATATTTTGAAAAACATGTAATTTTTGAAAAACATAGAATATAAGACATAATTTCAAAAATGAATATTTTTCAGAACCTATTCGACTGATTCCTAACCGTCTTTTGAATGTACCAAATTCACTAAATATGATTAAGTACAATATGATCCCTAATTACGTGGTCTCTTAGGAAATGATATTTTATTTCTATATGTTTAGTTTTATAGTGTTGTATTAGATTTTTGGTTAAGTTAATAGAACTAATATTATTAATTAAGACTTTTGTGTTGGTATATTTTGTTGAAAGTCTTTATGTGTATGCAACATCCATAATAGTTAGACCACATATATGAGATACAATAATTAAATTTAAGGATAAAACTAAGAAATAATCTTATTTATTTTTTTACAAAATTTATTTTTTTTAGAATTTTTTTGAAATCTTATTATAGTTTATCACAATAAACGAGATAAAGGGGGATTAGCTATTGTAAAAAAAATGATTAACAAGATTTTTCCAACCTCTGACGATACATGCGATTAATAGGGAAACTAAGCTATCTTACTGTTACTCGTTCAAACATCTCATTTGTAGTATGTATAGTAAGTCAGTTTCTCAACTCTCCGTACAAGGAACATTAGGATGCTGTGATCCGCATTATTCAATATATCAGAGACGCTCCAAAAAAGGGTCTTTTGTACATAGACAAAGGACATACTCGAGTCTAGGGTATTTGATGGAGATTATGTGTTGGTGCAAGATGCATCAGTGATGTCTTCCTCTAGTGTTTCAATGTTTAACAATATACTTAAGTTGGTGATACATTAAACAAGGGAAGGGTGAGTCAAGAAATCAGTACCAAAGTGAAGAAAAGTCCTAGTTAACCTAGGCAATAAGTCCTGATTCGAAGAATTGGGCACTAAGTCCTGATTATGGATTGAGCACTAAGTCCTGGCCGAGGGCTGAGCACCGAAGACCTGACTGAGGGTTGGGTACGAAGTCCTGATTCGAGGAATTGGACAATAAGTCTTGGCTGAGGGCTGGGCACCGAAGTCCTGACATAGGGTTGGACAATAAGTCTTGGTCGTGGACTGGGCACGAAGTCTTGATTCGAGGAATTGGGCAATAAGTCCTGGCTGAGGGCTGGGCACCGAAGTCCTGATCGTAAGATTGGGCAAAAGTCCAACCGGTGTAGCCGGTTAGGAGTCAGATGTATGACATTTTGAGAATAGCAATGTCTTTAAGTATAAGTGGGAGATTGTAGGATGTGTATACTGAAAGACATGATTTCTTTATATGAACATCTTATTTTGAAAAGAGAATCACAACTACACTAGCTGCCTGTTTATATTAGTACATGCACGAAGTCCAATTACTATGCATTAGTACATGGTGTGTGGTGACACACAGAAGATCATGTTATCAGTCCCTTGCTTAGTATAAATAAGAGGCCCACAACCGAGATGGAATTAGACAACCCATCGGAATGGTTGTATTGTGATTAGGTGTGGTTGGTCTTGACCATATAATTACACTAGTGTGTTATGAGTACATTGAGCAGGACCAATACTCGAGGTTATCCAATTTGTACTGGCTCGATAATTGGATAGGACCTCAGTTTATATTATGGAGTACGATCCCTTAATCCCGAAATAATATCGGGCATATATTATTAATTATTATTTCTTTGATTTACCAATGAGCGCGATCTATTCTTTTAGATCGATATACCCGGTAAGTTGGGAGATAATATTAATAATATGATGTCCTGATTATTATTGACGGAATCCGTGTCCTGGAGAGTCAGGATGATGATGCCCCCTTGATGAGCTCAAAAGTTTCATCGTGCCAAACCCTGCAGGTGGATTTGATCTGGCACGATGATAAGATTGAGTGGTACTAGTCAAGGACTCAGAGGTTAATTAATTTAAATTGTCAGTAATTTAATTAATTAACGGGCATTCGAGATCTTAAACATGGGGGATGGACGACTCGTAATAAGTGGAGCCCATATATAAATATGGGGGTTGGTGAGGTAATTCAATGGGGTCCTTTAGTGGAATGGATTTTCATTAATGGACCAGGTCCATTAGTAGGCCAAGATCCAATTTCTCCTCATAGTCCTTATCGTAACCTTATATATATCCTAGGTGACATGAAATCAACCCTCGGGGCTATGGTGCAGCGGTAAGGTCACTAGTTCTTAACCCACGCATCCGCGGTTTGATCCCCAGCTATGGCGCATTTTGCAGGAATTTTTCCTCCAAATGAGGCACGAACCCTAGGCCGCTGGACTTCTAGACTGGCCACCGCGAGCGCTTCCCGATTTACCCTGGTGACCGGTGAGAAACTTCCATGGGGCCGGGCCAGTCACCCCAGGTTCAATTTGTCTACTGTCTGATTAATCATTTTTTAAGTGACATGAAATCAGATTAATGAAAAAAATCCAATAGATCACTGGAAAATCCTAAATTTCTCTTTTCCTTCTCTCTCCCTCTCTCTCGCTCGGTGCGGCGCCGGATCGGTCTCCTGCTCCTTCTCCACGCAATTAAATTGCTCCAAGAAATTTAATTGCTTCGTGCGATGAGATTGCTCAAGGAAATTAATTGCGCACGCAATTGCAAATTGCTCCAAGGGAGAACTGTTCGCAATTAGCACTGCTCGCAATTAATTGCTCACGTTCGCAATTAAATTGCTCAAGGGAGCACTACGAGCAGCTTTTGTGGAGAAGGAAATATAATCTGTGGATAATTTGTGGAGCACACAATCCGAGGAAAAAAACTGCGCAGGCAAGTTTTTTGTGGGAGCACGCAATCCGAGGCGCAATTTTTTTGTGTGGGAGCACACAATTTGTGGAGAACGCAATTCTTGTTGCAGAATTAGAGTTGCGCAGTAGAGAGTTAAAGTTGCTCATGCAATTTTATTGTGGAGAAGAAGGCGAATTGCTCAAAGCTCTAGCGTCGACGGTGGAGGAGAAAATTAATAAGGTTTATGTTTAGATTATTTTCTTCCTTTGAGTGGCTGGCGGCATCCTTTTCGTTAGAGATTAGTTGGCACAAGGAGAAGAGATTGACTTGGTGACCACGGTTCTTGGTAGATCGTCGCCCACACGACGTCTAAGAGGGGAGGGTCATACGGCAGAAGATCGTAAGATAATGAAATATATAATTCTTCCTGAGCTCCTTTGTTTATTTTGCACCTTATTTATTTGTCTCGCCATTTTATGTTAATTAGTTAATTATTTTGATAGTTTTTCATAGTGAATAATTAACTACTTGGACTCCGACCATAAACACAAAAGTCGGCGATCCACTCGTCACCTTTTTCGCGGTCGAACAGTTAAGCAAATTACAAGGCTCGATCTTTATGATTCGCTGAGTTGTAATTTGGATCGTTCGATACGGCACGAGATGTATTGTTGCAGTCTGACCCTGATTGTTATTTTGGTGTTAACATCGATTTTAATTTAGGTTAATGAGATGATTAAGATTAAGTCCTGGTCGGAGACTAGGTGAAGTGGAAAAGACCTAGTGGGACTAGGCATATCTAGTGAGAGCTAGGTTGGATGAAATCCTGGCTTGGAGGGTCAGGTCCTAGCTTGGAGAGCTAGGTTGGATGAAACCCTGGCTTGGAGGGTCAGGTCATAGCTTGGAGAGCTAGGTTGGATGAAATCCTGGCTTGGAGGGTCAGGTTCTAGCTTGGAGAGCTAGGTTGGATGAAATCCTGGCTTGGAGGGTCAGGTCATAGCTTGGAGAGCTAGGTTGGATGAAATCCTGGCTTGGAGGGTCAGGTTCTAGCTTGGAGAGCTAGATTGGATGAAATCCTGGCTTGAAGGGCCAGGTCCTAGCATGAGAAGCTAGGTTGGATGAAATCCTAGCTTGGAGGGTCAGGTCCTAGCTTGGAGAGCTAGGTTAGATGAAACCCTGGCTTGGAGGGTCAGGTCCTAGCCTGGAGGGCTAGGTTGATGAAACCTTGGCTTGGAGGGCCAGGTCCTAGCTTGGAGGGCTAGGTTGATGAAACCCTGGCTTGGAGGGCCAGGTCCTAGCTTGGAGGGCTAGGTTGAAGTACCGGTGAGTGAAACTGGGCACGGAGTCTTGGTCCGAGGGACTGAGCACGAGTCAGGGAAGCTGGGAGCTAGTTCTCTTGACTTAGAGTGGGTTTGACCTTGCCTGGATCGATCTGGTAACCGATCAGGGAAGTTGGCACGAAGTTCCCTCATGGATCGGTCTGGTGACCGATCCAGCGATGCCTGATCGGTCTGGTGACCGATCAGGGAGCATACAATTGTTGGGACCGGGTGCATGTTGACATGGATACGGGTTCGTAATTTTAAAATTTAATTACGTGCAGCGGAAGGTTTAGCATAAATAATTTCTCAAATTATTCTAACCACGTATCTAGCATGCAACCTTATGTTGTGGAGACATGATAATACATTTAAAATTTTGCAGAAAGTAAACTAATTTACTTAATACCTCGCATAACTCGAAGAAAGGGACGAGATCCAATCGTAGCGTCCCTTGGAAGCTCCGCCTCTATTCGCGTCCACGCCGAGTTTTCTTCGGGATGACTTCGCAAAGCCACGAGTTTCGTGCCGACAAGAACTATTAGATTCTCCAAAGGCACGACAAGAATACCAAGAGAGAGATGGAAAGACTAACCACCAAACGAAGAACGGAATCAAGATTCCGGGAGGAAGGAAGGAGTCGCGCCTGCTTCTTCTTCTTCTTCGGCCTCTTCTTGGTGGTGGAAGCTCACGGCAAGGGGAAGGGCTCTAGGGCCGGCGGCACTAGAAGAGGGAGAGGGAGAGAAGGAGAGGGAGAGAGGCTAGGTAAGAATCCTTGATCTCTTAGATTAATTTCCAAGCCTTGCCTTGGTACCTTTATATAGTAGCCTCTTAATCGCCAAGTCTCCTCTTAACGGAATAAATTTTCATAAGAAATTTATCTTATAAATTTTTCTATGAATTATTCCATTATGCCAAGTTTTTATTATAACTTAATTTATAATAAAAACAACCATGTCTTCCCTTTTATTATGGAAAGAAATTTCTTTATATAAATTTCTTTATCATGGTAAATCAATCCTTTATTGATTTTATAAAATACAATAAACCAATCCAAGATTCATTTTAATTTCCATGAAAAATAAATCTCTTTATATAAATTTCTTTATACATAATTTTATAAAACAAATCACGCGCGGTTTATTTTATAATTTGAACCAAAAAATTTGGTTCTCCCCTTTTATTGTGGCCGGCCAAACAAAGAGGGTGGGGACCCTCTTTGGCCGGCCAAACCCAAGCCGAAGCCGTATGAATTAAATTCATTTAATTCATCCAATAAGTCTTCAAAAGACTTAGTCATTTTATGCTTCCGATGCGTCTCTGAAAAATTCAGATTCGACTTATCTCTCTTGATCGGAAAATCCAATTTTCAACTCGTTTTAAATCCCTCGGATTACTCGTAGTGCGTGTGACTAAATAAGCTTTCGATTTATGTTGGCTATCTATAATTAACCAATTATAGAACGATCATGAGTGGCACCTAGTAGTACATCATGATCCCCAATTAATCGTAAGATCAACGGTTAACCTCAGAAACTATTCTGAAACCCTTCAGCAGCTTTAATGAATCGTGCCTCATTCCCTTCACCATCTTATACTCACTTGGTTCAGGACATGGTCTATGTGTGTCAGTCCCCACTAGGCTGACTACGTCACACCTAGCCCAAGTAATGTATTTCTCGTCCAACGGATTCTAATTACTCTCATGTATTTCAGAGATTCACACTCTGAACATGTCATGCTCTGGCCAGAGGCTTCGAGTAACAATCCGACGATAGGCCTTGGGTATACATCTCCTCGCAAGGAGTGGTGAATCCTTTGTAGGCTGTTCAAACATCTTTGGTCACTTCGGCTTATACCCAACCATCCTGGGTCCACACCTCCTTGGAGATGCTTTCTTAAGATGTCAAAGTATAAGTCTCCATGACCAAGATGACTTGAACACCGCAAGTTAAAAGAACATCGCACTTAAGCTGTAGTAAGAACTTTCATTGACATATCTATATGCAGATTACCATATGAAGTTTTACAGCTAGTCACTCCAATGAACTAGTTCCCTTAACTAGCATTCATGTTTATCTCCGGACATCCCAATGTCACCAGCCAGTGAGAATCAGCTAATTAGAGAATAACCCATGCTAGTCTCAACAGAATTGATAGTGTCCGTATTTATCAATTCATCGACTAGGGACAATTTCAATACTTCACAATTGCACATGTAGAGATAATCACTAGTTGTGAATTCATCACAAATTCTCTCATGCTGTGAATTGTATTGCGGACATTCAGTAAATGAGTTTAAAATCTCAATCAAATACATGAACATGTATATTCAAATAGTGAATATTCATTTATTAAAGTAAATGATTACAATCATAAGGCGATTGCCTTATGACACTTCTCTCATATTACTAACAAACTCCCACTTGGCCTAATGCCAATCGCTATGGTATCCAATACCGCAGGCTCTAACATGACCCTCAAACTTGATTTGAGGCAAGACCTTAGTTAAAGGATCCGTTAAATTCCTTTCAGTGGGAATTTTCTCAATTTGTATATCATTCCTACTTATAATCTCTCTGATCAGATGATAGCGGCGAAGCACGTGTTTGGATCGCTGATGAGACCTTGGTTCCTTTGCTTGTGCAATAACTCCATTGTTGTCGCAATAAACCGGTATTGCTTCATCAATGGTTGGAACCTCACCAAGTTTTGAGACAAACTTCTTGATCCAGACTGCTTCCGTGGTAGAATCAGCTACGGTGTCTTGTTTGGAACTCTTCCAACTTATTGCGCCTCTATTCAAGATAAATACGTATCCAGACTGAGATTTGGAGTCATCTTTATATGTTTGGAAACTGACATCTGTATACCCATGTATCACCATATCATCTTCTCCATATATTAGGAACACACCCTTAGTTCTTCTTAAGTACTTAAGGATTGTCATGACAGCCGCCCAATGATCCATTCCTGGATCCGACTGGTATCTACTCGTGACTCTCAGAGTATACGATACATCGGGCCTAGTACATAACATAGCATACATGATAGATCCTATCACGGATGCATAAGGAATCTTATTCATGCAAATCCTCTCGTCTTCTGTGCGCGGACACATAGACTTTGAAAGGTTGATCCCACGCCTGATGGGAAGGTAACCTTTCTTGGATTCCGACATGCTAAACCCTTTTAGCACTCGGTCTATATACATAGACTGCGAAAGACCAAGCAACCGTTTTGATCTATTTCTATAGATTCTAATCCCAAGGATATAGGTTGCTTCTCCCAGGTCATTCATGGAGAAAGTTTTGGACAACCAAATTTTAACCGACTGTAAGACTAATATATCGTTTCCTATAAGTAATATGTCATCGACATATAATACTAGGAATACGACTGCACTCCCACTAACCTTCTTGTACACACAAGGTTCGTCAGGATTTTATGAGAAATCAAACTCTTTGATTGTCTAATCAAAACGGATGTTCTAGCTCCTGGATGCTTGCTTCAGTCCATATATGGATCGCCGAAGCTTGCATATTTTGGTTTTGTCAACCGATGTGAAACCTTCAGGTTGTATCATGTATACATCCTCAAGCAGGTTTCCATTAAAAAAAGCTGTTTTCACATCCATTTGCCATATCTCATAATCATAATGAGCTGCTATGGCCAGGAGTATCCGAATGGATTTAAGCATAGCTACTGGCGAATAGGTTTCATCATAATCAATTCCTTGTTTCTGACGATATCATTTTGCCACTAATCTAGCCTTAAAGGTAACAACATTACCTTCCATGTCGGTTTTCTTCTTGAAAACCCACTTGCACCCTATGGGCTTAATCCCTTCAGGTGGGTTAACCAAGTCCCATACTTGATTTTCGTACATGGAATCCATTTCCGACTTCATGGCTTCAAGCTATTTATCCCTTTCTGAATTTTTCAGAACATCTTCATAACTGATAGGTTCGTCATCGTTAATGAGTAACACGTCGTTCGATTCACTTATGAGAAATCCGTATCTCTCTGGAATATTGTGTGTCCTGTCAGACCTACGAAGAAGTGGTGTTGTTTTAGGTTCAATTGATAGCTCATCATTATGAGTTATTGGTTGTGGGTCTAGACTAGGTGTCTCTGTAATGTCTATTGGAGTTCCTTGAGCTTCTTCAAGTTCAATATTACTCCCACTGTTTTCTTGTAAAAGAAATTCTTTTTCTAGAAATACAGCATGTCTTGAAACAAACACCTTTTGTTCCAAGGGATGATAGAATTGGTAACCTTTCGTTTCCTTAGGGTATCCAATAAATAGACATTTATCAGACTTAGCATCCAATTTGTCTGATACAATCCGTTTTACATAAGCAGGACAACCCCATATATTTAGGTGAGATAAATGAGGTTTCTTACTATTCCATGTCTCATATGGAGTAGCAGAGACTACCTTGGTCGGGACTCTGTTTAGCAAGTAAACAGCTGTCTTAAGCGCATAGCCCCAAAAGGATTTTGGAAGAGTTGCATGATTCATCATAGATTTAACCAAGTCCATCAAGGTTCAATTACGCCTCTCAGATACACCATTATGCTGTGGTGTATAAGGCGGAGTCCATTGAGACAATATTCCATTGTCCCTAAGATAATCTTGAAACTCTTGACTTAAGTATTTACTACCCCGATCGGATCGAAGTATCTTAATACTTTTGCCAAGCTGTTTCTCTACTTCACTTCTGAGCTCTTTGAATTTCTCAAAAGCTTCAGATTTGTGTTTCATTAAGAACACATACCCGAATCGTGAGTGATCATCGATAAAGGTAATGAAGTAGCTATAGCCTCCTTGTGCAAGAGTTGACATTGGTCCACATACATCAGTATGTATTAGACCAAGCAATTCTCCCACTGGATTACCTTTTCCGGAAAAGGGTAATTTGGCCATCTTGCCTTTTAAGCACGATTTGCATGTATCAAATGAACCGGGTTCAAATGATTCCAGAATTCCACATCGGTGTAATTTGGTCATGCGTTTCTTACTTATATGGCCAAGACGACAATGCCACGTATAGGAGTCTATTTGATTATCTATTCGAGCACGTTTGTTGCTAACTTCGATATTGAAAACGTCACCGGATAAATCTAACGTGTAGATACCATTGCACAAAGTTCCAGTCCCATAAAGAACGCCATTTAAAGTTATGTAACAACAATTGTTACTAAAAGTTAAATGATAACCCTTTTCATTCAAACATGAAATAGATACAATGTTCTTTATTAACAAAGGAACAAAATAACAATTATCCAATTCTAAGACACGTCCAGCAGGGAGCTTTAGCAAATATGTTCCAATGGCAATAGCAGCAATCTTTGCTCCATTTCCAACTCGCAAATTCGCTTCTCCTTTGACGAGTCTTCTTCTATTCCTTAGCCCCTGTATGTCATTACATATATGTGAGCTACACCCAGTATCAAGTACCCAGGTGGTTGAGGAAATAGAGTGACATTCAATAACGAAGATACCTAAAGTGGATGGGGCATCGGATGCCTTCTTCTTCAAGGACTCAAGATAAACCTTGCAGTTTCTTCGCCAGTGACCCTCCTTGCCGCAGTGATGGCAAGTGCCTTTTGGTGTCTTTTCAGTCTTTTTGGCCTTTTTCTTCTTTCCCTTATTCTGTTCTTTGGCCTTCCTCTTAGAACCTTTCTTCGAGGAACCAACTAACAGTACCGTCTTCTGATCCTGCTTTACAGAAGGCTCTATAGTCTTCAGCAGGTTGAACAACTCAGGAATGGTAGTCTCCAGCTTGTTCATCCGATAGTTCATCACGAATTGTGAATAACTTTTGGGCAAACAATGCAGAATTAAGTCAATACTTAGTTCATGATCCATTGCAAAATCGAGTGTGCTCAGTCGCTCAATGTACCCCAACATCTTCAACATAAACTGTGAGACAGAAGTGCCTTCCTGCATCTTAGAGGTGAAGAGGAGTCTGGAGACCTCGAACCTTTTGGATCTCGCCTGCTCGTCAAATAACTCATGAAGATGGAAGATGATGGTATAAGCATCCATATGCTCATGCTGCTTTTGCAGCTCAGGTACCATAGCGGCTAGCATGATGCAACTCGCAAGTTCAGAATCGGTCACATGTTTCTGATAGGCCACTAACTGGTCTGGAGTTGCATTTTCTGGAGGACCGTTGGGAAGTTGATCTTCAAGGACATAAGCAAGCTTCTCTGCCTTGAGGACTATCCTCAGGTTTCGAAGCCAGCCCATGAAGTTTGGCCCAGTCAGTTTATTGGTGTCCAAAATGGAACGCAAATTCAGAGAAGACATGATCGAGTAATTATCCTAGAAATACAAATTGAGCTTATGTGAGAAGAATGACAAAGAATGCATCAACATACATTAATTAAATCCTATTTATTTTTCAAATTGAATAACCCTTTTTATCAATTCGGGAGATCGTAGGAACATCTCCAAATAGGTTGATATCCAACCATAGATAAGAACAACCATGGCTGTGGCCATCAAGTTATTCTTAGCTATGAAGGTAGGTAATTATACCGATTACATATCATATATATGTAACTATCACTTTATGCTATCAACTAATTGAATGTTTGCATAAATCATTGGGTTGTTAACTCATTAACAAGTATGCAACAATATACATAGCACCCAATTGCACCTCTCTTTACATCGACCTTGGCTGTGACACAACAAATCGATGCTCCAAGCTTAAGGCTGACCCATTAATCAAGAAATAGTTTTAATATGGTTGGAGCTCATTCAACCGTTTAGTCAGACTTGGATGTGTCCAACAACCAAAACTAAGGATTGACCTCTGACTCCAACTATATTAATTATAAACTAATTCCATGATTTGAACATGTTGAGGTTCAAGCCGGGCATGGATGTGTCCATTGTAACGACCCGGAAAATTCTCTTAATATTCTATGAAAATATTGAGCATGTTTAGATAATTTTCAAAGGATCTAGAAGTATTGATACGAACTTTGGGCTAGAAAATCCGTGTTTTCTCATTTAAATTGAGAAAACTAAGTACTAATGGGCCTTATATGGGCCTTTCTAGCACCATAATTATTGTTGGATTTTAGGAAAAAATTAGTATAAATATAAATAGTTTAGGAAAAATTAGTATAAATATAAATAGGATTTAATTAGACATATTAGCATGATTAGGGGTAAGTCTTAGCTTAATTTTCCTACTTAAATCGAGAAATTATGTACTAATGGGCTTTAAATGGGCTCCAAAAATGGGTATTAATTAGGTAAATTTTATATAAATATAAAAGAATTTTATTTAGGAATATTAGCATAATTATGGGGGATTTTAGGGGGATTTTCGAAATAAAAGGGAATTTTCGAAAATAAGAAAAAGGGGTTTAAATAAAATAAAAATAAAGATGCATGGGCCAAGGATTGAACCTTGGACCTCTTATACAACCATAAATGCTTTAACCAACTAACCTAGCAAGGAATTCTTATGAGGAAAGGAAGTGGATGATGGTTAAGTAGTAGAAGAAGATGAAGGGCCATGGAAAACTCTTCATTTGCCTCTTTAAAGGAGCTATAAAGAGGGGGTTTGGGGGGTTACTTCTCTTCATCATCAAGTGCATTTGCTCCCCTCCTCCCTCCTCATTCTATCCGAAACTCTAAGGAAGAGTTCCCCCTTGGAAAAGCTTCCACCAAGGCTCCATCACCCAAGATCTAAAGTTCTTACAAGGATTCAAGGACTAAGTGTGGTTAAGAGACATCAAGTCTTCTTCCTTCTCTCCATCCCAGGTCTAAAAATTTAGAAACCCCAATGTAAGACTCCCTCACCTGTGGTATAATAGTTATCTATGATCTCCATGATTTTTAGCATGATATATGGGTTAGTTTTTGGATGTGATGTTGAAAGGAAAGAAAAACCAAGGTCCTTAAGTTTATGGATTTCGGCCAGCATGATTTAAAAGTCTATAAATATGCTAAAAATCTTTATAATGTTATTTGATGTTCCCTTATGATGTGTAGAGGTTAAGTATAATTTTTGGGAATTTTTGGAGTACCCTAGGACTCCCTAGGGTTTCGGCCAACATGAAAGAAATAAAACCAAGGACCCTAAGTTTAAGGGTTTCGGCCACCATGATTTAAAGGTCTATAATTATGCCAAAAATCTGTATAATGTTATGTGATGTTCCCTTATGATGTTTAGAGGTTAAGTATAATTTTTGGGAATTTTTGGAGTACCCTAGGACACCCTAAGGTTTCGGCCAACAACAAGGACCCAAACCAAGCACCCTAGAGACCCTATGGGTTTCGGCCACTATGATTTAGGGTTCATGGGGATGCTAAAAATTTGGATGATGTTGTTTAATGAACTCTCATGATGTTTAGAGATTACATGTAATTTCTGGGAATTTTTGGGGTGCCATAGGATACCCTAGGGTTTCGGCCAACATCAAGAACCCATGTGTAGGGTTGAGTTTCAAACCCCAAGTATATGTTTGATGTATTAACATGATTTAAGGGAGATGGAGGGTGTTTATGTGGATGTCTCACATGGCCTAGAGACCCTATAGGTTTCGGCCCAGTACCCTAATAGGGTGGAAAGTTAGGACTTATTCCAAGTAAGGGTCCCAATGGCCCTATGGTAAAGGGTGATTGGTATTTAAACAATGGTTTGGGGGTTTAATGGAATTTTTCCCATACCCCCATGGCCTTGAAGTTTCGGCCAAGAGGAGGATTAGGGCTAAAGGATTAGGGTTGGCCTTAAGTATGGGATCAAAGGGTCCTTAAGTAAAATGGAAGAGTTTCATGTTAACCAAACCATTAGTTATATGTCAAGATTTATATGATTAGGTCATGAATGTTTAAGATGAATGCCATGTCTTATGAATGATATGTATGTATGCCATGATTTATGAATGATATGTATGAATGCCATGATGTATGAATGATATGTATGAATGCCATGTCTTATGCATGATATGTATGTATGCCATGTTTATGAATAATGTGTACCTATGCCATGTTATGAATGAAAGATGATGCTTATGTCTTTAAGGCATAAATATGCTAAACGGCATGGTCGATGGTCGACGGTACGACGGTCGTGAGGACCGGTAAATGGGCCGGTAGACGGGCCGAGCCGTAACAAGTTATGTTATGATAAAGATGCCATGAATGTCTTATGAATGATGAAGCATGTAAAGTATCTTACTTTAAGGATGGGCTTGTACCGGACCGAAGTATGGGTCCAAGGGATGGGCACCTTAAGAACGCCCCGGTTCTGGACTACCGACTATGCTGTCCACGGTTCTGGCACTACCGTAGCTGTGCAACAGGGATGGGCACCTTAAGAACGCCTCGGTTCGGGGACTACCGACTATGCTGTCCTTACCCTAGTAGGTCGAGGCTAGCTACCTCGTATTTACTTAGGGATGCGCGCTTATGATGTATGTATGTGGTACAAGCCAGGGCCCAATGATATGATGAATATGTTTAAGCATTAAAAGCATGTTTTCAAGATTAAGCATCCTTATATATATATATATATATATATATATATATATAATATATATATATATATATATATATGCACGATTGCCACATGCATCCATTCATGTTATGCATTATGTTATGAAAAGTATGTTTACGAAAAGTGTGTTATGAAGGTATGTTCATGCCATGATTTCATTTATGTTTATGCTATGATTTTATTTATATTTATGCCATGATATTATTTATGTTTATGCCATGATATCATTTATGTTTATGCCATGATATTATTTATGTTTATGCCATGATGTTATTTATGTTTATGCCATGATTTTATGCTAGTTTAGAATGCTATGCTTTAATTATGTTTATGTTAGTTTAGGTTGCCATGATTTTATTTATGTTCACGTTAGTTTAGGATGCCATGATTTTATGCTAGTTTAGAATGCCATGCTTTAATTATGTTTATGTTAGTTTAGGATGCCATGATTTTATTCATGTTCATGTTAGTTTAGGATGCCATGATTTTATGCTAGTTTAGAATGTCATGCTTTAATTATGTTTATGCTAAGTTAGGATGCCATGAGTTTATTGATGTTTATGTTAGTTTAGGGTGCCATGGTTTAATTATGTTTATGTTATGTTAGAATGCCAATATTTTATTCATGCTCATGCTAGTATGGGATGCCATGATTGTAATTAGATTTTTCATGCCATGAATGTTTACGACGTTTATGTCTATATCAAGTATTATGCCATGCTATGAATGTTTACGATGTTTATGTCATGTCAAGTATTATGCCATACCTGAATGTTTATGGTTATGTTTATGCCATGCTATGAATGGGATGAAGCTATGTCCATGACATGTCAAATGAATGCTAAGTGATGATAAGGATGATGTTCTAAGTAAAGCGCTAAGTGTGCTAATGTTTTATATGTTTATGATTAAGTGACGGATGGTTTTAGTGAGTAGGAAAGAGTCTTACTAAGCTTGTGTGCTTATAGTCTTATTTTCTTATACCGCAGATCACGCAAGGGAACAGTAAGGAAGCAGCAGGAGGGCATTGCAGAATGTGTGTGATAGTGACTTGGCCAAGAGACCATATGTTTGCTTGTCTTATGATAGAACTTTACCTTTACTACTAAGTACTTGAATATGACTCTATGACATGATGCTAAAGTATGACATGATGCTAAGTATGACATGATGCTAAAATATGACATGATGCTAAGTATGTTATGATGCTAGGAATAGTTGAAAGTGCATGTAGGTGTAAGTTTAAAGTTTTCCGCTGCATTGTGATGTCTACATGCCCTAAGTATGTTAACGTAACGCCGCTTTATGGTGGTAAAAGAAAAAAAAAGCGGGTGTTACATCCATCAACCCAAACGAGAAACAAAACTCCGGTTCTAACCATATTAATGGAAGGTGTTGGCCTTAATATTTTGTAAGGGGTTTTAGGTCTAATCCTTTCTTTTATAAGCACATTCATGACATATAATTATGTCATGTACTAACGATTTCCTTAATAAAGTATGTATGTGACTTAATTTATCAAGTCCCATTAATTGAATTAGGAACCAGATTTCCTAATTCTAATTTCATACTTTATTCAAGGAATTGTTTTGGGAAACAATTTCCTAAATTGTCATAATCAATTTCGGAAATAATATGTTTAAGACTTTGATTTCTCTAAATCAAATCTTATTAAATTAAGAGACAGATTCTCTTAATTCAACCACATATTATTTTCATGAAAATCTTATTTAAGAAAACTCTATAGGAAACCATTTTCCTAATTAATTTTGGAGACAACAATATGTAAGAGCATCACCTCTTAAATCAAATAAGGAAATTATCGTTTGAGAATCACCTCAAAATTTCCAAGATTTGATTACATATTTTATTTATGGATTTATTAATTACAACGAATTATTTTCTTTGGGTGGCTCCCCGAGGCTCAGATACCCAAAAAAAAGGAATTTGTTGTAAATCTAATTTGGTCCGCTCCCCGAGGCGTAACCAAATTAAACATGACAATTTTATTCAAAATGGGAAATTAAATTACAACAACTAACTTTAATTTGGACGGCTCCCCGAGGCTCAATCCAAAATAAAGAATTTTATTAATAATTTAAAACCAATTCGAATTTAATTGTCAATTAATGATCCATAAATTTGTCTAGACTTTCTTGAAAGAAAGTGCCCAAAATTGCGAGATTTCATAATAGGTTTTCAGAATAATTGTAAGTTTCTGGTACAAAGAAAACTTACATATTTCCAAAATTGGAAAATTTCCAAAACAGGAAATTTCCAAAATTGGAAAGTTTCCAAAAATGGGAAGTTTTCACAATTATCATAAAATTTCAGAAACTAGGATATTTCAAAAGTTTGCGAAATTTCATGAGGATTTCCAAACTTTGAAATTCCTAAATCTAAAATTTATCATAATTGGAAAGTTTCCATAATTGGAAAATTTTCCAAAATTGAGATCATGACAATGTTTTCCGCAAAACAATTATATAATTATGTTGAACACTAACCGGCTCTGATACCACTGTTAGGACCGGGTGCATGTTGACATGGATACGGGTTCGTAATTTTAAAATTTAATTACGTGCAGCGGAAGGTTTAGCATAAATAATTTCTCAAATTATTCTAACCACGTATCTAGCATGCAACCTTATATTGTGGAGACATGATCATACATTTAAAATTTTGCAGAAAGTAAACTAATTTACTTAATACCTTGCGTAACTCGAAGAAAGGGACTAGATCCAACTGTAGCATCCCTTGGAAGCTCCGCCTCTATTCGCGTCCATGCAGAGTTTTCTTCGGGATGACTTCGCAAAGCCATGAGTTTCGTGCCGACAAGAACTACTAGATTCTCCAAAGGCACGACAAGAATACCAAGAGAGAGATGGAAAGACTAACCACCAAACGAAGAACGGAATCAAGATTCCGGGAGGAAGGAAGGAGTCGCGCCCGCTTCTTCTTCTTCTTCGGCCTCTTCTTGGTGGTGGAAGCTCACGGCAAGGGGAAGGGCTCTAGGGCCGGCGGCACTAGAAGAGGGAGAGGGAGAGAAGGAGAGGGAGAGAGGCTAGGCAAGAATCCTTGATCTCTTAGATTAATTTCCAAGCCTTGCCTTGGTGCCTTTATATAGTAGCCTCTTAATCGCCAAGTCTCCTCTTAACGGAATAAATTTTCATAAGAAATTTATCTTATAAATTTTTCTATGAATTATTCCATTATGCCAAGTTTTTATTATAACTTAATTTATAATAAAAACAACCATGTCTCCCCTTTTATTATGGAAAGAAATTTCTTTATATAAATTTCTTTATCATGGTAAATCAATCCTTTATTGATTTTATAAAATAAAATAAACCAATCCAAGGTTCATTTTAATTTCCATGAAAAATAAATCTCTTTATATAAATTTCTTTATATAAATTCTTTATATAAATTTCTTTATACATAATTTTATAAAACAAACCACGCGCGGTTTATTTTATAATTTGAACCAAACAATTTGGTTCTCCCCTTTTATTGTGGCCGGCCAAACAAAGAGGGTGGGGACCCTCTTTGGCCGGCCAAACCCAAGCCGAAACCGTACGAATTAAACTCATTTAATTCGTCCAATAAGTCTTCAAAAGACTTAGCCATTTTATGCTTCCGATGCGTCTCTGAAAAATTCAGATTCGACTTATCTCTCTTGATCAGAAAATCTAATTTTCAACTCGTTTTAAATCCTTTGGATTACTCGTAGTGCGTGTGACTAAATAGGCTTTCGATTTATGTTGGCCGTCTATAATTAACCAATTATAGAACGATCATGAGTGGCACCTAGTAGTACATCATGATCCCCAATTAATCGAAAGATCAACGGTTGACCTAAGAAACTATTCTGAAACCCTTCAGCAGCTTTAATGAATCGTGCCTCTTCCCTTCACCATCTTATACCCACTTGGTTCAGGACATGGTCTATGTGTGTCAGTCCCCACTAGGCTGACTACGTCACACCTAGCCCTAGTAATGTATTTCTCGTCCAACGGATTCTAATTACTCTCATGTATTTCAGAGATTCATACTCTGAACATGTCATGCTCTGGCCAGAGGCTTCGAGTAACAATCCGACGATAGGCCTTGGGTATACATCTCCTCGCAAGGAGTGGTGAATCCTTTGTAGGCTGTTCAAACATCTTCGGTCACTTCGACTTATCCCCAACTATCTTGGGTCCACACCTCCTTTGATATGCTTTCTTAAGATGTCAAAGTATAAGTCTCCATGACCAAGATGACTTGAACACCGCAAGTCAAAGGAACATCGCACTTAAGCTGCAGTAAGAACTTTCATTGACATATCTATATGCAGATTACCATATGAAGTTTTACAGCTAGTCACTCCGATGAACTAGTTCCCTTAACTAGCATTCATGTTTATCTCCGGACATCCCAATGTCACCAGCCAGTGAGAATCAGCTGATTAGAGAATAACCCATGCTAGTCTCAATAGAATTGATAGTGTCTGTATCTATCAATTCATCGACTAGGGACAATTTCAATACTTCACAATTGCACATGTAGAGATAATCACTAGTTGTGAATTCATCACAAATTCTCTCATGTTGTGAATTGTATTGCGGACATTCAGTAAATGAGTTTAAGATCTCAATCAAATACATGAACATGTATACTCAAATAGTGAATATTCATTTATTAAAGTAAATGATTACAATCATAAGGCGATTGCCTTAGGACACTTCTCTCATATTACTAACAACAATGACTTTGGCAAACCTACTGTTCGGCTCCTGATCGGTCTGGTGACCGATCAGGGAGCTTACAGTGACTTTGGGAACCTTACTGCTCGGCTCCTGATCGGTCTGGTGACCGATCAGGGATACTATTCATATCGTTCTGGTGATCGATCAATTGACGCAGGTTTCTCACTATAACCGATCAGGCTGGAGCCTGATCGGACAGGAAGTATCCTGATCGGTCCCCAGATCGAACAGGCCACAACCTGATCAGTCTGGTGACCGATCAGGGGTGTGGCAGAAAGAAGCTGGAGGAAACCCGGCTGGTGCTGGATCGGTCTGGTGACTGATCACCAGAAAGTCAGGATTTCGGATTTCTCACTGGGGACCAACCAGGCTGGAGCCTGATCGGTCTGAACCCATCCTGATCGGTCTGGTGACCGATCAGGAGTCCCTCTGATCGGTCTGGTGACCGATCAGTAGCTGGCAGCTTTAATTCAAAAACGCTATCAGAGTTCTGATTGCGTTCTGTTTCTCTTCTGATCACCACTGTTATGTTCTGATGTTCTGTTGATTTGCTGTTCTAATGAGCTGCTAAGTGTGTAGATGAATCAGGTTTACACAAGGAGAGTCAAACAGAGACTTTTGCTACATCAGGTTTGGCAGGGATCCATCTCAGGTTGCAACGGATGCTGGCGCTGCTGGAGCTGCTGACTGGGGCTCGTCTAAGGGAAGCTCAGGGAGTCCAGGAGAGCTCAGTGGTAGGTGGGCAGTTGCAGTTGAGCAGCTAGGAGTTGTAGAGAGGTGGTTGTGACTTGGCGATCAGTGGGAGAGGCTTAAGGGCTTTGTAGCGATGAAGCCTTAGAAGAACACTTGATCACTTCTCTAGTTCTTACGACAAGCTGCTTCTCCATCTGTTGTGCACTACTCTGAATCTTGAAGCAACTGAAGCTTACTCTTTGAGTGATCTGTTGATCCACGACTTGAGCACTGAGAAGAAGTAGAGAGCTTGGCGAGTCCATCAGCAAGGCACGAAGAGCAGGGAGGTCTTGCGTGAGGTTTGTGCTGAGTGGAGCTCGGGGAAAGAGTTCTCTTGTGTTTCTTCTGTCCTAAGTGCTTTGTAAGCCTTCTTGTGGTTCTTGTGCTTATTTTCATTATTCTGTTGAACCCACTGTGGAGAGGTTACTCCACCGAGAAGGTGGTTACATTTGGTATCCGAATTTTCGGGGCGTGATCTGCCGACGATCAAGGGATCGCCCACCTCACGGGCACGCCAAGGAGTAGGGGTAAGTTATCCCCGAACCTTGTAAATCCTCCTTGTTAGCGTTTTTGGGTTGTTTTTCATTTCTGCAGTTCTACTCTGTTTTGCATTTCTTCCGCTGTGCTACTAACCCTTGAAGTGCAGAAATCTGTTAAGTGAAAGCGATTTTTGTGTCTGGCTATATTCACCCCCCCTCTCTAGCCATCCAAGTTCCAACAAGTGGTATCAGAGCTTGGAGCTCTGTTCAAGCGGCTTAACATCCGTGAGTTATCAACAATGGCTTTGAGAGAAGGATTTAGCACCACCCGACCCCCTTCTTCGATGGATCCGATTTTCAATATTGGAGGTCTCGCATGGAATACTATCTCAAGACCGACATAGGTATGTGGTTCTCGGTGAAGGATGGTTTCACCCCTCCAAGAGATGTGGAGGGAAAAGAATTGGAGTCCTCACGGTGGTCGGCCGAACAAACACGAAAAGTAGAAGCCGATGCGATGACGGTGGTGACTTTGCAATGTGGAATGAACAAAGACCAACTAATCAAGGTTGGTCCCTTTATAAGCGCAAAGGATTTGCGGAATAAACTCATCGAGCTTCATGAGGGCACCCGAGACTCGAGAATAGCCAAGAGGGACTTGTTCCTCAACCAACTGCAAAACTTCGCCATGAAGGAGAGTGAAACGGTAAGTGAACTTCATAGTAGGTTCAAAGAAGTCCTCAACGGTCTCCATTCCATTGACGAAAAGGTCGAGAACCGCGACCTTGTGAGGTATGTGTTAAAAGCTTTTCCAAGGAATGCATTGTGGTCATCCATGGTGGATGCCTACAAGGGTTCTAAGGATTTATCAATTGTAAAATTAGATGATCTATTTTGTGAAATGGAGCTCCATGAAATGGCTAACAAAGGCCCCAAGGAGAAGGGGATTGCTCTTATGGCAGGGGAAAAGACCAAGAAGAAGGAGAAGAAGAAGGAGAAGGAAGTCTCTTCATCTTCATCTTCATCCGAGTCCGAGTCCGAGGAGGATGGCAACAGGTCTTCTTCCTCCGAGATGGCAAACTTTGTTAGGAGAATGATGAGGAAGAGTCGGCGCTTCAAGGGTAAAGGTAACCCTAGTGAAGTTAAAATTGATAAGTCTAATGTTACTTGTTATGAGTGTAGCAAGAAAGGGCACTTTAAGAAGGACTGCCCAAAACTCAAGAAGAAGGAGGAGAAATCAAAGAAAAAGAAGAAGGCCTTGAAGGCCACATGGGATGAATCATCCTCTAGTTCATCCGAAGAAGAGAAGGAGGAGAAGAGTACACGCCATGTAGCACTCATGACCCTTGAAGATCAAGAGAGCAGTGATGAATCCATGGACTCATCAAACGCGACTTTATCATCTTCGGATGATGAAGAGGTAATCTCTCCCAAATTAGACAAATGCTATAGAACCATTGCATGTTTAACCGAATTGTTGAAAAAGTCAAAAAGAAAAGTTAAATCATTGAAAGTAGAGGTTGAACAACTAAAATCCTCTAGGGATGAGGATATTGATGATTTGCATGTAGAAATGTTAGAAGATGAGAACAAATCATTGAAGAGTGAGGTTGAGAGACTCAAGAGTGTTCTTGAGAAGTTCTCAACTAGCTCTAAGACGTTAGATATGATTTTGAATGCACAAAGGGCGGTTTACAATAGGGCCGGTATTGGTTACCGACCCAAAGATTCCTTAATATCTAGGACTGATGTTAGACCACTTAAGACTCCTAGGGTTCAAAAGAAAGTGGTCAAGGTATGGGTGCCTAAGTCTTGCATAGTAGGTGCTTTAGGTCCCAAGATTTGGGTACCTAAATCCTCTATTTTTTGTATTGTGTAGGTCATGATTGAGGGGGATCATCTATCAATTTGGTTCGTTGATAGTGGGTGCTCCAAACATATGACCGGTGATAGATCTTTATTCACTACCCTTCAAAGAAAAAGTAGAGGTAATGTTTCTTTTGGTAACAATGGTAGTCTTAAGGTTATAGGGATAGGAGACATTCAAATATCCGAATGTCTTAGGATTAAGAATGTCCTTCTAGTCAAGGGGATGACATTTAATCTCCTAAGTGTCAGTCAATTGTGTGATGCGGGTTACACAATTGATTTTCAATCAAGTCAATATCTAGTTAGACAACATGACACCTTTGACACGGTACTAGTAGGCACAAGAGTTGATAACATTTACCAAGTTTCTTTTAAAAGTGCTACTAATGCTTTTGTTAAGTGTTTCATGTCAAGAGAAGATGAGTCTAATCTTTAGCACCGGAGACTAGCACATGCCAACTTGAAGAATATCCGGAAATTGGCCAATAAGGGATTAGTTCGTGGCTTACCAAGCATCAAGTATGAAAAGGACAAACTTTGTGATGCATGTCAAATGGGTAAGCAAACAAAATCTGCACATAAAGGTAAAAGCGTTGTAAGTACTTCTACCACTTTGGATTTACTTCACATGGACTTGTTTGATTGTAGTACAATTGTATCCTTGAATGGTAGTAGATATTGTTTTGTGATCATTGATGATTTTACTAGATATACATGGACCTATTTTCTAAAATATAAGGATCAAACCTTAGATGTTTTTATTTCATTTTGTAGAAGGGTTGAAAATGAAAAATCATCAACGATTAAAACAATAAGGAGTGATCATGAAGGTGAATTTCAAAATCAAAGATTTTTAGAGTTTTGTCAAGAGAGAGGGTATAGACACAAGTTCTCCACTCCTAGAACACCACAACAAAATGGTGTTGTAGAGAGGAAGAACCAGGTCTTACAAGAGGCCGCACAAAGCATGCTCAATGAGTACTCATTACTGGGGTATTTATAGGCTGAAGTTGTGAACACAGCTTGCTAAGTGCAAAACTGAGTACTCATCCATAGATTTCTAGGGAAGACTCCTCATGAACTTTAGTTTGGAAAACCACCTACAGTTAAACATCTTAGGGTGTTTGGTTGTAAGGTGTTTATTCTAAACACCAAGGACCATCTTGGAAAGTTCACAGCAAAAGCTGATGAAGGGATACTGGTCGGGTACTCCCTAGTCAGCAAAGCTTACCGAGTTTACAACAAAAAATCTAGATTGGTTGAAGAGTCTTCTGATGTTGTTTTTGAGGAAATTCGAAAAGTAAATGATCAATCAGAAGATGTAGAAGGAGTTCAATTCGAACTTAGGAAACTAAGTTTGGATGGAGGTCCAAGTGTTGTAGATGGTGGTGATGAGTCTGATGACGGTGAGCCTAGACAACCCATAGATCAGCCGGATCCTGAGGCTGAGCCTGTGTCTAGTGACACCATCCATGAAGCACCACCAACACCAAGGCAAACTAGGTTAGCCTCTAGTCATCCCCAAGACCAAATTGTTGGAGACGCCCATAATGGGGTTAGGACTAGATCATTCTTTAGGAATGAGGCTAATGAAGTTGCCCTAATTTCCGAAATTGAACCTAGAAAAATTGACGAAGCATTAAATGATCCCGATTGGATCATTGCCATGCAAGATGAATTAGGTCAATTCGAGAGGAGTCAAGTTTAGGACTTGGCCCCTAGACCTAAAAAGTCCACCATTATTGGAACTAAATGGGTCTTCAAAAACAAATTGAACCATAAGGGAGAAATCATAAGAAACAAGGTACGCTTAGTAGCCAAGGGCTATAGTCAAGTTGAAGGCCTTGATTATGATGAGACCTATGCTCCCGTGGCACGATTAGAGTCTATCCGGTTGATGCTTGCATTTGCAGCACACCGTGGTTTCAAACTTTATCAAATGGATGTCAAATCGGTCTTTCTAAATGGTTTAATAAGAGAAGAGGTCTATGTCGAACAACCTCTGGGGTTTGAGAGTTTCGAATTTCCAAACCACGTGTTCAAACTTAAGATGGCACTCTACGGCCTTAAACAAGCTCCTAGGGCTTGGTATGAAAGGTTGTCGACATTTCTTATTGAAAAAGGTTTTGTAGGAGGACAAATAGACCCTACACTATTTCTATGGCGAGATTGTGACAATATATTTATAGCCCAAGTATATGTCGATGACATAATTTGTGGCTCAAAAAATAAGGGTTATTTGAATGAATTTATTGGACACATGGAGAGTAAATTTGAGATAAGTCTTGTGGGAGAGTTGACTTTCTTCCTTAGACTCGAAATCAAGCAAACTTGAGAAGGAATCCATGTGCACCAATCAAAATACACTCAAGAGATGCTCCGGAAATTTAACATGAGTGATTCTAAAGAGGTAACCACTCCCATGGCTACAAATACAAGGTTAGACAATGATGAGAGTGGTAAACCAGTTGACCTAACTCAATATCGGAGTATGATAGGTAGTTTGCTATACCTCACAGCTAGTCGACCTGATATACTCTTTGCTGTGGGTATGTGCGCTAGGTATCAAGTATGTGCCAAGGAATCTCATTTGATTGCTGTCAAGAGAATTTTGAGATATCTTAAGGGCACAATTGGAGTTGGTCTTTGGTACCCCCATACCGA
Organism: Boesenbergia rotunda; assembly: GCA_024364735.1. NCBI lineage: Eukaryota > Viridiplantae > Streptophyta > Magnoliopsida > Zingiberales > Zingiberaceae > Boesenbergia > Boesenbergia rotunda. Next base: position 52,851 of record JAGFNQ010008882.1, on the reverse strand, counting down.
GTCATTTGACCTAATTGGCTACACCGATTCCGACTATGCTGGGTGCAAGTTGGATCGGAAGAGCACGAGTGGGGCTTGCCAATTATTAGGACCATCATTAATTAGTTGGTCAAGTCAGAAGCAACATTGTGTTGCTCTCTCCACGACCGAGGCAGAATACATTGCCATGGGAGAGAGTGTATCACAATTGTTGTGGATGATTCATACACTAAAGGACTATGGATTAAGCTACAAGGGTGTGCAAGTGTTGTGTGACAACATTAGCACCATAAACCTAACCAAGAATCCAGTTCATCATTCTAGGACCAAGCATATTGAAGTGCGTCACCACTTCATTAGAGATCATGTTGCTAGAGGAGATATTGTACTCTCACATGTAGAGTCAAAATCAAATCCAGCGGACATTTTCACTAAATCACTCCCCGAGAATGAGTTTAGTTTCTTACGAAGGGAATTGGGAATGTGTCGCGCTTCATAGGATTGAAAAGCATTCAAAATCCTTCATGATCAATTCGAATTGTTGGGAACAATTTTTGGGCAACTTGGGGACATCTTACACAAACTATAAAGTTTAACAAAATGTTTTTGTTTGCTAGAAATGGGGTGAGATGCTAGGATGAACCTAATTCCTCAAAATGTCAATGCGTCCCTTGAGAAATTAAGTTGACGAGATAACAATCATTAAGTTGACCAAGTATGGGGAAAACCAATGCATAACATATGTGTATTTGGCTCCATGATCATACTTGGACATTCCAATCAAGGAAACATGATTGGAGACTTATTTTGATACAAACTTGGTTAAACATTGAATGAATGTTTTGTTGGGACCGGGTGCATGTTGACATGGATGCGGGTTCGTAATTTTAAAATTAATTACGTGCAACAGAAGATTTAGCATAAATAATTTCTCAAATTATTTAACCACACATCTAAGCATGCAACCTTATCTTGTGTAGACATGATCATATATTTAAAATTTTGCAGAAACGTAAACTAATTTACTTGTTACCTCGCGTAACTCGAAGGAAGGGACGAGATCCAACCGTAAGAGTCCCTTGGAAGCTCCGCCTCTATTCGCGTCCACGCCGAGTATCTTTGGGATGACTTCGCAAAGCCACGAGTTTCGTGTTCTCGAGAACTACTAGATTCTCCGAGAACATGACAAGAAAAACCAAGAGAGAAGTAATCACATCGGAAAAACTCACCACCAAGGTTGGCCGGAATCACAATTTCGACGAGAAGGAGGAAGATGACATGCGCCCAATCCCAAGGTGATGATGGCCGGAGAGGAAGATCGTCCCAACGGAAGAGCTTCGTCGCCTCGGTGCTTCTCCTTGTGCTCACGGCAAGAAGAAAGGGGGAGAGGCTTGTGGCCGACCAAGAGGAAGAAGGGAGGAGAGGGAGAGAGGCCAAGCAAGAATACTTGGATTATTTCGAATGAATTCCAAGCCTTGCCTTGGGTCCTTTATATAGTGGCCTCTCAACCGCCAAGTCTCTTTTTTCTTATGGAATAAATTTTCATATGAAATTTATCATATAAATTTTCTATGACTTATTCCATCATGCCAAGTCTTGATTTTATATCATGGTTAAAATCATATTTTAATTCATGATAAAAATCAACCAAGTCTCTTTTTTTCTTATGGAATAAATTTTCATAAGAAATTTATCATATAAATTTCTTTATATAAATTTCTTTATATAAATTTCTTTATCATGGTAAATCAATCCATGATTGATTTTATAAAATAAAATAAACCAATCCACGGTGTCTTGGTTGGAACTCTTCCAACTTATTGCGCCTCTATTCAAGATAAATACGTATCCAGACTGAGATTTGGAGTCATCCTTATCTGTCTAGAAACTGGCATCTGTATACCCACGTATCACCATATCATCTTCTCCATATATTAGGAACACACCCTTAGTTCTTCTTAAGTACTTAAGGATTGTCATGACAGCCGCCCAATGATCCATTTCTGGATCCGACTGGTATCTACTCGTGACTCTCAGAGTATACGATACATCGGGCCTAGTACATAACATAGCATACATGATAGATCCTATCACGGATGCATAAGGAATCTTATTCATGCAAATCCTCTCGTCTTCTGTGCGCGGACACATAGACTTTGAAAGGTTGATCCCACGCCTGATGGGAAGGTAACCTTTCTTGGATTCCGACATGCTAAACCTTTTTAGCACTCGGTCTATATATGTAGACTGCGAAAGACCAATCAATCGTTTTGATTTATCTCTATAGATTCTAATCCCAAAGATATAGGTTGCTTCTCCCAGGTCTTTCATGGTGAAAGTTTTGGACAACCAAATTTTAACTGACTGTAAGACTGATATATCGTTTCCTATAAGTAATATGTCATCGACATATAACACTAGGAATACGACTGCACTCCCACTAACCTTCTTGTACACACAAGGTTCGTCAGGATTTTGTGAGAAATCAAACTCTTTGATTGTCTCATCAAAACGGATGTTCCAGCTCCTGGATGCTTGCTTTAGTCCATATATGGATCGTCGAAGCTTGCATACTTTGGTTTTATCAACCGATGTGAAACCTTCAGGTTGTATCATGTATACATCCTCTGTAACGACCCGGAAAATTCTCTCAATATTTTCTTTAAAAATATTGATCATGTCTAGATAGTCTTGAGGAACCTAGAAATACTAGTACGACCTTTAGCCTAGTTATCCATGATTTTTCCCTATTTAAATTGAGAAGCTAAGTACTAATGGGCCTTATATGGGCTTTTCTAGTACCATGGTTATTAGTGGATTTTAGATAGAATTTAATATAAATATAAATTGGTTTTAATTAGGAATATTAGCATAATTATGGGTGAGTCTTAGGGGAATTTTTGAAATTAAAAGAAAAATATAAATAAAATGAAGTAAAAATAAAGTGCATGCGCCTAGGATTGAACCTTGGACCTAATGTAATACCATGCATGCACTAACTAATTCACCTAGCAAGGGAGTGCTAGTAGAGAATGAAGTGGATTTCATTTAAAGGTAGGGGATGTGAAGAGGCAACATGTGAAGAAGATGAAAAGGCACTTGTGAAGAGACAAAAGGGCATTATAAATAGATCTCTTCTTCTTCCTCCTCCTTCTTGCCGAGACCACCAAGGAGTTTTTCCTTGGGAAAACTCCACAAGGAGACTCCCTCTTGAAGATCGAGGTTCTCTTACAAGGTTACAAGGGCAAGGAGGGTTCAAGTGTCAAAGAGGTTTTCAATTTCTTTCTCTATTCAAGGTTTATAACCGAGATCAAGAAAGGTAAGACTCCCTCACCTGTGGTATGATAGTTCCCCTTGATGTTTATCATATTATGAAGTTCGTTTAGGTTTTATGTTGAGGAAAAACCATGATCTTGGCCCTTGAACTTTCGGCCACCATGTTTTTGGGTTCAAAAATGATGTTAAAAATATCTCTCATGTTTTCTAATGTGTTCTCATGATGAATATAGAATAGAATATAATTTTGGGAAATTTGTAGGGTACCCTAGGACCCTTTAGGGTTGGGACCTTCACCATGAGTCCATGGTTAGGGTTGGATCTAAACCTCCAAGTATGTATTTTGTGTATCTTCATGATACAAAAGAGGTTGAGGGTGATCTATGTGAATTTTCACAAGGCCTTGTGACTCTAAAAGTTTCGGCCAAGAAGGGTCCTAGGGCAAGGAGTTAGGGCTTCCCTCAAGTAAGGGTTCCAATGGCTTCTATGGTATGGTATGGAAGGTGTTAGATGATTAATTGGAAATTTTGGGAATTTATTCATGCACCCATGGCCCTTGTATGTTTCGGCCAACCCCATGAAGAAGGGCTAGGAGCTAGGGTTAACCCTAAACATGAGCCCTAATAGCTTCCTATGGCTTTATAAGTAATGTATGGTCTTTTCCTTATCTCATGCTACCTTATATATATGTCAATTGAATGATAGAACCCCTCCTTCAAGTTTCGGCCAAGCAATATGATTAGGGTCTAGGAGGAGTTAGAGTTTCAAGAATGATGGTTTATGGCTTATTATGATATATGTAGGTTCAAGCATGTGGTAGAAATTATGTTACCTATAACCCTAACCTTAAGTGTTATGTTTCATGTTTGATATGTTCATGTTAGATGTCATTCTTAATAGGGTTTATTCATGAATGTCTTATGTTCTATGTCATGCACTTAGATAGTATGTAACAGGTTTATAGAAGTCCCACCTATGCATGCTTGTGATAGATACTATACTTATGTATGAAATGTAATGCTTACCTTATGTATCATGATCATGCAAGCTCTATGGAATAGGATGATGGTCGAAGTAGACATGTCATGTTTAATGAATATAATGCAATGCTTACCTTATATGCCATGATCATGCAAGCACTATGAACAAGAATGATATTTTATGTAAGCATGCCATGTTTATGAATGAAGTTAATGCAAGCACTATGAACAAGAATGATGTTTTATGTAAGCATGCCATGTTTATGAATAAAGATGCATGCCAGGTTTTATGAATGAAGATAATGCTCATGCCTTTAAGGCATCATGATGCTATGCATTAAGTATGAACAATGAAAGGTCAAGTATGCTTTATGTCATGCTTCATGTAACAAAGCTATGCTATGTCTAAGTATGCTATGAATGTCCTATGAATGATGAAGCATGTAAAGTTATTTTACTTTATGAATGGGCTTGTACCGGACCGAAGTATGGGTCCAAGAGATGGACACCTTAGGAACGCCCCGGTTCTGGACTACCGACTATGCTGTCCACGGTTCTGGGACTACCGAAGCTGTCCAACAGGGATGGACACCTTAAGAACGCCCCGGTTTTGGGACTACCGACTATGCTGTCCTTACCCTAATAGGTCGAGACTAGCTACCTCGTATTTACTTAGGGATGCATGCATATGATGTATGCATGTGGTACAAGCCGGGGACCCCAATGATGTTATGATTATGTTTAAGTATTTAAAAGAAAGTATGATTTTAAATTAAGGATCCTTATGTATATGCATTTGACTCATGCATTCATTCATGCTATGCATTATGCCATGATAGTAAATGTTTATGCCTATGTTTTATGTCAAGAATTATGCCATGATAGTAAATGTTTATGCCTATGTTTTATGTCAAGAATTATGCCATAATAGTAAATGCTTATGCCCATGTTCTATGTTAAGAATTATGCCATGATAGTAAATGTTTTATGCCTATGTTTTATGTTAAGAATTATGCATGATAGTAAATGTTTTATGCTTATGTTTACTTTAAGAATATGCCTATGATTTATGTTAGGAAACATGCCATGTTAAGTATGTTTTATGTTTATATGTATGCCATGTATCATGCCATGTTAAGTATGTTGTATGTTTATATTTATGCCATGCATTATGCCATGTTAAGGATGTCTTATGTTTTATGCTTATGATTCATGTAAAGCACCAAGTCATGTTAATGTTTCATGTGCTTATGTTAAAATGACGAATGGTTTAGTGAGTAGGAAAGAGTCTTACTAAGCCTATGTGCTTATAGTTTTATTTCCTCATACCGCAGATCAAGCGAGAGGACAATAAGGAAGCAGCAGGAGGGGCAAGAATGTGTGTGTGTGGTAGTGACTTGGCCAAGGAAATACATAATTACAAGTTTTATGCTAATTTTATGATGGTGTTGTCTAAACAACTTACACTTGCTACTTGTGTGCTTGATGGATGACTATGTGACTTTATGATATGATGTTAAGTATGATGTTAAAATGATAAGTTCCCATGTCACCAAGTTAGCAAGGATAGTTAGGTGCATGTATGTGTAAGTTTAAGTTATTCCGCTGCCTTACGATGCTCACATGCACTAAGTATGTTAGCATAACGCCGCTTTATGGGAAAAAAAAAGCGGGCGTTACATCCTCAAGCAGGTTTCCATTAAGGAAAGCTGTTTTCACATCCATTTGTCATATCTCATAATCATAATGAGCTACTATGACCAGGAGCATCCGAATAGATTTAAGCATAGCTACTGGCGAATAGGTTTCGTCATAATCAATTCCTTGTTTCTGACGATATCCTTTTGCCACTAATCTAGCCTTAAAGGTAACAACATTACCTTCCATGTCGGTTTTCTTCTTGAAAACCCACTTGCACCCTATGGGCTTAATCCCTTCAGGTGGGTTAACCAAGTCCCATACTTGATTTTCGTACATGGAATCCATTTCCGACTTCATGGCTTCAAGCTATTTATCCCTTTTTGAATTTTTCAGAACATCTTCATAACTGATAGGTTCGTCATCGTTAATGAGTAACACGTCGTTCGATTCACTTATGAGAAATCCGTATCTCTCTGGAATATTGTGTGTCCTGTCAGACCTACGAAGAAGTGGTGTTGTTTTAGGTTCAATTGATAGCTCATCATTATGAGTTATTGGTTGTGGGTCTAGACTAGGTGTCTCTGTAATGTCTATTGGAGTTCCTTGAGCTTCTTCAAGTTCAATATTACTCCCACTGTTTTCTTGTAAAAGAAATTCTTTTTCTAGAAATACAGCATGTCTTGAAACAAACACCTTTTGTTCCAAGGGATGATAGAATTGGTAACCTTTCGTTTCCTTAGGGTATCCAATAAATAGACATTTATCAGACTTAGCATCCAATTTGTCTGATACAATCCGTTTTACATAAGCAGGACAACCCCATATATTTAGGTGAGATAAATGAGGTTTCTTACTATTCCATGTCTCATATGGAGTAGCAGAGACTACCTTGGTCGGGACTCTGTTTAGCAAGTAAACAGCTGTCTTAAGCGCATAGCCCCAAAAGGATTTTGGAAGAGTTGCATGATTCATCATAGATTTAACCAAGTCCATCAAGGTTCAATTACGCCTCTCAGATACACCATTATGCTGTGGTGTATAAGGCGGAGTCCATTGAGACAATATTCCATTGTCCCTAAGATAATCTTGAAACTCTTGACTTAAGTATTTACTATCCCGATCGGATCGAAGTATCTTAATACTTTTGCCAAGCTGTTTCTCTACTTCACTTCTGAGCTCTTTGAATTTCTCAAAAGCTTCAGATTTGTGTTTCATTAAGAACACATACCCGAATCGTGAGTGATCATCGATAAAGGTAATGAAGTAGCTATAGCCTCCTTGTGCAAGAGTTGACATTGGTCCACATACATCAGTATGTATTAGACCAAGCAATTCTCCCACTGGTTTACCTTTTTCGAAAAAGTTAATTTGGTCATCTTGCCTTTTAAGCATGATTCGCATGTATCAAATGAACCGGGTTCAAATGATTCCAGAATTCTACATCGGTGTAATTTGGTCATGCATTTCTTACTTATATGGCCAAGATAACAATGCCACGTATAGGAGTCTATTTGATTATCTATTCGAGCACGTTTGTTGCTAACTTCGATATTGAAAACGTCACCGAATAAACTAACGTGTAGATACCATTGTATAAAGTTCCCGTCCCATAAAGAACACCATTTAAAGTTATGTAACAACAATTGTTACTAAAAGTTAAATGATAACCCTTTTCATTTAAGCATGAAATAGATACAATGTTCTTTATTAATGAAGGAACAAAATAACAATTATCTAATTCTAAGACAAGTCCAGCAGGGAGCTTTAGCAAATATGTTCCGATGGAAACAGCAGCAATCTTTGCTCCATTTCCAACTCACAAATTCGCTTTTCCCTTGACGAGTCTTCTTCTATTCCATATCCCCTTTATGTCATTACATATATGTGAGCTACACCCAGTATCCTGTACCCAGGTGTACGAGGAAATAGAGTGACATTCAATAACGAAGATACTTGAAGAGGATGGGGCATCGGATGCCTTCCTCTTCAAGGACTCAAGATAAACCTTGCAGTTTCTTCGCCAGTGGCCCTCCTTGCCACAGTGATGGCAAGTGCCTTTTGGTGCCTTTTCAGTCTTTTTGGCCTTTTTCTTCCTTCCCTTATCTTGTGTTAGTGATATGAGAGAAGTGTCCTAAGGCAATCGCCTTATGATTGTAAACATTTATTTTAATAAATGATAATTCACTATTTGAGTATACATGTTTGTGTATTTGATTGAGATCTTAAACTCATCTACTGAATGTCCGCAATACAATTCACAGCATAAGAGAATTTGTGATGGGATCACTAGTGATTATCTCTAAATGTGCAATTGTGAAGTATTGAAAATATCCCTAGTCGATGAATTGATAAATACGGACACTATCAATTCTGTTGAGACTAGCATGAGTTATTCTCTAATCAGCTGATTCTCACTGGCTGGTGACATTGGGATGTCCGGAGATAAACATGGATGCTAGTTAAGGGAACTAGTTCATTGGAGTGACTAGCTGTAAAACTTCATATGGTAATCTATAAAGATATGTCACTGAAGTTATTACTGCAGCTTAAGTGCGATGTTCCTTTGACTTGCGGTGTTCAAGTCATCTTGGTCATGGAGACTTATACTTTAACATCTTAAGCAAGCATCTCCAAGGAGGTGTGGACCCAGGATGATTGTGTATAAGCCGAAGTGCCCGAAGATGTTTGAACAGCCTACAAAGGATTCACCACTCCTTGCGAGGAGATGTATACCCAGGCCTATCGTCGGATTGTTACTCAAAGCCTCTGGCCAGAGCATATCATGTTTAGAGTGCGAGTCTCTTAAATACATGAGAGTAATTAGAAATCCAAAGGACGAGAAAGACATTACTTGGGCTAGGTGTGACGTAGTCAGCCTAGTGGGGACTGACACAAATAGACCGTATCCTGAACCAAGTGGGTATAAGATGGTGAAGGGAATGGGGCACGATTCATTAGAGCTGCTGAAGGGTTTCAGAATTACTTCTGAGGTCAAACCGTTGATCTTTCGATTAATTGGGGGTCATGATGTACTACTAGGTGCCACTCATGATCGTTTTATAATTAGTTGATTATAGACGGCCAACATAAATCGAAAGCCTATTTAGTCACACGCACTACGAGTAATCCGAGGGATTTAAAACGAGTTGAAAATTAGATTTTCCAATCAAGAGAAATAAGTCGAATCTGAGTTAATCAGAGGCGCAACGGAAACTTAAAATGGCTAAGTCTTTTGAAGGCTTATTGGGCGAATTAAATGAGTTTAATTCGCGATCGGTTCGGCTCGGTTTGGCCGGCCAAAGAGGGTGTTAACCCCCTTTGGTTTGGCCGGCCACAACAAGGGGAAGAAACCAATTTATTTGGTTTAATTAATAAAATAAATCTAGCGCGATTTATTTTATAAATTATGGATAAATAAATTTGTATAAAGAAATTTATATAAATAAATTTATAGAAATTTATTCTTTTTATGGAAATTAAAATGATCCATGGAATGGTTTATTTTAATTTTATAAAATCAATTATGAATTGATTTTTTCATAATAAGAAAGTTTATAAATTTCTTATAAAATTTATTCCATAATTAAAGGAGAGAAGTATTTGTTTTATTATAAAGTTAGTTATAATAAAACTAGGCATAACGGAATTATTCATAAGAAAGATTATAAGATAAATTTCTTATGAAAATTAATTCCGTTAATTCCGTTAAGAGAGAGACTTGGCAAGGGAGAAGCAACTATATAAGGAACCAAAGGCAAGCCTTGAATTCCTTAATCAATTGAGTTATCAAGAGATTAGTAGCTCCCTCTCTCTCTCTCTCTTATTCTCTTCTCCCTTCCCCTTAGGGCCGGCGCCCACATCCCCTCCTCCTAGGGCCGGCGCCCAAGCTCCTCCACCTAGGGCCGGCGTCTCTTCCTCCTAGGGCCGGCGCAAGCAACCATCACCAAGAAGGAGCCGAAGAAGAAGAAGAAGAAGCGGATCACATCTCCTTCCTTCCCGGAATTTAGATTCCGATACTTGGTGGTTAGTTTCCTATCTTTTCTCTTGATCTTCTAGTTGTGCCTTTAGAGAATCTAGTAGTTCTCGTCGGCACAAAACTCGTGGCTTTGCGAAGTCATCCTGAAGAGAACTCGACGTGGACGCGAATAGAGGCGAAGCTTCCAAGGGACGCTACGGTTGGATCTCGTCCGTTTTCTTCGAGTTACGCGAGGTACAAAGTAAATTAGTTTACCTTTCCGCAAAGTTTTATTTTATGATCATGTCCACACACCATAAGGTTGCATGCTAGATACGTGGTTAGAATAATTTGAGAAATTATTTTATGCTAATTCTTCCGCTGCACGTAAATATTTTAAAATTTACGAACACGTATCATTGTCAACATGCACCCGGTCCCAACATTTTGTTCTTTGGGCTTCCTCTTAGAACCTTTCTTTGAGGAACCAACTAACAGTATCGTCTTCTGATCCTGCTTTACAGAAGGCTCTACAGTCTTCAGCAGGTTGAGCAACTCAGGAAACTGGTCTGGAGTTGCATCTTCAGGAGGACGGTTGGGAAGTTATTCTTCAAGGACATAAGCAAGCTTTTCTACCTTGAGGACTATCCTCAGGTTTCTAAGTCAGTCCATGAAGTTTGGCCCAGTCAGCTTATTGGTGTCTAAAATGGAACGCAAATTCAGAGAAGACATGATCAGGTGATTATCCTAGAAATACAAATTGAGTTTATGTGATAAGAATGATAAAGAATGCATCAGTATACATTCATTAAATCTTATTTATTTTTCGAATTGAATAACCCTTTTTATCAATTCGGGAGATCGTAGGAACATCTCCAAATAGGTTGATATCCAACCATAGATAAGAACAACCATGGCTGGGGCTATCATGTTATTCTTAGCTATGAAGGTAGGTAATTATACAGATTACATATTCCATATATGTAACTATTACATTATGCTATCAACTAATTGAATGTTTGCATAAATCATTGGGTTGTTAACTCATTAACAAGTATGCAACAATATACATAGCACCCAACTGCACCTCTCTTTACATCGACCTTGGCTGTGGCACAACAAATCGATGCTCCAAGCTTAAGGTTGACCCATTAATCAAGAAATAGTTTTAATATGGTTGGAGCTCATTCAACCGTTTAGTCAGGCTTGGATGTGTCCAACAACCAAAACTAAGGATTAACCTCTGACTCCAATTATATTAATCACAAACTAATTCCATGGTTTGAACATGTCGAGGTTCAAGCCGGGCATGGATGTGTCCATCAACCCAAACGAGAAACAAAACTCCGGTTCTAACCATATTAATAGAAGGTGTTGGCCTTAATATTTTGTAAGGGGTTTTGGGTCTCATCCTTTTCTTTTAAGCACATTCATGACATATAATTATGTCATGTTCTAACGATTTCTTTAATAAAGTATGTATGTGACTTAATTTATCAAGTCTCATTAATTGAATTAGGAGCCGGATTTCCTAATTCTAATTTCACACTTTATTCAAGGAATTGTTTTGGGAAACAATTTCCTAAATTGTCATAATCAATTTCGGAAATAATATGTTTAAGACTTTGATTTCTCTAAATCAAATTTTATTAAATTAAGAGACAGATTCCCGTAATTCAAACACATATTATTTTCATGAAAATCTTATTTAAGGAAATATACTCTATAGGAAATAATTTTCCTAATTAATTTTGGAGACAATAATATGTAAGAGCATCATCTCATAAATCAAATAAGGAAATTATCATTTGAGAATCACCTCAAAAATTTCCAAGATTTGATCATATATTTTATTTATGGAAAATTAATATCAATAAATAACTTAATTTAGACGGCTCCCCGAGGCTCAATCCAAAATAAAAATTTATTGATAATATAATTTGGACGGCTCCCCGAGGCTCAATCCAAATTAAACATTTGACAATTTAAATTCAATTTAGGAAATTTAATTATAACAACTAACTTTAAATTGGACGGCTCCCCGAGGCTCAATCCAAAATAAAGAATTTTGTAAATAATTTAATTTCCAATTATGAATTTAAATGCCAATTAATATTCCCATAATTTGTCTAGATTTTCTTGAAAGAAAGTGCCCAAAATTGCAAGCATTCCATAAATGGAAAGTTTCCAAAAATAAAAAATTTTTAGAATAATTGTAAGTTTCTGGTGCAAAGAAAACTTACGTATTTCCAAAATTAGAAAATTTCCAAAATAGGAAATTTTCAAAATTGGAATGTTTCCAAAAATGGAAAGTTTTCACAATTATTATAAAATTTCAAAAACAGGGATATTTCAAAAGTTTGTGAAATTTCATGAGGATTTCCAAACTTTGAAATTCCTAAATCTAAAATTTACCATTATTGGAAAGTTTCCATAATTGAAAAATTTTCCAAAATTGAGATCATGACAAAGTTTTCCGCAAAACAATTATATAATTATGTCGAACACTAACCGGCTCTGATACCACTGTTGGGACCGGGTGCATGTTGACATGTATGCGGGTTCGTAATTTTAAAATTAATTACGTGCAGCGGAAGGTTTAGCATAGATAATTTCTCAAATTATTTAACAACACTTCTAAGCATGCAACCTTATCTTGTGTAGACATGATCATATATTTAAAATTTTACAGTAACGTAAACTAATTTAATGTTACCTCGCGTAACTCGAAGGAAGGGACGAGATCCAACCGTAAGCGTCCCTTGGAAGCTCCGCCTCTATTCGCGTCCACGCCGAGTATCTTCGGGATGACTTCGCAAAGCCATGAGTTTCGTGTTCTCGAGAACTACTAGATTCTCTGAGAACGCGACAAGAAAAACCAAGAGAGAAGTAATCACATCGGAAAACTCACCACCAAGGTTGGCCAGAATCACAATTCCGGCGAGAAGGAGGAAGATGACATGCGCCCAATCCCAAGGTGATGATGGCCGGAGAGGAAGATCATCCCAACGGAAGAACTTCGTCGCCTCGGTACTTCTCCTTGTGCTCACGGCAAGAAGAAAGGGGAAGAGACTTGTGGCCGGCCAAGAGGAAGAAGGGAGGAGAGGGAGAGAGGCCAAGCAAGAATACTTGGATTATTTCGAATGAATTCCAAGCCTTGCCTTGGGTCCTTTATATAGTGGCCTCTCAACCGCCAAGTCTCTTTTTTCTTATGGAATAAATTTTCATAAGAAATTTATCATATAAATTTTCTATGACTTATTCCATCATGCCAAGTCTTGATTTTATATCATGGTTAAAATCATATTTTAATTCATGATAAAAATCAACCAAGTCTCTTTTTTTCTTATGGAATAAATTTTCATAAGAAATTTATCATATAAATTTCTTTATCATGGTAAATCAATCCATGATTGATTTTATAAAATAAAATAAACCAATCCATGGTTCATTTTAATTTCCATGAAAAATAAATTTCTTTATATAAATTTCTTTATCATGGTAAATCAATCCATGATTGATTTTATAAAATAAAATAAACCAATCCATGGTTCATTTTAATTTCCATGAAAAATAAACCAAACCTTGGTTTATATAAAAAAATTTATATCATCCATAATTTTATAAAACAAACTACACTTGATTTATTTTATAAATTGAACCAAACAATTTGGTTCCCTCCCTTTGTTGTGGCCGGCCAAGCAAAGAGGGAGGGGACCCTCTTTGGCCAGCCTATCCAGGGCACGCCACAATGAATTAAACTCATTTAATTCATCTATTAAGTCTTCAAAAGACTTAGCCATTTTACGCTTCCGATGCGTCTCTTAAAAAATTCAGATTCGACTTATCGTTTGGCTCAACCAAACCTAATCTCTCTTGATTGGAAAAATCTAATTTTCAACTCGTTTTAAATTCCTCGGATTACTCGTAGTGCGTGTGACTAAATAGGCTTTCGATTTATGTTGGTCATCTATAATTAACCAATTATAGAACGATCATAAGTGGCACCTAGTAGTACATCATGATCCCCAATTAATCGAAAGATCAACGGTTGACCTCAGAAACTATTCTAAAATCCTTCAGCAGCTATAATGAATCGTGCCCCATTCCCTTCACCATCTTATACCCACTTGGTTCAGGACATGGTCTATGTGTGTCAGTCCCCACTAGGCTGACTACGTCACACCTAGCCCAAGTAACGTTTTCTCGTTCTACGGATTCTAATTACTCTCATGTATCTAAGAGATTCATACTCCGAACATGTCATGCTCTGGCCAGAGGCTTCTAGTAACAATCCGACGATAGGCCTTGGGTATACATCTCCTCGCAAGGAGTGGTGAATCCTTTGTAGGCTGTTCAAAACATCTTCGGGCACTTCGGTTTATACCCAATCATCCTGGGTCCACACCTCCTTGGAGATGTTTGCTTAAGATGTAAAAGTATAAGTCTCCATGACCAAGATGACTTGAACACCGCAAGTTAAAGGAACATCGCACTTAAGCTGCAGTAAGAACTTCACTGACATGTCTATATGTAGACTACCATATGAAGTTTTACAGCCAGTCACTCCAATGAACTAGTTCCTTTAACTAGCATTCATGTTTATCTCCGGACATCCCAATGTCACCAGCCAGTGAGAATCAGCTGATTAGAGAATAACCCATGCTAGTCTCAACAGAATTGATAGTATCCGTATTTATCAATTCATCGACTAGGGACAATTTCAATACTTCACAATTGCACATGTAGAGATAATCACTAGTTATGAATTCATCACAAATTCTCTCATGGTGTGAATTGTATTGCGGACATTCAGTAAATGAGTTTAAGATCTCAATCAAATACATAAACATGTATACTCAGATAGTGAATTTCATTTATTAAAATAAATGATTACAATCATAAGGCGATTGCCTTAGGACACTTTTCTCATATCACTAACATGTTTGTGATTGAATTTGACTTCACTTGGGTGGAGCAAATTGTTTTGTTAAATCCATAAGGACCTTTGATCCTTGTTCAGGGATCAATTATATCAAGGGAACACCTCCAAAATCGAAAATCTTCCATCTGATCACATCGGAGTTCGATAGGAAGTCTGTGGTTCAAAATTAAAACATATACTTGTTGTTTTGGGAGAACCCTAGGTTTGAGGGGGAGTTTGTTTTAAACTTAACCAGTCTACACCCTTTTTGGTGTTTGACAAAGGGGGAGAGAGTGGTTAGTTAAGTTTGGGATAATTACAAGCTTAACTGTTGTAGGGGGAGGATCCTGATTCTCCTACGATAGTGAAATTTGAGACTATTGTTGATTTCAAATCCTTAAACTTAAAATCGGGTTGTCAAACAACAAAAAGGGGGAGATTGTTGATGCAGTCTGACCCTGATTGTTATTTTGGTGTTGACAACGATTTTAGTTTAGGTTAATGAGATGATTGAGATTAAGTCCTGGTCGGGGACTAGGTGAAGTGGAAAAGACCTAGTGGGACTAGGCATACCTAGTGAGAGCTAGGTTGGATAAAATCCTGGCTTGGAGGGTCAGGTCCTAGCTTGAAGAGCTAGGTTGTATGAAACCCTGGGTTGGAGGGTTAGGTCCTAGCTTGGAGAGCTAGGTTGGATGAAATCCTGGCTTGGAGGGTCAGGTCATAGCTTGGAGAGTTAGGTTGGATGAAATCCTGGCTTGGAGGGCCAGGTCCTAGCTTGAGAAGCTAGGTTGGATGAAATCCTGGCTTGGAGGGTCAGGTCCTAGCTTGGAGAGCTAAGTTGGATGAAACCCTGGCTTGGAGGGTCAGGTCCTAGCCTGGAGGGCTAGGTTGATGAAACCCTGGCTTGGAGGGCCAGGTCCTAGCTTGGAGGGCTAGGTTGATGAAACCTTGGCTTGGAGGGCCAGGTCCTAGCTTGGAGGGCTAGGTTGAAGTCTCGGTGAGTGAAACTGGGCACAGAGTCTTGGTCCGAGGGACTGAGCACGAGTCAGGGAGGCTGGGAGCCAGTTCTCTTGACTTAGAGTGGGTTTGGCCTTGCCTGGATCGGTCTGGTGATCGATCAGGGAAGTTGGCACGGAGTTCCCTCGTGGATCGGTCTGGTGATCGATCCAGCGATGTCTGATCGGTCTGGTGACCGATCAGGGAGCATACAATGACTTTGGCAAACCTACTATTCGGCTCCTGATCGGTCTGGTGAGCGATTAGGGAGCTTACAGTGACTTTGGGAACCTTACTGCTCGGCTCCTGATCGGTCTGGTGACCGATCAGAGATACTATTCAGATCGTTCTGGTGAACGATCAATTGACGCAGGTTTCTCACTATAACCGATCAGGCTGGAGCCTGATCGGACAGGAAGTGTCCTGATCGGTCCCCAGGCGGATCAGGCCACAACCTGATTGGTCTGGTGACCGATCGGGGTGTGGCAGAAAGAAGCTGGAGGAAACCCGACTGGTGCTGGATCGGTCTGGTGACCGATCACCAGAAAGTCGCGATTTCGGGTTTCTCACTGGGGATCGATCAGGCTGGAGCCTGATCGGTCTGAACCCATCCTGATCAGTCTGGTGACCGATCAGGAGTCCCTCTGATCGGTCTGGTGACCGATCAGGAGTCCCTATGATTGGTCCGGTGACCAATCAGTAGTTGGCAGCTTTAATTCAAAAACACTGTCAGAGTTTTGATTGTGTTCTGTTTCTCTTCTGATCACCACTGATATGTTCTGATGTTTTGATCTTCTGTTGATTTGCTATTCTAATGAGGTTTTAAGTGTGCAGATGAATCAGGTTTACACAAGGAGAGTCAAATAGAGGCTTTTGCTACATCAGGTTTGGCAGGGATCCATCTCAGGTTGCAACGGATGCTGGCGCTGCTGACTGGGGCTCATCTAAGGGAAGCTCAGGGAGTCCAGGAGAGCTCAGTGGTAGGTGGGCAGTTGCAGTTGAGCAGCTAGGAGCTGCAGAGAGGTGGTTGTGACCTGGCGATCAGTGGGAGAGGCTTAAGGGCTTGATAGCGATGAAGCCTTAGTAGAACACTTGATCACTTCTCTAGTTCTTGCGACAAGCTGCTTCTCCATCTGTTGTGCACTACTCTGAATCTTGAAGCAACTGAAGCTTACTCTTTGAGTGATCTGTTGATCCACGACTTGAGCACTGAGAAGAAGTAGAGAGCTTGGCGAGTCCATCAGCAAGGCACGAAGAGCAGGGAGGTCTTGCGTGAGGTTTGTGCTGAGTGGAGCTCGGGGAAAGAGTTCTCTTGTGTTTCTTCTGTCCTAAGTGCTTTGTAAGCCTTCTTGTGGTTCTTGTGCTTATTTTAATTATTCTGTTGAACCCGCTGTGGAGAGGTTACTCCACCGAGAAGGAGGTTACATTTGGTATCCGGATTTTCGGGGCGTGATCTGTTGACGATCAAGGGATCGCCCACCTCACGGGCACGCCAAGGAGTAGGGGTAAGTTATCCCCGAACCTTGTAAATCCTCCTTGTTAGCGTTTTTGGGTTGTTTTTCATTTCTGCAGTTCTACTCTGTTTTGCATTTCTTCTGCTGTGCTACTAACCCTTGAAGTGCAGAAATCTGTTAAGTGAAAGCGATTTTTATGTCTGGCTATATTCACCCCCCCTCTCTAGCCATCCAAGTTCCAACAAGATGGTCGTTGGGAGATGGGTTTCCATTCAGATTAATTTTTTAATCCGTAGACATGGAGAGGTCTCTCAGAATGACCGAGTATTCGCTTAGGAATCCCGCCAAGCCATACCCAACAATTGGTATCAGAGCTGAGGTTTCCAGCTTTGTGTGTTTAGGATTGGTTAATTTTTACATTTATCATACGTGTTATTTTGCTGGATGATGCGTGGATGTGCGTAGGCTAACTTTGTGTTGCATGCACGAGATTCCAACTTCATGGCCAAATATGTATGTTGTGTGATTGATTTGTAAATTTTTGTAATTAATTAATCCTCGGGGTTGACGAGGCTAGGTATTTAATTTTTGTAATTAATTACGGCACATGTTTAGCAGAACTTTTTATTTTACAGTTGATTTAGAATTCGTGTACACTCCTTCGTGGAGTATAGGATCAATGATATAAATAATTAGCTATTCATTTCGGCTCGGAGATCCCACAAGGTAGCTTGCACAGAAGGAAGGGAGGAGTGGACGAAGTTGTTGGTGTAGGAAGCACCTAAGTCAAACCTGGGTTTTGATAATGGCAAAGGGTTCAGAAGTTAGGGTGTTATTGTGATCTAACATGTTTACTGAGTGTGCAGGAGAAGTCCTAGGTACACTAGGCAAGAAGTCCTGGTAAAGGGTTGGGCAAAGAAGTCCTGGTCAAGGACTGGGCAAGAAGACCTGATCGGAAGTTGGGCAAAGAAGTCCTGGTCGAGGACTGGGCAAGAAGTCCTGGCAAGGGGCTGGGCACCGAAGACCTGACCGGAAGTTGGGCACGAAGACCTGGTTAGGTGGATTGGGCAAAAGTCTAACCGGAGGAGCCGGTTGGCAAAAGGTAAACTCTCCTGAGAGGAGTAGGTGAGGACGCATTCCTCATCGAGGGAACAGTTGGCGTCGGTTCGACCTAGGGTTCCATTTGGGAGACTCGAAGTCAAAACCAAGACAGCTACGACTGTAACTAATGCTTGTTATGTTTTGGGACTAACCTGAGTTGCAGGGTCGAAGGACTGGTCGTCTGCAAGTGAGGTGCCTCACTGGGCCTGGGTGCCCGGATGGACTCAGGCGCCCGAATGGACTTAGGCGCCCGTATGGATACGGGTGCCCAAGTGTGAAGGCAAATTCCCAAACACAGCTGCGAAGCCTCTGGACCAAGCCAGATCAGGCGCCTGTGAGGTCACGGGCGCCCCCATCAGCTCAGGCGCCCAAGTGGAGGTGGATATGCGTTGACCAAGCCTGCGGATAAGAATTCGCGCAGGGAAGGCCACGTGTTACGCGCCTCCATCGTCACAGGCGCCCGTATGAGCAGTATAAAAGGGGCTTCACCCTCAAGGCTTCAAAATCCATTACTTCCAACGCTCCAAACACTTTCGCTCAAGCGCTACGCTCCGGCAAAGTTCGATTTCGAGATTCCAGCGCCGACGACGACCCTCTGCTCCGAAATTCGATCCACCTCGGGCATCGGTAAAATTTCGATTTACGAAAGTGTTCTTATTTAAATTTCCAAATTCTATATCTGTACTATCAATCTGTAAAAACCTTTCCGAATATAGAATTGCCCAAAGTAAACGGTCAAGGACCGTGGGCCTTGGAGTAGGAGCCGACCGCGACTCCGAACCAAGTAAAAAATGACTTGTGTTCTCGTGTGTTCTATCTTTTTCCGCTGCGTATATTCTTTAACCGTCCGAAAATTTTATAACGATATTCACCCCCCTCTATCGTTTTCTTCGATCCAACAAGTGGTATCAGAGCGGGTGGCTCAAATTTGGTGCAACCACCAATTTGAGAGTGCTTTTCGGATTTTACAAAATTATTTTCTTTTTCAAATTTTTTTCTCGTTAATCGAGGTTAGTGCAACACCACTCGATCGTTTTTTTTCAATTAATCTTCTTCCGCACTGCTAATCCAAGACCAAGTCTTGAGACAAATTTCTTTGTTTTTCTTATTTTTCAGAAATTATTATGGCCATGCAAGAGGGTTTCAGCACAGCCAGATCACTGCTTTTCAGTGGAGAAGATTTCTCCTACTGAAAAAGCCGGATGGAAGTCCACCAGAAAACTCCGGTGGATATGTGGATAATTATCCAATCTGGCCTTGAAATCCCCAAGAACGCTGAAGGAGTGGCACAACACTACTTCGAATGGGACGCCTCACTGAAGAAAAAGATCGAGGCTGATGCAAAAGCAACTCAGACGTTGCAGTGTGGATTAACCAAGGAAGAATTGAACCGGGTGGGTCCCTTCAACAATGCTAAAGAACTTTGGAGCAAACTGATTGAGCTGCATGAAGGTACCTCCGACACTAGAATCAGCAAAAGGGATCTGTAGCTGAACAGACTCTACACTATAAAGATGAATGAGGGTGAATCAGCAGCACAGCTCCATGCCAGAATCCAGAAGCTGATGAACGACCTGCACACAATCGGTCACAAGGTAGAGAATCGTGACTTAATCTGGTATACCTTAAATGCATTCCCAAGAAATACACTATGGGCATCTATGGTAGATGCTTACAAGGTTTCTAGGGATCTCTCAAAAATTAAATTAAATGAATTATTTTCAGAATTAGAGTTACATGAACAGACTAATTGCACTATGGCTGAGAAAGGTATTGCTTTTCTTGCAGGTAAACCCCAAGGAAAGGTAGCCAAGAAAAAACCTCAACCTACACCTTAGTCTGACTCAGAAGATAGTGAAGGGGATCGACCCAAGTTGGTTCCGCTAGCTCGGGACTACTACAAGGAGCTGAAGCATCAGACCAACAGAAGGAATGCCAGCCGAAGAAAGGAAGATCCAACTAAACCTTCAACTTCAAAAACCAAACTGAATGTCACTTGCTACGAATGCAACATGAAGGGACACTACAAATCGGAGTGCCCCAATCTAAAGGAAGCCAAGAAGACTCGAAGGAAGAAGGATCTTCAAGCCACGTGGGATGAATCTTCTCCGAAGAAGAAGAAGAGGCCCCACAGTCAAATCTTCTCGCCTTGACCGCTTCGGAAGACATCAATACCGGATCGGAATCAGAGCCGGACGACGGAAGGCTCACAATCTCGGAAAATGGCCAAATAACGGTAAGGGGTTATTCCGAAATCGAATTATCGAAATTAATAGCGTACTTATCTCGTAATTTGGCGAAAGCCAAAATCTGAGTCGAGTCCCTCCGATAGGAAGTAAAACTCCTGAAAGAGGAAGCTAACTCTAGATCCTTGACCGAGAAGGTTCAAGAAGGAACCTCTACTCAAGTTGAAAAGCTTGAGAAAGAGAACTCCTCCTTGAAAACTCAAGTCAAGGATCTTAGAGTGGCTTTAGAACGATTTACTTCGGGTTCCAAGGGTCTTGACATGATCCTTGAAAAACAGAAGTCCGTTCTAAATCGATCTGGGTTAGGGTATCAAACCAAGTCGAGACAACGGTCATACTATGTTGTATTGAACCAATCTAGAGCCAAAGTTCAAGCATGGGTACCCAAACTTTGCTTGAACAACCAAGCTGGACCAAACCAGTATTGGATCCTCAAGGACAAGATTCACATCTTGCCTAATCATTACCGTGGCTTTAGTCCAGGGGGAGCCAATTTAAAAATAATTTTCATAAGTAGATAATTTTTTTTAATTCCTTAATTTTAATTGCATGCTTGATTGTTTATTTATTTCTGCAAATTATTATGTTTAGACCTAGGACTGGTTAGACTAAGGACTGAAACAATTTAATTAAAATTTGAACAACATGGTATTGGGTGGAGGTGAGATGATAGTACGTTAGGGAAACCATTTTGGTGGAACTAGCCGAAGCTACCGATTCAAGACCCAAACTAGTTAGACCAAAATCTTTCAAGGAGTAATTTGAAGATGAGTTTTCAATAAAAGGCTTTCTTAAAGAAAGGGTTGATGATCCAATAAGGCTACGACCAAAGAAGGCCTAGTGCCTCGCCAAGACCTGGAAGCCAATTATTGAAAATCAAATTCACTTTACTATTGTCAGATTTGAATCTAACACAAATTTCAATTAATCTTAGATTCAATCACCTTTCAAAACAAACTTAAAACATAATTAAGTCCTTTTTCAAAATTAATTTAACCTTTCAAAATTTAACCATGATTTCAAATTAAAATCTTTATTTCTGTTAAAACCTGTCTCACAAAACCCATAAGGTTAACGTGATTGATAACACTAGATTGGGTGAGATAGATTAGGTTGTGAAAATCAATTTAAGCTATCCTTAATTCTAATTGGATCCAAATCAATAAATACTTTATGTGTAGGAACATAAAGATTTGGACCAATGAATGTTGGATAGAGGATGCTCCAGACACATGATTGGAGACAAATTGAAATTCACCAAACTTAAGTTCAAAAACCTAGGCTCAGTAGTATTTGGCAATAATGCTACACTCAAAGTCATTGGGTTAGGTAACATTGAACTCAAATCCGATTTTGTGATTAAAAAGGTACTCTTGGTTGAGAACTTCAAATTTAATTTACTTAGTATAAGTCAATTATGTGATACTGGCTATGTAGTTACATTTACCAACTCTGACTGCCTGATTAGAAACTTGCAAGACTCAGAAGTCATGCTTAAGGGCACTAGAAAAAATAATGTTTATACTATCAATCTACCCTTAGTACCTAAATGCCTCTTAACTCAGTTAGGAGAATCCAACCTTTGGCATAGGAGATTAGGTCATATAAATGTTAGACTAATTTCAAAAGTCACTCAACTTGGTCTAATTAAAGGAGTACCAAAAATAAAGAATTATGAAAACACAATATGTAATTCATGCAACCAAGGTAAACAAATCATGTCTAATCACAAGTCAATTCAATCAGACCTAACTCAAACCACACTTGATCTCCTGCACCTTGACCTATTTGATTCATATGGAGCCAAGTCACTAAGCGGAAACCAGTACTATTTAGTCATTATCGATGATTACTCTAGGTTTACTTGGGTTAGGTTCCTAAGAACTAAGGATGAAACACTAAACCTGTTTATTGACTTATGTAAGATAATTGAAAATCAAAATGATACCAAAATCAAAAGACTTAGGAGTGATCATGGGGGAGAGTTTGAGAATCAAAGGTTTGAGGAATTTTGTAGAATAAACGAGTATATTCATGAATTTTTGTATTCTAGAACCCCCCCGGCAAAATGAGATAGTAGAAAGGAAAAATAGAACCCTACAGGAAGCCGCTAGGACTATGCTTAATGAATTCAACCTAGCTAACCAATTTTGGGCAGAAGCAATTAGTACGGCTTGCTATATCCAAAATAGGGTCCTAATTAACAAAAGACATAATAAAACTCCCTATGAACTATATTACCATTGACTTCCAAACCTACATTACCTAAGGGTCTTTGGGTGCAAAGTCCATATCCTAAACACCAAGGACTACCTATGTAAATTTCAGTCTAAGTCAACCCCTGGAATATTCTTAGGATATTCAACAACAAGTAGGGCCTATAGGGTCTACAATAGACAAACTAATAAAATTGAAGAAACAACGAATTTAATATTTGATGAGGAAACTAATTCAAAATATGATAATCCAAATCTAAATCCATCAAATATTGATCAGGAAGATAATGAACAAATTATTGAACCATCAATTGAACCACTAGTTGAACCTCTAAATGAACTAACTATTGAACCAACTACTGCGCCAATTGAACCAACCCAAGTAATGTTGATGTAGTCTGGCCCTGATTGTTGTTTTGGTGTTGACACCGATTTTAGTTCAGGTTGATTATGTTGATTATGATGATTATGATTAAGTCCTGGTCGGGGATCAGGCATGGTATGGAAAAATCCTAGCTTGGAGGGCTAGGTGTTGGAAAATCCTAACATGGAGGGTTAGGTGTTGAAAATCCTAGCTTGGAGGGCTAGGTGTGTGAAAAGTCCTAATTCGGAAGAGGTGGGTGAAATGTCCTAGCTTGGAGGGCTAGGTGAAAAGTCCTAACTTGGAGGGTTAGGTGCAAATTCCCATCTTGGAGAATTAGGTGAAAAAGTCCTGGCTTGGAGGGTCAGGTCCTAGCTTGGAGGGCTAGGTTTGGAAAGTCCTAATCCGGAAGAGTTGGGTGAAAAGTCCTAGCTTGGAGGGCTAGGTGAAAAGTCCTAACTTGGAGGGTTAGGTGCAAATTCTCAACTTGGAGAGTTAGGTGAAAAATCCTTAGCTTGGAGGGCTAAGGTGGATGAAACCCTATCTTGGAGGGCTGGGTTGGAGCCTTGGATCGGTCTGGTGACCGATCAGGGATATTGGCACGCTGCTCCTTCGTGGATCAGTCGGGTGATCGATCCAGCAATGACTGATCGGTCTGGTGACCGATCAGGCAGCAGGTGTTGCCCTATTGCTTGGCTCCTGATCGGTCTGGTGACCGATCAGGGAGCAAGCAACTTCCTCACTGCCCTACTCCTGATCGGTCTGGTGACCGATCAGGGAGAGAACAGTGAGTTGAGTTCCCCTTTAGATTAGCTTCTGAATGGTCCGGTGACCGATCAGAGACTTAGGATCTGATTTCCGGGATTACTGTTCATCGAACCTGATCGGTCTGGGTGACCGATCAGGAACCATTCTGATCAGTCTGGTGACCGATCAGGCTTCACTCTGATTGGTCCGGTGACCGATTAGGCTTGTGATGCCGTGAGGCTGGGAGTCCCAGCAAAACGGTGGATCGGTCCGGTGACCGACCCAAAATCTCTGGATCGGTCTGGTGACCGATCACTTTAATTCAAATTGTCTGTCAGACGCTCTGATCGCATCTGACCACACCCGATTCTCTGCGCTTAGCTTCTGATTCTTGATTTACTGGTTGATATGCTGCTCTAACAGTCTGATTAAGCTGTAGGTGACAGGGGAGGATTCAAACACTCAAGGAGAGTCAATGGAGAACTTTCCTTGGAGCAGGTTTGTCCGTTTTTCCATCTCAGGTTGCAACGGTCGAGCTGCAGACTGGAGCTGAGACTGGAGCTTGGCTGAGGGAAGCTCAGGGAATCCAGGGATAGCTCAGTGGTAGCTGGCGTTGGCAGATGAGCAGCTGGGAGCTGCAGGGATGGTGTCATCTGATGCTTGGTGGAGAAACAAAAGAGAGAAGAAGACTTCGGTTGAAGCAGAGTTCTAGAGTTCGAGAGTTCGACAGTTCCAAGTGTTCGAGCTTGCTGAAGTTCTTGCTGTGATTTTGTGTTCTTCGCACTTGACTTGCTGTGTGCGTGTGCTATTGATTCTTTGAGCAAGTCATCGAGATCTGAGGAGCAACCAACTCTTACGTGAGTGCTTGAAGGAAGGAACAAGGAGCTTGGAGTCCAACAGTGAGAAGACACGAAGGAGGGAGTCCTTGTGTGAGATCGTCGCTGGGTGGAGCTCGGGATAAGCTTGCTGTGTTCTTGTCCTTGCTAAGTGCTGAGTAAGAGTTTTCTTTGTGTTTCATTAAGCTTAAATCTATATCCTTGTTTGAAACACTGTGGAGAGGTTTCTCCACCGAGAAGGAGGTTGCTTTATATCCGGTGAACACTAGGGCTTGATCTGCCGACGATCAAGAGATCTCCCACCTTAAGGGCACGCCAAGGAGTAGGGGCAAGTTATCCCCGAACCTTGTAAACCCTCCGTGTTAGCGTTCTTGCTAGTTGTGTCTGTTTGCATTCGTTCTCTGTTTTTGGTTTCTGCACTGCCTTGTTTCCATTCGTTTCTTCCGCTGTGCTACTGATAAGGTTGAGTGCAGAAATTTCATAAGTGCCAAAGGTTTCAAGTGTTTGGCTATATTCACCCCCCCTCTCTAGCCATCCGGGTTCCAACAAGTAATTGAACAATATATTGAACCAAATCGTCCAGCCGGACCTGAAGCTAAACCAAGTTCTAGAAGAACCAAGAAACCCGGACTCAGTCACCCAACTGATCAAATTGTGGGTGATCCAATCTTAGGAGTCAGAACTAGGTATTCCTATAGAAATCTTAGTCAGATCGCACTAATTTCGAAAATTGAACCTAAGATTATAGAGGAAGCCTTACCTGATCCTGATTGGATCATAGCAATGCAAGAGGAGTTAGCCCAATTTGAGAGGAACCAAGACTGGGAACTAGTACCTAAACCTGAGGGCAAGTCTATTATAGATACTAAGTGGGTATTTAGGAACAAGCTAAATGACCAAGGGGAAATAGTCAGAAACAAAGCCCGCTTAGTAGCTAAAGGGTTCAGTCAAGTCGAAGGGTTAGACTATGACGAAACCTATGCCCCAGTAGCCAGACTTGAGTCTATTAGAATGCTGTTAGCTTTTGCAGCCCATAAAGGATTCAAACTTTATCAAATAGATGTTATGTCAGCCTTTCTAAATGGGTTCATCAAAGAAGAAGTCTATGTAGGACAACCCCCCCGGCTTTGAGGACCTAGAAAAACCTGACTACGTTTTCAAACTTAATAAAACACTTTATGGATTAAAACAAGCACCTAGGGCATGGTATGAACGCCTATCAACTTACCTCATTTCTAAGAAGTTTAACCAAGGACAAATTGACTCAACTCTTTTTGTTAAAACCTTAGAAAAAGATATTTTCATTAGCCAAATATATGTTGACGACATAATTTTCGAATCCACCAACTCAAACTTCTTAAAAGAATTTGTAAAAATAATGGAAAAAAAATTCGAAATGAGCTTAGTTGGTGAGCTAAACTTTTTTTTAGGACTACAAATTAAGCAAACTAGGGATGGAAATTATGTTCATCAATCCAAGTATGCTAAGGAGTTAATAAAGAAATTTAAAATGGATAACTCCAAAATCATAAGTACCCCTATGGCCACAAATATAAAAATTGATAGTGACCCTGACGGTAAACCTGTAGATCTTAAGCTATATCGAAGTATGATTGGAAGTCTACTTTATCTTACGGCTAGCAGACCTGATATCCTTTTCTCTGTAGGAATGTGTGCTAGATACCAAACCTGTGCTAAGGAAACGCACTTAGCAGCCCTAAAAAGAATACTTAGATACATTAAGGGCACCCTAAATGTAGGGATTTGGTATCTTAGGACCTCAACTTTTGACTTGTCAGGATACTCTAATTCTGACTATGCTGGATGCAAACTAGATAGAAAGAGTACAAGTGAAAACTGCCAACTTTTAGGAAATAGTCTAGTCAGTTGGTGCAGTAGAAAGCAACACTACGTAGCTCTATCTACAACCGAAGCAGAATATGTTGCTTTAGGAGAGTGTGTAATACAAGTCTTATGGATGATGCACACTCTTAAGGACTTTCAGCTTGATTACACCCAAACCCAAGTCTACATTGATAACAAAAGTTCAATTAATTTAACTAAGAACCCAATCCAACACTCTAGAACAAAACATATAGAGGTTAAACATCACTTCGTAAGGGATCATGTAGCCAGGGGTGAAATAGTCCTTAAGCATGTAGACTCAAAGTCAAACTTAGTTGATATCTTCACTAAACCCTTACCTGAGTCTGAGTTTAGCTCACTAAGAAGGCAGTTAGGGTTATGCTTAGTAGAATATGACTGCCCTATTAGTGTTTTTTTTTTCAAAAAACTATTTTATTTCTTATTCGTTATTTAATATATTTGAAAAATCAGTTTTATCTTGAAGTTTAAAATGATTTTTCGACTTAGTTTTTTTTTAACTTATCCCCTTCAAAACTAGGGGATTTCGTAAATGGACTTAGCATAGGCCCTAACCCTAGAACTGCATGCACCTATAGATCTAGAAGCTAGCATCTCACAAGCACCTTAGGATACTTTTGATTGACAACCTAGACTGGGTTGAGATGCTTAGGTCTATGCCTTGATTCAAGACGCTTTAAGTCAGTGCATCTGCAGTAATTGGGGCAATAAATACCAATTGAACAGTAATCAGGTTAAGTGTCAAGCTTAGAAAATCTAACTTGATCAGATCATTTAACTTGACTAACCCGAGCTAAAGCTACTGTTTATAACAGTTAGTAAGTAGCTAACTAGGTTAGACAGGACCCGAAAGAGAAAATCTAAATTGATTTGGTCCAGTTTATGCATAGAATTGGTTCAATACATTACTTTACTTTCCTTATTCAATTTTTTGCTATAATATTTTTTTTGATATATGGCAAAGGGGGAGAGATTGGAAAGGAGAGAAAAGAAATTTTTAAAATTTAAAATTTTCCAAATTAATTTTTTTTCCAAAAACCTCTATCTCCTTTTTCAAAAAGTAAAGTAACAAAAATATTTTGAAAATGTTCTAAGTACTTAACTCAAAACTTATTTTGAAAATTTTCTAAGTACTTAACTCAAAACTTATTTTGAAAATTTTCTAAGTGTTAAAAATTCAAAACTTGTGTTTGAAAATTTTCTAAGTGTTAAAAATTCAAAACTTGTGTTGGAAAATTTTCTAAGTGTTAAAACGTCAAAATTGGTTTTGAAAATTTTCTAAGTGTTAAAAATTCAAGACTTGTGTTGGAAAATTTTCTATGCGTTAAAACTTCAAAATTGGGTTTGAAAAGTTTCTAAGTGTTAAAACTTCAAAATTATTTTGAAAATTTTCTAAGTGCTCAACTCGAAAATATTTTGGAAAATTTTTCTAAGTATCTAAAATCCTCTTTTTGAAATTTTCTATGTGTTGAAAACCTGAAAAATCTTTTCATTTTGTGGATAGACAAGGACTTAGAAATGTTTTCAAAAACCCCATGTACTGTTGAAAAACTCAGGGGGAGAATTTCTTCCAGGGGGAGGAAATTAAAAATCTTTTACATTACTTGTTTCTTTAATTTAACTTTTTGAATCGTGTTGCCATAAATCAAAAAGGGAGAGATTGTTGATGCAGGCAGCACCTAAGTTAAACTTGGGTTTTGATAATGGCAAAGAGTTCAGAAGTTAAGGTGTTATTGTGATCTAACATGTTTACTGAGTGTGCAGGAAAAGTCCTAGGTACACTAGGCAAGAAGTCCTGGCAAAGAGCTGGGCAAAGAAGTCCTGGTCAAGGACTGGCAAGAAGACTTGACCGGAAGTCGGGCAAAGAAGTCCTGGTCGAGGACTGGGCAAGAAGTCCTGGCAAGGGGTTGGGCACCGAAGACCTGACTGGAAATTGGGCAAGAAGACCTGACCGAAAGTTGGGCACGAAGATATGGTCAGGTGGATTGGGCAAAAGTCTAACCGGAGGAGCCGGTTGGCAAATGGTAAACTCTCCTGAGAGGAGTAGGTGAGAACGCATTCCCCGTCGAGGGAACTGTAGGCGTCGGTTCGACCTAGGGTTCCATTTGGGAGACCCGAAGTCAGAACCAAGACAGCTACGACTGTAACTAATGCTTGTTATGTTTTCGGACTAACCTGAGTTGCAGGGTCGAAGGACTGGTCATCTGCAAGTGAGGTGCCTCACTGGGCCTGGGCGCTCAGATGGACTCAGGCGCCCGAATGGACTTAGGCGCCCATATGGATACGGGCACCCAAGTGTGAAGGCAAATTCCCAAACACAGCTGCGAAGCCTCTGGACCAAGGCAGATCAGGCACCCGTGAGGTCAAGAGCACCCCCATCAGCTCAGGAGCCCTAGTGGAGGTGGATAAGCGCTGACCGAGCCTGCGGATAAGGATTCGTGCAGGGAAGGCCACGTGTTAGGCGCCCCCATCGTCACAGGTGCCCGTATGAGCACTATAAAAGGGGCTTCACCCCCAAGGCTTCAAAATCCATTACTTCCAACGCTCCAAACACTTTCGCTTAAGCGTTGCGCAACGGTAAAGTTTGATTTCGTGATTCCAGCGCCGACGATGACCCTCTACTTCGAAATTCGATCCACCTCGGGCGTCGGTAAAATTTCAATTTACGAAAGTGTTCTTATTTAAATATGCAAATTCTATATCAATACTATCAATCTGTAAAAACCTTTCCGAATATAGAATTGCCCAAAGTAAATGGTCAAGGACCGTGTGCCTTGGAGTAGGAGCCGACCGCGACTCCGAACCAAGTGAAAAATGACTTGTGTTCTCATGTGTTCTATCTTTTTCCGCCTATATATATTCTTTAACTGTTCAAAAATTTTATAACGATATTCACCCCCCCTCTATCGTTTTCTTCGATCCAACAGAAGTGACGACACGACTGGAGGCGCATTAGAGACCAAGGGCCATGAAAGTTGGAAAATCTAGGATTTTCTTTATTTTATTTTCATGTTATTGGTTATGTGTTTGGTTGTGTGGTAGTGCTAGTAAAATTTCTCGAGATAAATTACTAAGTGGAAGAGGGACCCTAAGGGTCCCACGACTTCCATTACAATTCGATAAGTGATGCGAACAAGTCTGCGCGTCGACTCTGAGTGCCTTCCTCCCCATTGGATGGACTTGTTCTTCGGATCACTGGGTCGAAAAAGACTATAGAAAATTATTGAAGAGCGTGTGTACTTCCCCATCGGAAGGCACATAATTGGAAATAATTTTCTTAGTGTCGTGTAATGGTGAACACTTAGATACGAATAATAGTATCCTCCCCATCGGAGTCACTACTATTATTTTGCAGAGTCGAAGTGAACCAACTATCGATCTTACTTGTCAAAAAGTTAGGTTGACAAGATTGATGGGTAAAACCTCCTCTTACGAATGTAGGGATTCGTATACGTCCACACCATCGTGACATGCGAATTTCTCGGTGTATAGGGATGTTAGTTGATTTCGAAAATTAATTGTTTTGAGGAATCAATTTATTTTCGATTTCTAAATTAGTATATGTTGTGATTCTTAGGATTTTCAAAATAGTCTTTTATCCCACTAGCACCACACTTAAGAAAATAGACTTACTAGCCCCAACTACATAGACTAGAAAATAAGCCTAGACATTGTCCATCCGTAGAGGAGTACAAATAGGTACTCTTCGAGGAACGTCCTGAAGATGACGACCCACCTCAATGAGATTGAGGTTCTGAGAGGAGAAATCGACGGGGAAATCCAGGTCGATAATATATTCCAATCACTGCCTGGGAGTTTTGAGCAGTTCCGGCTCAACTATAGCATGAATAAGCATGAGTATACGTTGAGGGAACTACTAGGAGAACTCCAGGTGGCATAGGGGCTCTTTCGTCAGGGTTCGCAGGCCTTGGTCACTCAGAAGGTTTCTACTTTTGTGCCTCTAAGAATACGAAAATTTGGGGTCTAAAATGTAAAATTTCTGAAACATAAGGATTCAAGTGGGAATAGGCAAAAAGTGAGGGTTTATTTGTAAAAGATCAATTCTTTTATTTAGCCTTTCCTTTTTCCCTCCCATGGCAAATCGTGAAACCCGATTTGTTTTTTTTCCTCTCGCCTCTAATCTCGCCGAAGTTTGCCCTTGTGCGATCGCGATCCCGAGTGGCGCCTCCTCTCGCCTTGATCTCGCCGGAGCAGGAGCAAGCCGATCCTTCTCTTCTCACTCACGTCTTCTCCTGTTCGTGCTCTCGGGTGTTCCGACGATGCTGGCTCAGGTGTTCTTGAGCGCAACTAGGGTTGAGATTGAGCAAGGGAGCCGCCAGCCAGTGATTCGATAGAGTAGCAGCGAGTGAGAAGCTTCAGGTTAGGGGATCTTGATCTAGGGTTCTTTGTGATCGAAAGTTTGCTTCTGATAGTGGTTGTTTACTTTGATCTCTCTGCTCTTGGGTGAATCAGATATTGAATTTGTTGTGTGTTGCCGGGGTTTTCTCTTGGTATTCTGTTTTGATCAAACATTAAAG
Source organism: Boesenbergia rotunda (assembly GCA_024364735.1). Classification (NCBI taxonomy): domain Eukaryota; kingdom Viridiplantae; phylum Streptophyta; class Magnoliopsida; order Zingiberales; family Zingiberaceae; genus Boesenbergia; species Boesenbergia rotunda. The sequence goes on along the minus strand of JAGFNQ010008882.1, from coordinate 21,717 downwards.
ATCATTAATGCCTTTGATGTTTTGTGGATTTGATGTCTCCAAATTCGTGATAGATCTAATGTTAGATGTGATGTAGATTGTCGGGTTGTTTCCTGTGGTTCTTGATCGGTTTTGGTATTAGATCAGATGTTGTGTTGCGAAATTTACTTCGGTTGTGCTCTTTGGACTTTGCGATCTTTGAGTTTCTTTGGGTTTCTGTTTAGATTAGGTTTGATATTTCCATCTTGTTGGTTAGATCGGTTGTGGATGTGAGGTTGCGATATGAAGGGATCTATAGGTAAAAATATTTAAAATCGCAGTGGAAATAAGATCCCTCGAGCGATCTATGCGAAAGAAAAACTCATACAAAGTGATCTACAATTCCTATCTTATAGGAATACCTTTGTCGCGTGCCCTTCGCTTATCCCGCTAGTCCTTTGGTTCGCCGATCTCTTGCACGTTCAAGTGTCCGTGCCTCTATGTGTTTCCACACGAACACGATCTACGCCTCGGAGAAGAACCACCTTAGTTGTGCTAGCAACTTGGGATGGTTCACAAAGCACAAGAACCTCCACTAGGGAGTTATGGACAAGGAGGAAGAAAGAAGAGGAAGAGAGATGCACCCTCTAGCCTTTGACAAGGGGGGGGGGGTATTTATACTCATCTAATGAATACCAAGGGTCTATGTCCCTTGAGCTCCTCTCATCTTAATGCTAATAAAACCCAATGAATACCAAGCCTCTTGGTATCCCTTGAGACTCTTAATATTCTATTCATCTAATGAATAGAATGTCTCTTAGCCTTCCTCTTAAATAATATTTTATTAAACCTTTTAATGAATATTATCCATAATTATGTGGTTGAGTCTAATCTAGATGAGTCTAACTCAAATTAGACTCAATCCATAATCTAATTGGATTCACTTGAGTCTAACTCAATTAATCCAATTCGAATCAAATCTTAGTCAAACCAAGATCAATTAATTTCCGAAGCATCGTGTCCTTAGTGTGTGACCCAATAGGTTCTCGTAACGTTGGCAATGTGTCTAAACCACTTTAGACACATAAGCAATGAGCGGCATCTAGCAATGCATCATTGCTACCCAAGTAACAAGAAAAGTCGAGATCCGACTTAACCTCCGTGACTACGATAATGTATGACCTTGTCCTTCTATCCTCGATATCTAGATTGACCAATGAGGCATAGACCGTGTCATCCTCAGTCAATCTTGTGTTTCTTGATCCCCGAGTAGACTCACTCAAACAAATGAGCTCAATATCTCATATTGACTCATTTGAGCATGACCATGCGTTTTAGTAGTCCTACTCGATCAAGGGGCCCACAGATATCACTCCCGTCATATGGGAGGGATAGATCCCATCTACATCACTCACATCCCTCTGCATAATTCATTACATACCCAGTGATCGCCTTTATAGTTCACCCTGTTACAGGTGCCGTTGACGATACCAAAGTACATAACTTCTTATGTAGGGAACCGTAATGACTTTAGGTCTAAGGACTATTCATACTAATAGTCACATGAGAAAGTTTATGACACTCATATGATAATCTATGAAACTTTCTCATGGAGGGTCAATTCAGTACACATTCTCCAATGTATACCCATGTGTCAACTTGATATCACATATCCATGACTTGTGAGCTCAAGTCATCAGTTGACCTACATGCTAGTCTCCATGCATTAATATTGTCCTTGAATATTAATACTTGACTAGGAATGGTTTAGTGTAGTGTTCTCTACATTATCTCACTATCGATTCAACCAATCGATATAATGTAGATAAGAACCTACTACCCAAGGACATTATTATACTTAGTTATTTGGCACAAATACAAAGTAAGTATAATAACTAAACATGCCTTTATTAATAATAGAATATGATACAAAATGTCCCTAGTCAATCATCACATAATTGGCTCTAGGGCTCCTACTAACAATCTCCCTCTAGCACTAGTGCAATCACTGTAATATCTAATACCCAGTGACCTGGTATGACCATCATGCTTCTTTTGTGCCAAAGCCTTAGTCAAAGGATCCGCGATGTTAGCATCTGTGGGTACTCTGCATATCCTCACATCTCCTCTATCGATGATCTCTCGAATGAGATGGAAGCGCCGTAGTATATGTTTGGTCCGCTGATGTGAGCGAGGTTCCTTAGCCTGTGCAATAGCCCCATTGTTGTCACAATAGAGGTCTATCGGGTCCACAATGCTAGGAATCACACCAAGCTCTGCAATGAACTTTCGGATCCAAACAGCCTCTTTTGCTGCCTCAGATGCAGCAATATACTCGGCCTCTGTTGTAGAATCTGCGACTGTGTCTTGCTTCGAACTCTTCCAGCTCACAGCGCCACCATTCAAGCAAAATACATACCCTGTCTGCGATCTGAAATCATCCCTGTCTGTTTGGAAGCTTGCGTCACTGTAACCCTTTACAGCTAGCTCCTCATCGCCTCCAAATATTAAGAAATATTCTTTCTTCCTTCGTAAGTACTTAAGAATATTCTTGATAGCTATCCAGTGACTTTCACCTGGATCTGACTGGTACCTGCTCGTCATGCTCAAAGCATACGAGACATCTGGTCGAGTACAAAGCATGACGTACATGATAGACCCTATAGCGGATGCATAAGGGATCTGATCCATACAGTCTCTCTCCTCCTTAGAAGAGGGACCTTGAGTCTTCGAAAGACTCACACCATGTGACATTGGAAGAAATCCCTTCTTGGAATTCTGCAGGGCAAAACGATTAAGCACCTTGTCAAAATATGTACTCTGACTTAAGCCAAGCAATCTCTTAGATCTATCTCTATAGATCTTGATGCCTAGGATATAGGCTGCTTCACCTAAGTCTTTCATTGAGAAACAATTCTCTAGCCACGTCTTCACAGACTGTAGTGAAGGGATATCATTCCCAATGAGGAGTATGTCATCTACATACAAGATCAGGAAGACAACTGTGCTCCCACTAACCCTCTTGTAGACACAAGGTTCATCTTCATTCTTGATGAAACCAAACGCTTTGATTGCATCATCGAATCGAAGATTCCAGCTTCGAGAAGCTTGCTTTAGCCTATAAATGGACCTTTGCAATTTAATACCTTTCCAGCATGCTCTGGATCTACAAAACTCTCAGGTTGTGTCATGTACACATCCTCGAGTAAATTCCCATTTAGGAATGCGATTTTGACATCCATCTGCCAGATCTCGTAGTCATGGTAAGCTGCAATAGCAAGCATGATCCGAATAGACTTAAGCATCACCACTGGTGAAAAGGTTTCATCATAGTCGATACCATGAATTTGTTTGAAACCTTTAGCTACCAATCACCCTTTATAGGTATGCATGCGTCCATCCATGTCAGTCTTTCTTCTAAAGACCCACTTACACCCAATGGGTTTAATCCCTCAGGTGGATCAACCAAAGTCCATACTTGGTTAGTGTACATGGATTCCATTTCGGATCTCATGGCCTCTAGCCATTTCTCAGAATCTGGGCTCATCACAGCTTCTTGATAGGATGTAGGCTCATTCAACTCAATAAGCGTAACGTCATCATGGTCAGACAAGAGAAATGAGTATCTCTCAGGCTGACGACGTATCCTATCAGATCTGCGAAGAGGTTGGTCTACTTGAACAGCTTGTTGTTCCATAACTTCTTATGCAACAATCTCATGATCCACAACATCTTGTGGTGCCTGTTCAATGTCCATTAAGGCCTCAGTACTATCTGCATCTTGAACTTCTTCAAGATGGATTTTACTCCCACTAGTTCTTCTAGAAATAAACTCCTTTTCTAGAAAAACACCATTTCTAGCGACAAACACTTTGCCTTGTGTGGGATTGTAAAAGTAATATCCCTTCGTTTCCTTGGGATATCCTACAAAATAGCACTTATCAGATTTGGGTCCTAGTTTATCTGAGACTTGACGTCGAACGTAAGCCTCACAACCCCAAATCTTCATAAAAGACATCGTCGGACTCTTCCCATTCCATATCGTATATGGTGTCTTTGTGACGACCTTTGATGGAACTCGGTTAAGTGTGAAAAGAGCCGTCTCTAGAGCGAATCCCCAGAAGGAAGTAGGAAGATTTGTCTGACTCATCATCGATCGTACCATATCTAATAGAGTACGATTTCTCCGCTCGGATACACCATTCCACTGTGGTGTTCCAAGTGGAGTGAGTTGGGATATGATCCCACACTCTGCTAGATGGTCACGAAACTCTTGGCTAAGGTATTCACCACCTCGATCTGATCGAAGCATCTTAATACTCTTGCCAAGTTGGTTTTGTACTTCACTCTTGAATTCTTTGAACTTTTCAAAGGATTCTGACTTGTGTTTCATGAGATACACATAGTCGTATCTACTGACATCATCAGTGAAAGTGATGAAGTACTGATAGCCTCCTCTAGCTGCGACATTGAAAGGTCCACATAGATCAGTATGTATGAGTCCTAACAAGTCTGTCGCTCTTTCGCCGTGTCCACTAAATGGAGTCTTGGTCATCTTGCCTAGAAGACAAGATTCACATGTCTCATATGATTCAAAATCAAATGAGTCCAGCAATCCATCCTTATGGAGTTGGGATATACGACTCTCATTTATATGTCCCAAGTGACAATGCCAGAGATACGTTTGGTTCACATCATTGGATTTGAACCGTTTGGTATTTATGTTATAGATTGGGTTTTCTAGGTCTAGAACATAGAGTCCATTCACAAGTGGTGCATTACAATAGAACATGTCATTTAACATTATGGAACAACATTTGTCCTTTATGATAAATGAAAAGCCTTTCTTGTCCAAACAAGATACTGAAATTATGTTCTTAGTCAATGCAGGTACATAAAATCACTCCTCTAGTTCTAAGATAAGCCCAGTGGGCAAAGACAAGGAATAGGTTCCTACAGCTATGGCAACAACTCTTGCTCCATTGCCTACTCGTAGGTCCACTTCGCCCTTTGTCAATGATCTAGCTCTTTGAAGGCCCTGCACATTAGTACAAATGTGAGACGCGCATCTGGTATCTAATACCCAAGAAGAAGAGATAAATAGATTGACTTCTATAACAAAAATACCTGAAGCAGAAGTCTCACTTCTTTTCTTCTTTACTTCTTCCAGGTAATGTTTGCAGTTCCTCTTCCAATGTCCGGTCTCACCACAGTGGAAGCAGATCCCTTCCTTAGGCACCTTATCTTTAGCCTTGGATGTAGTAGAGTTGGCCTTGCCTTTGGCTTGGGTCTAACCCTTGCCTTTAGGCTTCCATTTGCCTTTGCCCTTTTTTACCATCAGTACATTACTGGTTTTGGTTTTCTTGAGATTAGGTTCAGCAGTTCTTAACATGCTGAGCATCTCAGGCAAAGGCTTGTCAATTTCATTCATGTTATAGTTCATGACAAATTGATTGTACCCTTCTGCAACGATTGCAAGATAAGGTCTGTAGCCAATTCTTGGCCCAGTAGAAATCCTAGTCTTTCAAGGTTCTCGACATACCCAATCATCTTGAGTACGTGAGTTCCTACAGGAGTTCCTTCTTGCATCTTGCATGCAAATAGGGCTTTAGACACCTCAAACCGCTCGTGTCTAGCTTGCCCTTGATATAGTTGCTTTAGATGCTCAACCATCTCATGTGCATTCATGTTCTCATGTTGCTTCTGAAGCTCAGAGTTCATGGTGGCAAGCATAAGCATGATACATCAAGTGCATCATCCTGATGCTTCTTGTAAGCATCCTTTTCGGCACGGTAGCGGTAGCGGCGGGTGCTTCTGGAAGAGATTGCTCTAGGACGTACAGTTTTCGTTCTTGTTTGAGGACTATCCTCAAGTTTCTGTACCAGTCCAGGAAATTAGCTCCGTTGAGCTTGTCCTTCTCAAGGACGGATCGCAGAGAGAGAGTATTTGACGTGTTAGATGACATGGTGATCTACAACAGTAAAATTATGCAGAAATAAGTATCATATCTAATTCATTTAATTAGGCCTTTAATTAAATGATGCTCACACTGAATCGTAGAGCTTTGGTTGGGGCTAGTCATGGATGTAGGCAAACTCAATTTACCAATACTACTAGCTCCAAACCAAATAGCAATCATTATTCATGTGGGGCAAGATCCATATTATACTTCATCTTGAGTTAGCTTTGGCTAATTGCCAAAGACTTGGTATAATTAGGTAGGTAACATTTTACCAATTACATCTCATGCAACTCTTTGAAACAAAGGGTCAAGATTCATATTACACATCATCTTGAGTTAGCTTTGGCTAATCACCCAAGACATGGAATAATTGTTCTCTTACCCAATTTTCCCAACTTTTGGGATATGCCTCCAAGTTTCTCAATCTAATTGAGGGGACTTAGTTAAGTCTCACCCAAAGTTTGATAGCGGGACATCATAATTGTCCTCTCGCACTCTACCAAGATAAAATGCGTCACTTTGCTTTGGCAAACCCAACATCAAATGATCGTGGATGTTTATGAGTACCAAACTTTGGTAGGCATATCGAGTTGACTTAATTGTGATAACTATTTATCTAATCATGCATCACATACACACATTGCATATATCAATATATAAGCGATAAAACGTGACATGGTTATGGCCCGTATACTACGATCTTCTCAAGCCAATGAGAGGATCGATGGTCAACCTAGGGATAACATCTTCTCCAAGTGCATCCTTTGGTCGTCATGTGTCATCGACATCCTTCTTGTAATTTCATCGACAGCAGGATGAGATGTATGCGATGATACAGCAGTTGCATCTCACATATCAGGGACCCCCTCTTCCTCCTCCTCCAGGTGATGACATGCAGTAGATTTGACTTCATTTGATGAGCTTAGTGTTGAGAGTGCTTTGTTTGATGTTATATTTTATCTCTCAAATATTCATTTGGGAATTGTAAAACCTTAACTAATTTTGGGCCATGACCCATTTGACTTTTGTTATGTTTTTATGTTTAGGTCATGAATGAAATATTTGCTTATGTTTTCATGCTACTTTATGCTATTCTTATGTCATGACTTGCATATCATTTGAAATTTATGATGTGCTATTAAATGATAAGATATGACCGTGAATTAAAATCTTTGGTTATACTTTCATACTCATCATATAAGGTTTTAATTCATGGTATAATGGTAAGTGTATGGAATAAGATTTTGTTGATATTATAGAATTTATAGAAGGATGATGTGTATGTCTCTAGGGTTAAGAGATAAATTGTGGGAGGTTTGTATCATATTGCAAATACATAAGAAAAAGGAAGAATTGAGGGCAATTCTATATGTAAAATTAAGATGGATGGTTTGGACAAACACATGGAATCATGTAGAGGTTTAAAAGTTGATACAAAATGCCAAGTTTTGAGAAAATTCGAGTTTGTACCAAAAGTCAAGCACATTTGATATTTTTCATGAAACTATATTTTTCTAGGGTAGAGTATATCCTAACAAATGTGCTTGCAAAATTTTACATTTTTTGATTTTCTAAAATTTTCTAGAGGTTTCTGAAATTCAATCGGAATTTTAGAGTTGATAGTATCAGTCAGTCGATTGATGTCTCAGGCAGATTGAGATTTGTTGAGTTCTGAGGGGTTTTCAGAAATTTGATGAGTTCTTTTTGGCACTAGAGGTAGGATTGCTTGGGGCAATCTTTTTGATGGTGTCAAAGGGGGAGAACTTGTGTGTTAAGTTAGGTTTAACTTGACATGGGAAACTTGTGGTGTTAAGTTGGGAATAACTTAACTTGGTGTTGTGAGTGGTGTTAAGTTGGGTAGAACTTAACTTGGTGTTGTGAAAATTGAAAATTGGGAGAAAGCATAGGTTAAGGGGGAGGTTGTCTCTTGTTTGTTATGCTTTAATTTTCAATTGCTACTGTTATTGTTGTTATTGTTTACCTAACTTAAACATATTGCCACACATAAAAAGGGGGAGATTGTTGGGGCAATTGGCCCAAGTATGATCTGGAGGATCATGGGTTTTGATGTGTGTGTCAATATAGTTAAATTAGGGTTTGTTGTTGTTCTAATATGTGTACGTGAGTTTGCAGTTTGCAGGTACACATGGACTTGGTTGATGTCTTCAGGTGAAGGGTGGCATGGAGGCAAGCTGGAGGCTTGTGTGCGCATCCGAGGGACCATGGACAAAGCAGGAACGATGAAGATGAGGGAAGCGGACTTCGAGGCGTACGTGAAGGATAGCATGGAGACAAGTTGGAGGCTTGTGTGCATATCTGAGGGACGATGGCCAAAGTCGAAGAAGGCTTGAAGGCGATGGATCGAGGCTGCTGGAGCAGAGACGATGAACCGAGGGACGCAGACTTCGAGGCATGCGTGAAGGATGGCATGGAGGCAAGCTGAGGGCTTGCGTGCGCATCTAAGGGACGGGAGCCAAAGATGAAGAGGGTGTGAAGGCAACAGATCGAGACTGTTGTTGATGAGTCAACCAGGTCGTGAGGGTCCGAGTGATGAGTGATTGTACTCGGGGACTAAGCCGGGAGGGTTCGAGTGCGGAAAGAAATGTACTCGAGGAGTGTAACCCTAGGCTTAGCAGGGGCAGTCGACTGGTAATGGTTGGGGATTCGAACGTTGGCTGTAACAGTCGAATCTGAGTGGGACCAGTGGACTGCCCCAGTGGCAGTCGACTGGTAGTGGCCATTTAGTAACCGAGCTCTATTTAAAGGAGCTCGTTTAAGGCTACAGTTCCTTGGCGAAATCTGCTTGGAGCCTTTGTTGCTCGGGTAATGTCCAAAGTTTGTGGAGAGGTTTCTCCACCCACAAGGAGCTACAAGATCTGGCCGGAGGTGCTTCGGGGAATCATCCACCGACGGATTAGGGATCACCCACCTTATTGGAAGCCGTGGAGTAGGAGTTTATCTCCGAACCACGTAAATAGGTGTGTCTTAGTTGTTAGTTTAGTTTTTACTTAGTATTTTCCGCTTGTGCACTAACAATTGTAGGAAGAAAACGAAAAATTGCTATTCGCCCCCCTCTAGAAAGCCATTCACGATCTAACAAAATAGTAAGAAACAAAGCTCGCTTAGTAGCTGACTACCCTAACTATGTATTCAAACTTAGGAAAGCTCTTTATGGGTTAAAACAAGCACCTGGAGCATGGTATGAAAGACTATCAACCTATCTAATTTCTAAAGTTTGTAACCAAGGTCAAATTGACTCAACCCTATTTGTTAAGACTTTAGAAAAAGACATTTTTATAGCCCAAATTTATGTATATATTTTTTGGATCAACGAACACTAATTTCTTAAAAGATTATTAAAATTATGGAAAGTGAATTTGAAATGAGTCTAGTAGGTGAATTAACTTCCTTTTTAGGACTACAAATTAAACAAACCAAGGATGGAAACTATATCCACCAATCAAAATATGCAAAAGAATTGATTAAGAAATTTAAAATGGATAATTCAAAAAATTTAAGTATTCCTATGGCCACAAATGCCAAAATAGATAACGACCCTGAAGGTAAGCCAATTGACTTAAATATTATAGAAGTGCTATAGGGAGCTTACTTTATCTAACTGCTAGTAGACCTGATATCCTTTTTGCAATAGGTATTTGTGCCAGGTACCAAACTTATGCTAAGGAGTCCCACTTAACAATAGTTAAAAGGATCCTTAGATATATTAAGGGCACCATAAATATAAGTATTTGGTACCGTAGAACGTCCAATTTTAAATTATTAGGATTTTCTGACTCTGATTTTGCAGGTTGTAAATTAGATAAAAAAAGTACAAGTGGGAGTTGTCAGTTACTTGGACAGAGTCTAGTTAGCTGGTGCAGTAGAAAGCAATATTATGTTGCCTTATCTACAATTGAAGCAGAGTATGTTGCCTTAGGGGAATGTGTAGCCAACTCTTATGGATGATGCATACCCTTAACGATTTCAACCTAGACTATACCCAAACTAAAGTATTTATTGACAATATAAGTTCAATTAACCTTACAAAAATCCCTATTCATCATTCCAGAACTAAGCATATTGAAGTTAAACACCACTTTGTTAGGGATCACGCAACTAGGGGTGAAATCATAATTGCACATATAGACTCAAAATCTAACCTAGCTGATATTTTCACTAATCCACTATCTGAGTCTGAGTTTAATTTACTAAGAAGGCAGCTAGGAATGTGTTTAGTAGAATAGAATTGATTTTTAATCACTATTTTTTTAAAAATAATCCTATTATCTTGCAAATTTGTTTTCAAAATCATATTGTTTTGAAAGTATTTTTCTGACATAGTTTTTTTTGAAAATTATCCCCTTTAAAAACTAGGTTCTTTCTATGTAATGGAATTAGCTTAGGACTTAACCATAGTTTGCATGCTCCTATAGATTTAGAAGCCAACATCTCATAAGCACATTAGGATACTTTGATTGATAACTTAGATTGGGTTGAGATGCTTAGGTCTATGCCTTGACTCAAGATACATTATGTCAGTGCATTAAGAGTAGATAGTTGAACAACAATCAAGTTAAGTAATCAAGCTTAGAATGTCTAACTTGATCAGACTACTTGACTTGACTAACCCAAGTGAAAACTGCTGTTATATACCAGTTAGTAAGTAGCAAACTGGGTTAGACAAAGACGGTAAGGAATTAATTTATTTATTTTTATTTCTTAAATGCATGCTTGGACTCACTAGAATATTAACTGGGTTCAAAACTTATTACTTGAGTCAAACTACTTTTACTCACTTAGTTCATTTTTATTCATAAAGTATTACTTGCTGCTTGTCAATTTTTTTTTTTACAATTTTCTTATTTTTACAAAGCAAGTAAGCTCTGATATTCAATTTTTCTCTCCTGTCAAACATATTTTTCAAAAAGTTTTTTTTGATATATGACAAAGGGAGAGAGTAGATAAAGTGAAGTTAAAAATTTATTTTTCCCCTTGTTCTAAAAATTAAAAGTAGTTAAAAGTTAAAGAAAATTTTGTTTCTAAAAAAAAACTTTGTTTACGAGAAAACTCTTTTTTTTCTAAAAATTAAACACTTTTTAGAGAATTTCTTTTTAAGAAAACCTTTATATTAGAAGCTTTCAAAAATATTTCCACTTAAAGTTTTTTATACTCAGAAGTTTTTTCACTCAGAGGTTTTTTTCAAACTAAACGTGGAATCTTACTTAGATTTCTCTTTAATACTTAGAAAAACTTTCAAAATAGAAAATTACATATTTTCAAAAGCTTCAGGGGGAGAGTTTCTATTAAAAGGGAGCTTTATGCAATATTTCAAATTTTTGCAAAGTTTTTCAAATATTGAAAATGTTCTAAGGGAAAGGGGAAGAGTACTAATTAAGGGGGAGAGTGGAAAAGTTTTCTTTCCTTATAGTGCATAACTATGATGTATTTCTTTTTCATATTTTTTAACTTTACATTTGAACTGGATTGTTGGTACCGGATGTACTAGATTGAACCTGGTTTTGATAATGGTAAAGAGTTCAAAGTTATGTTTATATTGTGATCTAATGTATTTACCAAGTGTACAGGAAAATCCTAGTTTACCTAGGCACGAAGTCTTGACCTGCAGGGTTGAGCAAGAAGTCTTGGTCGAGGATTTGGCAAGAAGACCTGGCCGAGGGCTGGGCACCGAAGACCTGATCGAGGGTTGGGCAAGAACTCCTGGTCATGGATGTTTGGATGTATACTAAAAGCCTTGCCTTTTCTTTATGAACATCTACATTTTGAAAGAGAATCACAACATCACTGTTGCATGTTTATATAGTATGTGCAAACTGTCTGATACTTTGCATTGTAGATAACATGGTGTGTGGTGACACACAGAAGATCATGTTATCAATCTCTTGCAGAGTATAAGTAGAGGCTCACAACCGAGATGGAGTTGGATAAACCATCGGGATGGTTGTAGTGTAATTAGGTGTGGTTTATCTTGACCATAGAATTGCACTAGTGCACTTTGTGTGCATTGAGCAGGACCAACATAGAGGTGATCCAATTTATACTGATTTATAATTCGATCATACCTTGATTTATTATGGAGTACATGCTCTGAATCTCGATATAATAACGGGCACATGTACTTAGTAGTTATTTTTTTGATTTACCAATGAGCGAGATTTATTCTATTAAATTGATAGACCCAGTAAGTTAAGAAATAATATTATTTACATAGTGTGCCATTGATTATAGACGGATTCCGTGTCTTGGTGAGTTGGGATGATGATGCCCCCTTGATGAGCTCATAAGGTTCATCATGTTAAATCTTGTAGGTGGACTTGGTCTATCATAATGATAAGGATGAGTGGTACTAGCCAAGAAGTTAGAAGTTGATTAATTAAAATTGTCAGTAATTTAAATTAATCAATGGACATTCGATATCGTAAACATGAGGAGAAATTGTACTCATAATAGGTGGAGCCCATATGAAAATATGGGAGTTGGTGAGGTAGTTCAATAAAGGGCCTTTAGTGAAATGGTTTTTCATTAATTGATCGGGTTTGGATCCATTAGCAGGCCAGACCCAACTCCTCTTCATGGTCCCTATTGTAGCCCTATAAATACCCCATGGTATCATGAAACCAAGGCATCCAATTATTCATCCACCCGAAGCCTCTTCCCTTCCTCTCTCTCTCCCTTCTCTCTCCTAGGGCACGCGGAAAGGAGGAAGAAGAATCTTCTTCTTCCTTCATCTTCCCTTCTCCCCTTCTCGACCGGTTGGTGGCTGACTACTACTAGACAAAGGGAGAGTTGCTCTCTCCCTTTTGTGGTGTGCGGCGAGGAAGGGAAGAAGGCCAGTGGCCAGCGCAAGGAGAAGGCAGCGGGCACAAAGAGGTGCTCGCCCATGGGCAACGAAGAAGAGAGGAAGCATGATCTTCCTTGTGCGCTTTGTGCCATGTGATAGGAAGAGGAAGAGGAGGCCAAATAGGGTGGTTATGAGGAAGAAGAGATCTTCTCTGAAGGATCGATGTGGCGTGCAGAGGGGGGGGGGGAGTGAATGCACTTTTTCGGATCTTGAACTCTGCAGTCTTGTTAGCGCAGCGGAAATAATATGTAAAAGAAATACAGAAACAATGCTAACACTTTCAGTTACTTGGTATCCACCTAGATGGGTGACTAGTCCAAGGATCCATGCCGCGAGCACCACTTTTCACTATTGAAAAGTCTCCTTGAGGTGGAGAAACCTTTACAGCAGTAGCTTCCTCTTTACAGATGTAGAAATACGATGAAGGAAGCAAGAAAACACTCTACAATTCGGCAGCACTTCGTTACTGTACGGAACTGTACAGACACGTGTAACGAGGCCTCCTTTTATAGGTGAAAAGGACAGATTCGCAGTCTGTCCAGACGTCCACCAGTCGACTGCCCCTTGTGTTGGGATCGGGTGCATGTCGACAAGGATACGGGTTCGTAAAATTTTAAATTTTTTACGTGCAGCGGAAGAATTAGCATAAAATAATTTCTTAAATTATTTCAACCACGTATCTAGCATGCAACCTTATGGTGTGTAGACATAATCATAAATTAAAACTTTGCGAAAAAGTAAACTAATTTACCAAGTACCTCGCGTAACTCGAAGTAAGGGACGAGATCCAACCGTAGCGTCCCTTGGAAGCTTCGCCTCTATTCGTGTCCACGCCGAGTTCTCTTCGAGATGACTTCGCAAAGTCATGAGTTTTGTGCCGACGAGAACTACTAGATTCTCTAAAGGCACAACTAGAAGAACAAGAGAAAAGATAGGAAACTAACCACCAAAGTAACGGAATCAATATTCCGAGAAGGAAGGAGATGAGATCCGCTTCTTCTTCTTCTTGGTTGGCTTCTCCTTCTTCTTGAAAGCTCACGGCAACCAACCCTAGGGAAGGAGATGCGCCGGCCCTAGGTGGATGAAGGTGTGCCGGCCCTAATCCTCAAGGAGGGCGCCGGCCCTAAGGGGAAGAAAGGGAGAATAGAGAGTAAGAGAGAGAGAGGGAGAGGAAGCTACTTCTCTTGATTACTTGATTAGAATTAAGGGCTTGCCTTTGGTTCCTTTATATAGTAGCATCTCCCTTGCCACGTCTCCCTCTTAATGGAATTAACGGAATTAGTTATCATAAGAAATTTATCCTATAAATTCTCTTATGAATTATTCCGTTTAAACCAAGTTTTATTATAACTAACTTTATAATAAAACTAATTAATGAATTAGTTATCATAAGAAATTTATCCTATAAATTCTCTTATGAATTATTCCGTTTAAACCAAGTTTTATTATAACTAACTTTATAATAAAACTAATTAGTTATCATAAGAAATTTATCCTATAAATTCTCTTATGAATTACCAAGTTTTATTATAACTAACTTTATAATAAAACTAATTAATCTCCCCTTTTATTATGGAATAAATTTTATAAGAAATTTATAAACTTTCTTATTATGGAAAAATCAATTCATAATTGATTTTATAAAATTAAAATAAACCATTTCATGGATCATTTTAATTTCCATAAAAAGAATAAATTTCTATAAATTTATTTATATAAATTTCTTTACACAAATTTATTTATCCATAATTTATAAAATAAATCGCACTAGATTTATTTTATTAATTAAACCAATTAAATTGGTTTCTTCCCTTTAATGTGGCCAGCCAACCCAAGGGGTTTGGCACCCTCTTTGGCCGGCCAAACCAAGCCGAACCGATCGCGAATTAAACTCATTTAATTCGCCCAATAAGCCTTCAAAAGACTTAGCCTTTTTAGCTTCCATTGCGCCTCTGATAAATTCAGATTCGACTTATTTCTCTTGATAGGAAAATCTAATTTTCAACTTGTTTTAAATCCCTCGGATTACTCGTAGTGCGTGTGACTAAATAGGCTTTCGATTTATGTTGGCCGTCTATAATCAACAAATTATAGAACGATCATGAGTGGCACCTAGTAGTACATCATGACCCCCAATTAATCGAAAGATCAACGGTTGACCTTAGAAAGAATTCCGAAATCCTTCAGCAGCTCTAATGAATCGTGCCCCATTCCCTTCACCATCTTATACCCACTTGGTTCAGGACATGGTCTGTTTGTGTCAGTCCCCACTAGACTGACTACGTCACACCTAGCCCAAGTAGTGTCTTTCTCGTCCTTTGGATTTCTAATTACTCTCATGTATTTAAGAGACTTGCACTCTTAATATGATATACTCTGGCCAGAGGTTTTGAGTAACAATCCGACGATAGGCCTGGGTATACATCTCCTCGCAAGGAGTGGTGAATTCTTTGTAGGCTGTTCAAACATCTTCGGGCACTTCGGCTTATACCCAATCATCCTGGGTCCACACCTCCTTGGAGATGCTTGCTTAAGATGTTAAAGTATAAGTCTCCATGACCAAGATGACTTGAACACCGCAAGTCAAAGGAACATCGCACTTAAGCCGCAGTAAGAACTTCATTGACATTTCTATAGATAGATTCCATATGAAGTCTTACAGCTAGTCACTCCAATGAACTAGTTCCCTTAACTAGCATCCATGTTTATCTCCGGACATCCCAATGTCACCAGCCAGTGAGAATTAGCTGATTAGAGAATAACCCATGCTAGTCTCAACAGAATTGATAGTGTCCGTTTTTATCAATTCATCGACTAGGGATATTTTCAATACTTCACATTTGCACATTTAGAGATAATCACTAGTTGTGATCCCATCACAAATTCTCTTATGCTGTGAGTTGTATTGCGGACATTCAGTAGATGAGTTTAAGATCCCAATCAAATACACAAGCATGTATACTCAAATAGTGAATTATCATTTATTAAAATAAATATTTTACAATCATAAGGCGATTGCCTTAGGACACTTCTCTCATATCACTAACACCTTGGGCAGTCGACTGGCCCAGCAATAAATGCTGGCCAACGGCTAGTGAACAGCTAGCCAACGGCTAGTTTTTGGGGTATACCAGTCGACTACCCCAAGGCCAGTCGACTGGTCCGAGGCTGCGAACTCTCTGTGGGTTTTGGCAGTCGACTGCCTTCGGGCCAATCGACTGCCCTGCCTCCCAGCACAGGCCCAGCCACTTCAAACCTTCTCCTTCGCGTGTGCCTTCAGGTCTGCTCCCTTGGCTCGCCCCTTGAAGTCCTCTTCCTCTGGCTATCGTCCCTCGGATGCGCATACAAGCCTTCCCTTGGCTTGCCTCCATGCCACCCTTCTCGTGTGCCCTTTGAAGTCCACTTCCCGGCTTGCCCTTGGAGCTCTCCTCCCTCGGCTCTTGCCCCTCGGATAGGTCCACCAAGTGTGATTCTCCAAGTCCTGCAAACTCAATCACACAAATCAAATACAACAACTTTAAACCTATTTGCCCACACATCAAAACCATGACTTTCCAATCATTTAAAGGGCCGATTGCCTCAACAATCTCCCCCTTTTTGATGTGTGGCAATATGTTTAAGTTAGAGATAAGTAACAGCAATAGCAAAAGCAAAAGATAGCAATTGAAACATTTTGAGACATAATAATCCTAAGAGGTAACCTCCCCCTTAACCTATGTCCTCTCCACAGTTTCAATTCTAATCATATTCCAAGTTAAGTTTCCACTTAACAACATCAATAAGAATGTAAGACATATCCGAACCTAAGAGGTACCTCCCCCTTAATCCATGTCTTCTCTCCAAGTTTTAACCTTTCAAGGTCTAAGTTAGACAAAATACCTAAAATCATCCATTTTGAGTAAAAATTCTAACTTTAAACACTCATTCTCCCCCTTTGACACCATCAAAATGATTGCCTCAAGCAACCAAACCCTATGGTATCAAATGAGAGAATCATTGATTTCTGAATTTTCTCACAGTTTCTGAAAAATAGGCGTGCCAGTCGACTACCCATAGGGCAGTCGACTGATACGCTATCAGTCTAAAATTACAGGTTTTCTGCCGAATTTCAGAAACTCCTAGAAAATTCCAAAAAATTCCAAAAATTATAAAATTTTGCGTACATGTTTAAAATGTTATACTCTATCAGGAAAAAAATATTAAACCATATAAATTTCAAACATGCACGTCTTTTGATAAAAAAACCCAAAAGTTTTGAAAAACACTACATTTTGTATCAACCTTTGAGACCAATTGTGCAAATATGTGACTTTTAAAAGCATGGTACAGTATGTAAAATGTAAAATGGTTTTCAAAGTTTTAAAATGTCCAACTATGATCTTTGGCAAAGTGTCCATTGATTAAACACTTGCCTCCCCCATAGTTGGTCTAGTTTTGATATTTTGATACTTCTAATGGTTCAACAATGTGCCACAAGCACAAGTGAGCCAAATGTATCACCCTAATGGATCAAACACCCTTTTTCAAAGCTAATGTGACCAAGTTCACCCTATACTTCAACAAAACACATTCCAAGGCCTCTTCTTAAGGATGTAAACTCCGATTCGGGGAGAGGCTTGGTAAAAATGTCGGCTAGGTTCGACTTTGATTCAACATAGTGTAATTCTATGTCTCCCCTTGCCACATGGTCTCTAATGAAGTGGTGTTTCACTTCAATGTGTTTTGTTCTAGAATGGTGAATCGGATTTTTGGTTAGGTTGATCGTGCTTACATTATCACATAAGACTTTGACCTTGGTATAATGTAGCTCATAATCCTCTAAGGTGTGCATGATCTAAAGTAGTTGGGAAACACATCCACCCATTGCCACATATTCTGCTTCCGTTGTTGATAGGGCAACGCATGGTTGTTTCCTACTACTCCAACTAACTAAAGAAGACCCAAGGAATTGACACCCTCCACTTGTACTCTTCCTATCTAACTTGCAACCCGCATAGTCCGAGTCGGTGTATCCAATTAGATCAACACTTGGGGTTCTAGGATACCAAAGTCCGACATTTAGGGTACCTTTCACATATCTTAAGATCCTTTTGACTACAATCAAATGGGACTCTTTGGCACAAGATTGGTGTTGGGTTTTTCGGGCCGCGAAAACCGCCTTTTCGCGTCGCGGAAACCCCGAGAACCCAAAGCCATGGATCTCGTGCGAAGAAAAATTTCGAAACGAAAAATCACGTATTCATTTCATGCTCAAAACTCGATCTACTCCTAGATCTAAAGAGGGATAAACCATTTTACCTTTTGTGCGTGACCCGCTTAATCCCGCTCGCTCCTTTTGGATGTCGGATCTCTAGGACGTCAAGTGCCGTCCCTCTAGAAGTATCCACGTGAACAAAGTGGATGGAGGAAACCCTTTAGGTGTGCTAGCACCTTTCAAGGGTTCGGCCAAGAGGAGAAGAAGAAGAAGAGCACCAACACTTGGAGGAGGAAGAAGAGAAGACACACCATGAGAAAAATGGAACCAACACTTGGTTTTTTTTTCTCCATCTATTTGTTCCTTGCGTGTGACCCTATAGGTTCTTGTAACGTTGGCAATGCTTCTAACCTCTTAGAAACATAAGCAATGAGCGGTATCTAGCAACACATCATTGCTATCCAAGTTACAAGAATGTTGAGATCCAACATCACCAATGTGACTACTAATTATGACTTTCATAATATGTGACAATGTCCTTCTATCGTCGATATCTAGATTGATCTTCTATGAAGCATAGACCGTGTCATCCTCCAATCAATCTATGTGTCTTGAACTCCAAGTAGACTCACTATAATCAAATAAGCTCAATATCTCATATTGCCTTATTTGGGCATGGCCATGCACTTAGTGATCTCACTCTATCAAGACTATGATATCTCTCCCGTCATATAGGAGGGATAGATCCCATCTACATCACTCACATCCCTCCGCATAATTTGTTACATACCCAGTAATCGGCTTTATAGTTACGGGTGACGTTTGACGAAACCAAAGTACATAACTCCTTATGTAGGGAACTATGGTGACTTCAGGTCTAAGGACTAATAGTCATACTAATAGTCACATGAGAAAGTATATGACACTCATATAACGATCCATGATACTTTCTCATGGTGGGTCATTCAGTATACCTTCTCCAATGCATACTCATGTGTCAACTTGATATCTCATATCCATGACTTGTGAGATCAAGTCATCGTGTTGACCTACATGCTAGTCTCTATGCATTAACAATGTCCCTGAATGTTAATACTTGACTAGGAATAATTAAGAGTAGTGTTCTCTATACCATCTCACTATCGATTCAACCAATCGATTGATATAGATATGAACCTACTACCAAGGACGTTATTACACTTAGTTATTTGGCACCAATACAAGTAAGTATAATAACCATAATCAAATGCCTTTATATATATATATGAAATATGATACAATGAGTCCAAAAAGTAATCATCATATGATTGGCTCTAGGGCTCTCACTAACAATCTCCCACTAGCACTAGTGCCAATCGCTGTAGTATCTAATACCCAATGACCTAGTGTGACCATCATGCTTCATCTGTGCCAAAGCCTTGGTCAAGGGATCTGCGACGTTAGCCTCTGTGGGTACTCTGCAAATCTTCACATCTCCTCGATCGATGATCTCTCGAATGAGATGGAATCGCCGTAGTATGTGTTTGGTCCGCTGGTGTGAGCGAGGTTCCTTAGCCTGCGCAATAGCTCCATTGTTGTCACAATAGAGCTCTACGGGATCAGATATGCTAGGAACCACCCCAAGCTCAGTGATGAACTTGCGGATCCAAACTGCCTCCTTTGCTGCCTCTGATGCAGCAATATACTCAGCTTCTGTTGTAGAATCTGCAACTGTGTCCTGCTTCGAACTCTTCCAGCTCACAGCTCCGCCATTCAAGCAAAACACAAACCCTGACTGCGATCTGTAATCATCCTGGTCGGTTTGGAAGCTGGCATCAGTGTAACCCTTTACAACTAGATGCTCATCGCCTCCAAATATCAAAAAATATTCCTTAGTCCTTCTCAAGTACTTAAGGATATTCTTGACCGCTATCCAGTGACGTTCACCTGGATCTGACTGGTATCTGCTCGTCATGCTCAAAGCATACAAGACATCAGGACGAGTACATAACATGGCGTACATGATAGATCCTATGGCTGAGGCATAAGGGATCTTGCTCATGCGGTCTCTCTCCTCTCTAGAAGAGGGACCTTGAGTCTTCGAAAGACTCACGCCATGTGACATTGGCAGATTTTCCTTCTTGGAATTCTGCATGGCAAACCGTTGCAAAATGGTATCAATGTATGTACTCTGACTTAGGCCAAGCAATCTCTTAGATCTATCTCTATAGATATTAATGCCTAGAATGCAGGCAGCTTCACCTAAGTCCTTCATTGCGAAACAAGTCCCCAACCAAGTCTTCACAGACTGTAGTGAAGGGATGTTGTTCCCAATGAGTAGTATGTCATCCACATACAAGACTAGGAAGACTACTGTGCTCTCACTAAACATCTTGTAGACACAAGGTTCATCTTCGTTCTTGATGAAACCAAACTGTTTGATCGCATCATCGAATTGAAGATTCTAGCTCCGAGAAGCTTGCTTTAGACCATAAATGACCCTATGCAGCTTGCATACTCTGCCAGTATGCTGTGGATCTATAAAACCCTCAGGTTGTGTCATGTACACATCCTCGAGGAGGTTTCCATTCAGAAACGCTGTCTTGACATCCATCTGCCAGATCTCATAATCGTGGTAGGCTGCAATAGCAAGCATGATCCGAATGGACTTAAACATCGCTACTGGAGAAAAAGTTTCATCATAGTCAATACCATGAATTTGCTTGAAACCTTTAGCTACCAGCCTACCCTTATAGGTATGAGTAAGTCCATCCATGTTAGCCTTTCTCTTAAAGACCCACTTACACCAAATGGGTTTGACCCCTTCAGGTGGATCAACTAAGTTCCAAACTTGGTTAGTGTACATGGATTCCATTTCGGATCTCATGGCTTCCAGCCATGACTCAGAATCTGGGCTCATCACAGCTTCCTGATAGGTGGTAGGCTCATTCTCAATGATCATAATGTTATCATGGTCAGGCAAGAGAAATGAATATCTCTCAGGCTGACGACGTACCCTATCAGACCTGCGAAGAGGTAGGTCTACCTGAACAGGTTGTTGTTCCACAACTTCTTGTGTAACAATCTCATCAACCACCACACTTTGTGGTTCCTGTTCAACTTCCATCAAGGCTTCAGTGCTATTGTCCATGTCTTGAACTTCTTCAAGACTGAACGTACTCCCACTAGTCTTTCTAGAAACAAAGTCCCTTTCTAGAAATACTCCAGTCTTAGCAACAAACACTTTGTGCTGACTAGGAATGTAGAAGTAGTATCCCTTCGTTTCCTTGGGATACCCTATGAAATAACACTTATCAGATTTGGGTCCCAGTTTGTCTGAGACTTGACGTCGTACGTAAGCCTCACAACCCCAAACCCTCATGAAAGACATCTTGGGACTCCTCCCTGTCCATATCGTATATGATGTCTTCATGACAGCCTTTGATGGAACACGGTTAGTGTGAACGCTGCCGTGTCTAGAGCATATCCCCAAAAGGATATAGGAAGATCTGCGTGACTCATCATAGATCGTACCATATCTAATAAGGTACGATTCCTCCTTTCGGATACACCATTCCACTGTGGTGTCCAGGGGAGTGAGTTGAGATAGAATCCCACACTCAGCTAAATAGTCACGAAACTCATGGCTCAAGTATTCTCCACCTCGATCTGATCGAAGTATTTTAATACTCTTGCCGAGTTGGTTTTGTACTTCATTTCTGAATTCTTTGAACTTTTCAAAGGACTCGGACTTATGTGTCATCA